>JBBMKD010000194.1:11746087-11794700 GCA_037834095.1 Argya squamiceps
CATCCCTGTCAGCAGGGATCATCCCTCCAGCCCTGCATCCCTGTCAGCAGGGATCATCCCTCCAGCCCTGCATCCCTATCAGGGATCATCCCTCCAGCCACCACCTCCCCGTGAGCCCGACCTCTCTGACGGCGCCGTGCTCTCACTGCCGTGTGCGCCCGGGCGCGGCGGCTGCAGCCGTCAGCTCCGTCAGCTCCTCCTCTCCCAGGACAGACCTTCAGGGCAGCTGCATCTCAGGCAGGTCAGGCAGGTTGCAGGGCTGCCCCTGCGTGTGGTGGCTCTGCTGCTGCGGGTGGAGGAAGTAGCTCAAGGGGTTCTGCTGCGGAGTGTGGGGCGGCTGGAAAATGCGCTGCGCCGGAGCCCCCGGCACCAGCTCGGGGCCTTGCATCTGTTGGGAGACACAAATGTGGGCAGTCAGAGCTGCTCTGACCATCACCCATCACCCAGCTGGCCCTCTCCTGCTGCAGGGCTGATGCTGAGACTCGTGGCCAGGAGTGTGTGCAGCAAGTCCTAAACTGCAGGGTGGGAGCTGTGCTCCTCAGGATGTTGCTGCTGTGGGCACAACCAACAATGCCTGGAGAGCACAGAGGGGAAGCAGGACCCATCTGTCCTAACAGGCTCATGGAGACCCCCAAAAGCTACTTGTATGCCAGGTACAATCTGCAGGATGTGCAGCTTTCATGGGAAAGACCTTCAGACAACCAAGAAAGAAGTCCTAGAGTAACCATGTACCCACCCATGGCTGGACTTGCTGTTTCACTTCCTGGTAAAGGCACTGTGCCATCAAACTCTGGTTCACTGTGACCCTGGAGCTATTTATCTGTTCCAGCATCATCACTCTGCTGTCCACACTAACAGCAGTGCAGCCCATGAGGACACACTCCCACAGCAGGGACAGTTCATGCCCACATGTGCTGACAAGAGTGATTAATTTGTCACTCCAAATCCAGTCCTGTGTGGCTGCTTTCAGCTGTACCTACTCCTCTTGCTTTCTTTTCTACTATCTTTGACTGGAGGACTGTAACTTAACCTCTGCCATCCAGGGAAGGCTTGGAGAGCGTGTTACTGATGAATTATTAGTGCCAACAACCCCTCTCCTTGGCAGTGTCACTAGTTCAGCATGTACTGATGTAAATTGTGTGTTGAAAAACCAAAATCACCCTGTCCAGAGATGTGTGTTGTGAAATACTCATTTATTAAAAGGAAGCTGTGACAGCAGCTGATAAAAACCTTGCTCTGATGAGATGTAACAGCAGGAGGTGGGTTTTCCAAAGAGCTTCTCTCTTATAATTCTCCATTAATACAGGAAGCTTCCCACCAGAGCTCCTCTGGATGAAAAACTGTGTTTGAACAACTGGATATTTCTTCTGAACACTGTGTGATAACAGAATTTGTTGGAAAACATGGCCTTGAGTGGGTGCAGAATCAGCCTGGAAAGGCTCAGCACCTGGCTGTGTGGAGATACAACAGGAGTGGAGGATGTGAAAAGGCTTGATCAGCCACATAAGCCCCATTTCTGTCACCCTGATCTTTTTCAGCCTTCTGAGGTTTGCATTCTTGCAGTGGAGTTTCTCACAGATTTCATGTAAACAAAAGTGACGTTATTGAAACCATCCTTCCTGTTTATCATTCCTCTCTTGAGGGGGGACAATTGATAAACTTCCAGTTTGACCACTGTGGCTGGAGAGGTGGGAACCTCATCCTCCAATCCATGCTCATTGTCCAAAATCTATATAAACCCAAGTAAGAAAACAAACCTCCCTCTTTTTGCCCTGACTGTGTGCGTGTCATTCTTTTCATGTCCTACAGCGACACATTTCCTCAAAAAACCCCAACCCATCCCTGTGGCTGCTCAGAAACCTGCTCCTGGCTGCAGTACCTGAAGGTAGAGGCGGTGCTGCTGGACCTGCTGCTGTGGCCACTGGTGCAGGTGGACGGGGGCGTTGGCCTGGTGGGCAGTGAAGCTGGGGTGTGGGATCAGGATGGGCGGCGGGGCCGGCGGCCGCGCGGCGCTGCAGGCGACAGGCTGCACCTGGGCTGGGGGAGGCAGGCTCTGCTGCTCTGCAACAAACCTGCCAGGGGGGGAAAGCCAGGGGTGAGAACACACACCCAGACACACCCTCAGAACGGGCACTGGGAGCCCAGCTGCTGCAGGAACCAGCCCCGAGCAAACTGGGCTCAGGGCTGCTCAAACCGTGCAGACCTTGCTGACAGGATTCCCCTCTGCCCACAAAGCACTGAGTGGAACTGCTGAAAATCAAGGTTTTTATGGTTGTACATTTTCTCTATATCTTGGTCATGCATTTTACGCTTTGCAAAAGCCAGAAAATGGTTAATTTTTAAAAATGCACTTTATTTCTCATAAATTTCTTCCTAATTAAAAAATATTCTCATTTTCCTCCTAACTGGCTGAACTTTTGTTTCATTTCAGACTGAGACTCATTGTATTTGCATGACCAGGTACAGTTCTTTTTCAGTGCCATAAAGCACTGGGAGCCCAGCTGCTGCAGGAACCAGCCCCGAGCAAACTGGGCTCAGGGCTGCTCAAACCATGCAGACCTTGCTGACAGGAGGCCCCTGATTCCCCTCTGCCCATAAAGAACTGACTGGAGCTGCTGAAAATTAAGATTTTTTTAAGGCTGTACATTTTCTCTGTGTCTTGGTGAAGCATTTAATGCTTTGCAAAAGCCAGAAAATGGTTAATTTTTTTTTTCAACTCACTTTTTCTTAGTAATTAAAAAATATTCTCATTTTCCTCCTAACTGGCTGAACTTTTGTTTCATTTCAGACTGAGACTGACTGTATTTGCAGGACCAGGTACAAGTTTTCCCATTTCTTTTTTAGTGCCATAAAGTGTCCTGCTAAGACACTGCAGGAAAATAAGGGCAAGCAGAGACTCACTTTCCTTGCTGCCTGCTGGCACTGCTCTGCACGGGCTGGCAACTGCTGTTGGCTGTGGGCATCATGGCCTGGATGGACTGATCCAATAGCATCCTGTGGTGGAAGGGAAACAGAGGATGGTCAGGGAAGGGAGAGGTCTGAGCTCCAAGGTCCTGTCAGTCTCTAGAAACGACTCCTTGAAAATCCTCCATGAGAGCAGGTAAACCACTACCTTGAAAACAAGCTAATTAAATAGGATGCTTCTTATCACCTCATATCTCTCCCCTGAATACCTGCTGAGAAGATTGGGATTGTTGAGACTGGAGAAGGCTCCAGGGACATCTTATAGCCCCTTCCAGGACCTAAAGGGGCTATAAGAGAGCAGGAGAGGGATTTTTGACAAGGGTGTGGAGTGACAGGATGAGGGGGAGTGACACAGAGCAGGGTTTAGATTAATTTAGGGGAAATTTAAACTGAGAAGGGGCAGGATTAGATTAATTTATGGAAAAAATGGAGAGAAGGGGATTTAAGGCCCCTGATGATACAGCATGATGTGCACAGCACACTGGGCTCACCCCTGCAGAGGGAACATCCTCACACTGGCTGTGGCATCCCAAGCCCATCACCCAGCCATGCCTGCCCTCCTTACTGCTGTTTTCTGTCCCTGCCCCCAGGATGGTGCCAGCAGGGCTGTGGGTACCTGAGGCTCCTGTCCTGGCTGTAGTCAGCTGCTGGCTGCCTCTCACTGCTCTCCGTGGGCACCTGTGCAGCCACAGCAATGGGGTGTGCCTGGGAGAACACCATGGGGTTGCTGTAGAAGGGCACTGAAATGCTTGTCTGCCCTGGCACACACGTCTGCTGGCCTTGGCTCCCTCTCACTGGGTGCTGCTGCTTCTGCTGCTGTGCCTGGAATGGAGACATAGGTACCCAAGTAAGTTTTAAAGCTCCCTGATGGAAGGATGAAATAACCACTTGCAGTGGGCAGATGGGAAAAGGAGAAGGAACAGCAGGATATTGTCCCTGAACACAGCAGTGGGAACAGTAGATCTATTCAAGACCACCAACCCATTAGCATTTATTGTCCCTGCAGGGCAGGTGTTGGCATCCCCAGACAGTCTTTGGAGAAATTACAGTACAAGGGTAAGGGCACAAAAGGCTTGAGGAGGAAGAGAACAGCTTAAGAGGAGAAGTGCAAATCTGAAGTCTCCAAGGAAAGCATCTCATCTGTCCTTTAAGGTACAGCCTTTTTTGGTTTTGAACAACTCAAAAATTTTTTCCCATAATAATAGTGGGGATTTAGGTCTAGTGATGACAAAATTGTTTTTTTCAAAGCTGCCTTCCAAGACTCCTCAGGCAGAGCAAAATTAATCTTTTCAAGTGATACCCACTCCCATTATACAAAACCACAGCTCTCACTGGCTGTGAATGAGCACTGTGCTGATGAGAGACCAGACCTCGCATTCACTTCCTCCCCAGCCACCAGCAGGGCTCCAGCAGTCTCTGGGGTTTAAATGCTTTGTGGCTACCTGGTTTATCATTTTTACAGCTGAATGACATTGTTCACAACCGACTCCTGACAAAAATTCCTCAATGCCAGTAAAACCAGCACAGAGGAGATGCACAGGACCACGGGGAGGAGTGACAGGGAGCATTCAGAAGCTGGGAAAGGGGATGATGACAATGCCAATAACCTGGGGGCCTGTGCCACAGGGGTCCCTGAGGAATGGGTGTGGTGACAGCAGGTGGGTGCTGCAGTAGTGCTTTGTCCCCACGGGGGCTGGCTGCTGTGACTTCTTGGCCGTGCTCTGCCTGGGTGTCCCCTGCGGCCTCCGGGGGCTGGGCTGCTGCACCGTGTTAAACACCACGGGGATGGGCTGCTGCATCAGCATCTGTGGGGAAAACAGACACAGGAGATGGTGGTTGTACTGCCTGGCAGGAATAACACTGCAGCAGCAGCAGCACTGTCTCTAAATCCAGGGGGGAAAATGGGCCATGAGTAACAGAAAATCAAACCTTAGCTTGTGTTGAGTATTTATTCAGAGCCAGGACCATTCCAGCTCCGTTGTCCCTGCTGTGCTGTGCAGGAGTGGCACTGGGGATCCAGCAGCACTAACCAGACACAGAACCACCAAGCTTTTTGTGCATGGGACACTTTGGATTAATTTGGGATTGCTTTTTTTATTAAATCACAGAAAATACTGATTCAAAACTCAGCCAGATATTGACCTCACTCATCTCTGGGGAAACACCACTCCCACATGTGAAACCAAGTCACCAATATGCCAAGGATGCTTTTGCCACAGACAATTTTGTTACTGCTCTGTGTGCTCAGAGGAAAAGCAAATGACTGGTGAGTTTGGGAGCAGCAGGTACCTGCAGGTTGGAGTCCTGCACGAGCTGCAGCTGCTCCTTGATGACATGGAGCTCCTCTTGCTGTGTTTTGATGTCAGCTTGCAGGATACGAGTCCTCTCCTCCAGCTGCTCCTTCAGCTGGTGCATCATCCCCAGCTGGGTGGGGAAATGGTACACTGGCTGCAGGGAACACAGAAAAAGGACCACAGGGTAGGACCAGTCCTGCCACTCACACCCATAGCAATGCTGGATTCAGAAAAATGAACTGCATTTTGGCTTTTGCCATAAAAAACATGATGCTGACCAAAATAAATGGCAGTTGCATATTTAACCAAAGTGCCACTGTAGCTGCAGAGCAGCAGCACATCTGGCTCACATGCAGTGCCTCCCTCCAGGTGTTGGTCTTTATAATTTCTGCACAGATGAAGTGTCTGTACACAGGACTCTCCTGTCCTCCAGGGTAACACCCAGCTGCTTTGGGCCCACTTGTGTTTTGTGGCAGACATTGCATCCAAACCCTTCCACACCTCCTGGCTGGGTTTTTAATTGTGCTGCTGCTGATATTTAGCAAATGCCAGGCTCAAGTTAAGCTGCAGTCCCACCTGGGGATCCATCCTTCACACCTACACTGGCCATTTTCAATCTCTGGTTTATGGTCTGAACATTTACTGCACTGGCATCAAAGCCCTGGAAGGACAGACCCTGTCATTATGGTTTATGACTCACTTTTCTTGGGGTTTTTGTTCTCTTTTCCTTTCCTGGCCTCACTCAAACCTTCCATGACATCCCCTTCCTCTACTACAACTCTTCAGCAGTGTGTCAGCCTGCAGGCAGCTGCTGGAGATTCAGGGAGAAGCCTTCAGCAGCCCACAATGCTTTTGACAAGTGTAAACCTTCTCCTATGCTATTTCTTTGGGTGTCCCACCTGCTCTCTCTGCCCACTGAAATAAGTGGTTGCAATAAGGCTGTTGCAGGTAAATCTCAGCAACAGAAAGGGCACAAAAACCTTTATTCCCACTCTGGGATGAGCCAGCAAGGGTGTGAGGACAGTGAGCCAAAGCCACCTAAGGCTGCCCTGCTGACAGGACACACCAGTGCACTAAACAAAAATAAAGCACATACCATCACAGGGTGCTGGGAGGGCACTGCCAGCTGAGCCACGGGGTGCTGGGAGAGGTGTTCACCAGGGGCCTGAGGAGTGGCTATGGCCTAGAAATGAAAACCTTGCCTTACTGTAGGTCCACAGCACCTCTAGTGCAGAGCTGGTGCAGCTCATACCAGGGATGAACAAGTGCAGGGAATTGGGACAACTGAGGTAAGTCTGAAGGGGGAATTTAGGCTCCTGCATGCCCCTGGTAATTTCAAGTCCTGGGTGTCAGCCCCCATTTTGGATAAAGGCCATCTCATGTGTACAAACCCCAAGAAAAGAGTGTTGGTGGTGGTGTGACAAGGCATTTTGGCTGGAGGAGCCAACTGAATCCTGACAGAAGGCAGCAGAGGAGACCCTGGCATCCCTCCAGTGGCTCTGCCCTGCCCAGAGAATCCCAGCACACCCAGAGTGTGGCATCCAGCATCTCTGACAGTGAGACCAAGCTCATTTCCCTACAGCCTGAGGAAGGCTCCTGCCCTCAGCAGCACTGACCTGAGAGCTCCCAGCTGCTGCCAGCCTCAGGGCTGCCTTGTCCCCTGGAGCTCCTGGGGGCCGTGTGGGAGTGCTGGTGTCCGTGCGCCGCACCGAGGACGTGGCTGCAAGAGAGACACTCCCTGTCACTGTCACACAGCACACCCTGCCTGGGCCTGCAGCCCTGGCCACTGGGGATTTCAGGCTTTCTGTGCTAACCCCCAAGGAAACACTGCATTTGGCATGAGGCCTTGGAACAGGCTTTCAAAATTGAGTGATAGCACTGGGATTATGGGTGTGTAGTTTGAATTGAAGTGTGTAATGTCACAGGGTGGAAAACTTAAGAATATAAGGGTTTAGAATATAGTAATATATATATATAGCAATATGAAGGATTTAGGGTGTTGGCTAAATCCTTCTTTTTCACCTTCTTCTTCATGGGTCTAGGTAGTATTTTGTAATTGGACAGAAAAGTCCACACCTGGGTACCCTGGCTCAGCCAGAATTCCACATATGCAGATGGGCAGTGACCCAAACAGTGCCAAAGTGGGTCCTCAAACTGCCCCTCCATGGGCAGTTTGGGTTTCTGCCCCTCTGTGGTCCCTCTGGCTCCCCACCTGACTCACTGGGCTCCCTCCTGATGTTAGCCCCCTATTCAGCCTGCCCTCCATGGGTGAATCCAGGTGAGATCCCCACTCTCCCCATGGCAAATATTTCAAGAAAAGTCCTCTCAGTTTCCTACCCATGGCCCCCCACAGGGCACTGCAGTCATCTTGCTGCCTCTCCCAGGGCAAGGAGGGCAGTGATGGGAGCTGGGATGAAGCTGCCAGCAAGGCAGGCCTCCTTCTGTACTCCTGCAGGGTTTTCACATGGGAGACCCCATAATAAAATTATATTATCCCAACATAACACTTTTGTCAGTGAGCTAGTGAGTCACCTCTGGTCCCCAGACCCACAGCAAACAGCCATGACCCTCAGCTGGTGACAAGCCAGGGGCAATCTGCTCTCACACAAGGTTAAGAGGGAGGAGGTGGCTCTGTTGCTGCTGTGTCACTTGTCATGACCCGGTTTGCAGGTCCCAGTGCTGAGCATTCCCCTCCCACCCTGCCTCAGTCCCTTCCAGCTGCACAGCAGTATTTTGGAGGCTGCTCTGCCCTGCAGCCCCCTGCCTGCACCCCACCTGGGCTGGCCCTGCACCTACAGGTGGAGTTGGAGAGGGTGGTGTGCGAGGAGCAGCGGGAGCTGTGCGAGGACAGGGACACTCCCTCCCGGCTGGCGTCCTGGCTGCTGCCGCACGGCCCCACGTCCAGGAAGCTGCTGTGGCTCTGCAGGGAGCAAAGGACAAGTGGTGAGATCCTCAGCAGCAGGGAATGGCCCTGGAAGGGACTTCTGTTGGAGCCCTGGGCACTGAGAATTTTAGACTTTCTGTGCTGACAGGCACTGACCCCCAAGCAAACACTGCATTGACCTGAGGCTGTGGAAAAGGCTTCCAAAATTGACTGATAGAACTGAGATTATAGGTGTGGAGTTTGAATAGAAGTGTGTGATAGCACAGGGTGGAAAACTTAGACTTTAAGAGTTTAGTATACAGTAATATACATAAAGCAAGATGGAGGTTTTATGGCATAGGCCAGTCCTTCTTTTTCACCTTGTTCATCATGGGTCTGGGTGGTATTTTGTAATCGGGTAGAAAAGTCCACATTGTGGATGATGGGTGTTTGGTTATTGGCTTAAAAGTAAAAATAATCTAAGTCTCACTTCATAATTGGACAGTTTGTCCTTAAAAGACCTTGTAGAGAGATAGAGATACATCCATTTTTCACTGTGTTAGCTAGAACTCACAGCTTGTGAGACTGCAACATGGATAAGAATTAATAAACAACTGAGTCCAAACATGAAACAATTAGAATAGTAATTGTCTCTCGTGCAATTAATCCTGGCTCTAACAAGAAAAAGAAGATAAAATGCCACATTTAATGGTTCCCTGTGTGAGGATGGAACCCACAACCTTCAGAGACCTCCACCTCCTTGAGCCCTTGGAATGAGAAGGGAGTAAAGAAAAGGGAAAAAAAAGAACAGATATTTCCCTAAGATTGGTAAGCTATTTCTCAGTTTGGTTTGAACATCTCCTCATCCAACAGTGAAGGAACAGGGTACCTTTAGAGAAGAGGAGGCCAGTTCAATTGATGACTCTTCCAGGCCAAGATCTCGCCTTCTCTCAGCCCGAACTTCCGCATAACTAAAAAACCACAAAACGAATAAACAAAAAACATTTTACAGCTTCTGTGCAGGTAAACGGCCACTACAAGAGGACATTCATTTTCTAATCTGATGATGATGAACAAGAATCCTTTTTTTTGCATGATATGTGCAAAAAAATGCCAGTGCCTTGGGCAGGATGAGGTTGGGTCCCTCCTTGTGAGGGTGCACAGAACTGTGCGTGCAGCAGAGTTAACATCCTGCACTCCAGTGCAGGCTCCAAATACAAACAGGCAGCTCCACAGGTGCAGTGTGAAGTGCAGGAACCCCTATAAGGTCCCTCTCAAAGTGTGTATTTTCTTTCCTTACTTTTTTCCCCCTCTGAAATAACTCAATATTTACAGTAACCAATGCCACACGATTCACCACTGGGATAAATTGGAGAGGATGTTTCAAAGACTCTCTGAGTGCTCATGGATTGTGGGCACTGAGAGGTGCCAGACTTTAGGGTGATGAAATATTAATGAGCTGCAACCTTCCTGGGAGGCAAGAGAAGCTGCTGAACAGACCTCACTTATATCATCGTGGCAATGAATTTTCCTGAAACAACATTTTTAACTTGTGTGCTTCAGTAACATATTTTAAGCCTGAACTATCTGAGACAGAATTGAACTTGAAAATTTAGGACTACATCATTAGGTTTAAGAGGCACTGGAAGCAGAAAGAAGGAACAAGTTCATGCACAATAAATTCAGTCCTTAAATTGAAGCTGAACTCCCTGAAGGATGGCAGAGGCAAGACAACTGAGAAGTAATCTCTCTCTCTGTAACATTTGCTCATGTTAATATTTCATATATAGTTTATACCACAGATCACAGAATCAGAATCAAAAGAATTTGGGTTGAAAGGGACCTTAAAAATTACCTGGTTCCAAGCCCTCTACTGTGGGCAGAACACCTTAGACCAGGTTGTTCAGGGCCCCAGCCAGCCTGGCCTTGAACACTTCCAGGCATGGGGCAGCCACAGCTTCTCTGGGCTTCCAGTGCCTCACCACCCTCACAGGGAAGAATTTCTACCTGACCTAAACCTATCTCTGACAGTTTAAAGCCATTCCCCCTTGTTCTACAACTCCATAACTCCTTTTCCAGCTCCTTTGGAGTTCCCTTAGGCACTGGAGGAGGCTCTAAGTTCTCTCTGGAGCCTTCTCCAGGCTGAACAACCCCAGCTCTCTCTTCCTGTCCTCACAGGAGAGGTGTTCCAGCCCTCTGAGCATCTTCATGGCTCACTCCAACAGACCCAGATATTTCACATTTACTAGTGTTTGCTCTTCAAGGTGCTTGACAGGAAAAGAGGGGGACCAGAAAAAAATTGACTCCTGACAGTAAAAAAAACCACACAGAGCAATAAGTTAACAGAGCAAACCAGTGTGTCAATATTTTTTCAAGCCCTTCAGAAAATACATTCTTACACTTCACAAAGTCTTTTTTTTTTGAGAAGGCTGTGGTAATCCAGCAGATGCCCCTCCAGAAGGTGCATTCACAGAGCATCCCACACATGCACTGCCTTCCAGCACGGGCTGCAGCTCAGCACCAGCAGCTTTCCCACTAGGGGGGGATCCAGGGCTGGATTTGGGTGAGGAATAAGGCCAGCAAACTTCAAATCATAAATATTTAAAGCTCTGATCAAAAGGTCTTGTAGGAGTTACATGATCTCATTCATGCCCAGAAAGAAGCCTGATTCCCAACAGCTTTAGTTCTTTCTAAGGCCATGTCAGCACTAGGGACAAAAGGGGGATGTAACACATTAATACATTTGGCTATAGGTGCTACCAGGCTTTTGGCTCAGTTGCCAAAAAAAAACCCAACAAAACAACAAACCAACAAAACCAAACCAAAACTAAAAAACCCCACCCCCAAAATCCCAAAAAACTCTCCCAAAAACCCCAAAACAAAACATAAAAAAACCCCAAAAAACTAAAACCAAAACAAAAAGGTAAATAGGTAAATAAACCACATATTCCCTTCAGGATAGTTTCATGGAATTACATATCATTTTAGTGTGTCAGTAGGCACAGAAAGTATTTGTTTATCATGAAACAGAACCAGAAAAAGCAATGGCTGAGCACTGAGACATGACACACACTGTGAAGGGTTTGGTGTTTGCTCCTACCTGACTACCAGGTGAGTGCAAACAATGAACTCAGGTTTGGAGTTCCACTGGTGGTAGGTGATGTAGTAGTGTGTCTGCAGCCAGATCCACTGCTGCCCTTTGGTCAGGAACCGATAGTAACAGGACTTTCCTTTTCCAAACTGCATCACTGTGCAACAGAAAGAGAAAGGAGTTTACAGCAAACAGGGATTTTGTGGTGCAGAGGTGATTTAGAAAAATCATTCAGCCCCACATCCCTCTCCCAGACTGAGGCAGTGGTAAAATGAGCTTTATAAACAAGACAGATGATGCACAAACATGTACTCAGCTCTTGTTTGGGGTCATTCCTGCTGACTTTCAGGAGGGCCCTTTGCTACTTTGAGACTTCTGTCATAACTGGTATAACCAAACAATTAGCTACATTCTTATAACTAATGGGCTCCCTGAAATGAGCATAAATAACAATTAAACAAATTATTTGCCTTTCTTAAGTACATGAGAATGCATTTCAAAGACTGGAGATGTGAAGAATCCTAATAATGGCACAAAACAAGAAGACAGTGGAGTTTTAACTGAGAGTTTTCTTCCAAGACCTGGCCTACTCCAACCTGGTATGTTTTATCAGGCAATGTCCAGAAAAATCTCAGGTGCTGTAATACAACTGGAAAATAATGAGGGGAACTGTGTTAAATAACCACACTAATCGTTCCAGACTGCTGGGAGTACAAAATGAAACATGCTCACCTAAAGTACCCACAAAGTAAAATACAAATGTGCTTTAAACAAACCCATTTCACTTGACAGGAGGGAAGATGTCTGCCCTGGCTCCAACAGGCCACACTATTCCTCCTTGCATGAAAATAAACTTCATGGACCCTCTCTGGTATTCACACATTAGCCTGAACCTGAACTTGACTCTTCTGCTTTGTTGTTTTCCTTTCAGGTCACCAAACATGAGCCATCTTCACCCACAGGGAAACTGTGTTCAGCACTTCTGTATGTGAAATGATTCTGAATCTCCAGAAGCATTTTCCTAATGAGGGAGTGAGGTTCACAATACCTAATTGCACAGGCAGGTGATCCAAATGGTGCTCTCAGAAGGTGTTTTGGTGAGTGGAGCCTCTGGAGCCCAGGGGAATGGCAGGAACTGTGACAAATCAACAAAACTCCTAGGGCAGAGGGGGGATGGCTCTGACTCCCAACCTTTTAATCTCATTTCACTCTGAGACAACCTGTGCTCAAACAAGCTATCTGCCAATTTAGGAAACCTGCACAAACAGCTCCTGATCGGACTGAATTCTGCAGATTTCAACCTCCCAGGTGTCAGCTGTGACACTCTGTCACGGGAAGGGAGAGCTCCCACATGCCCCTGAAGAAGAAACCTTTGGCAATGACAGTAAAAGGTTTTTCACAAGTGACAAAGGAGATCAGAAACAGACACACTGCAGAGGAAGGGCAACTTACAGTGTTCATGGCACCTAGCAAGAAGCTCCAGGTCATCTGCATGGTAGTAATCATACCCTGATGTTCCCAGAACCTCAAAGGGTAAATATCCTATAATAGGTGGAGCCCTAGAAAGGAAGCAAAAGGTCAGGCAGTGAGCACAAAACTTGATGCTTTTGACATCCTGGCGGATAAGCAGTGACACCAGCAATAAACACCTTGTTAATTCACTTGGCAGGGAAATCTGGAGTGGATTTTCTTTCATACAGGCAGTGATGTATTTTTACATACAAACAACAAAAAAAAACCCCCCGACAGCAAGGAGGAGGTAAAAACTGAGAAAATGAAAAGGTGTGTGTTTACTGTTTCACAGCCTATTCATTATGTGGGTGTAGAGAAAGGCATGTACATGTGTGAGTGACTCAATTCATTAAGGATGTTTGTGAGACACAGCTTGACAAAGGCTGGGGCTGATCCTGCACATAACTACTTGGAGCTGGAGTAAAATTATCCAGTAGGTTGGATAATGTAGGTGTCATCTGGGTAGTGACTGTAGGAGAGAGAATAAGCGGGAAGCTGCAGTGTGTGTGTCAGGACCAGCTTGGGAAAAAGTAATTGCTCCCCTGGAAAAGCTTGGGAAATTACAGCCAACAAAACCTTCTGTGCTGGTAGCACAGACAGCAACAGGCATGGGGCTGATTTAGGGCTGGTTGTGCTTGGAATTGAAGAGAATTGCTTCTCTACCAATTCTCTCCTTGGTTGGTAGAGAAGGAATTGGTGACGTATTTAGACAGACACATTGCAATTACTTTCCTCACTATCCTCCTATCAATTCTAGATTTTCCTTTTTCTAGGCAAAATATGAGATTTTTTTAAAGCAGATGAAACAACACTGAAATGCTGAGGGAGAAAACCACTGTTTTTTGTCTCTGTTCCCTGTATCAGGATGTCACTCTCCCAGCACTCAGGTACACTCCTGCCTGCACTAACTCAGGCACTCAGTGATACAGGACCTGTGCTAATGTGGCTCCACCTGTTATTCCTGCCCAGGAATAGGCAAAATGGTAAATAACTCAAAATGGGGCAGGCTGAAGGTGATGGTGATATCAAACCTGCCTCTCCTGCTGCCCCTCTCCTGGCAAGCTGAGTGCTCTAAAGGAAGAAGGCCAGGAAGTGACCCAAGACTACGAGGAAAAAGTTATTTCAGTGTATTACACGTGGGTTTGGATGGATCAGTCATCCAAACTGAGTTTTTTGGTTATTACTTTGTGGAGTTCTCTCTTGGCTGAGCCACCCATCTCCACACTTGTCCCCTTGACAAAGTGGGCACAGGTTTTTCAGCCACAGAGAGCCCAGGCAGGTCTGTAACCTCCCTCCTCCCCACAGCAGTGTGGCACCAAATGGGAAATGGGGGAAGAAGGACAATCCAGGGATCTGCTCAGCAGCAGTGCCAGGAGGAGCAAGGTGTGAGCAGGAGCTGCTGAGCCCAAGGGACAGCAAATCCCTTGAAAACAGAGCTGAGGACACAGTGCTCTCTGCCACAACACAGCTTCATTCGTTCAAGTAACTTTTCATAGCACTCTGTTCCTTTTCCTCATGTGACCCAGATTTCTGTTAATGATGATAATATGCGTATTTATTAAAGTGTCCTTCCTTGCTGTCTCTTTGGCAGGATGCATCACTGTTTCTCCTATTTTTAATGACATGCTTATATTCAAGACAATAATGCCTTTCAGATGCACATCAGATAAACATTTAAGCTGATCAGGGAAGTATTATGCTTTCCTGAGTATCACCAGAGCTCTTCATAAGAGAAAGCAACCACAAAATGCTTCTCATCTGTCATTTAACAAGGAGATGCCTTGTGGAGCAATTTCAAAGTGTCTTGTTAGCTTAAGTTTCAGCCCTGAGATCTGCAGCTCGCTGTGCAAATGGGAATGCACAGCCTTTAGAGAGCCTTTTGGGTGTAGTCTTTTAATAAATGAAGGGAAAATAAGAACAGCACCACAGTGCAGAAGAGAAACAGATCATTATCAAAGTTGATGGGTTTTTCTTCCTCTACACATATTTACATACAGACCCAGAATACAGATTTTTTCCCTATTTTCCTCATGTTTATCCAGATCTGTGGAATGCTTTTATTGCTTCTATCTTGACTCTGATTAGAATTGTGATCATGACAGCAAAGGATAGTTTGAAAGCTCCTGCTGGTGCCCTCTGCCCCTGCTGATGGCACACCTCAGTGCAGGGCAGCCTGTGGTGATGCAAATCAGCAAGAAACAGCAACATTTCCCTGTGTCCTGCAGGCTGTACTGGGGAGAGCTTGGGATCAGTGACTAAATGAGACAACTCCCACCATCTCCTGCTCATCCTTGGGTCTGAGCTCACTGCTGGCATCTGGGGCTGTCACAAACTCTGCCTCAGCATCTGCATCATCCTCATTTCCTCTCAGCAACAACGGGTTCCTCACTGGGATATCAGTGGGACTGGAGTGTCTGCAAGCCCCCAGCACAGAGATTCCTCTCTGAGTCATAACCCAGATTCATCAAAAGACTCTTGGACAAGTTTCAAAGTGGCTCCCACTCACCTTTTTCACAGGAGCTGCTGGGACACAGCCCTGTGGAAAAGCAGCTCACTTCATTAGTGATGTGAGGGGCTTTGGACTCTTTTACAGATCTTAACATTAATCAGCTGATTCTAAAATGTGCATTTTAGACAGGCCAATCAAAATCTAACAAAGCCACTCCAGCAAGATCTCATCTGTGTGAACAATTATCTGCCTGTCCCCAACCACCACGATCAGCTGTAGGGCTGTCACAGGGTCAGTTCCTCCATGCTCCAAGGTATGGTGTGAGGCACACACCTTGTGTTCTGATAAATCAATGTTATTATTCATTTCTATTTGCTCTCTCTCTTTCTTGCTCTAAATATGCAGATGGTATTTAGATTTTTTTTTCCTTACCAATGTATTTTTTTCCTTAGAGCTTTATTTACTAGTCTTCCTGGTTTTAGTAATGACTACCTTGGCACAGTTCACAAGGGGAGGGATAATGAAAAGGGGAGGATTTTTGCAATGTGTTTATGCACATATGTCAAATACAGAGAAGCAAAAAAGTGAATAAAGCCCTCCAGCTTCTTTTGAAGAAAATTAATCCTAAATTAAGCAGCTTAATAAACTGGTTCCAGTCTGTTTCATTCACCAAGCCGAATTCTAGCCCACCATATTGCATTGTCAAAAACTCATCTACAATTAGGTAATAAAATCCACTGGTTTTTATTTTGTTTTTAGAAATTCTATCATTTCTCAGGGCGGAAAGTCTAAAGTTTGATGACACAGAAAAAGGTTTAGAAGGATTCCTGGAAGCTGTAGTTGTAAAACAGAGGAGCTAAACCAATACAGGGAACTTATTGGAACCCACAGTCCTCACTTTCAATGACTTATTATCTTGGTTAGCAGATTAGACATTTTCCTAATGTCTAAATGGAAATGTTTAGACATTAAATATGTCTATTTTTCCATGGTTTCTTGCTTGCCTTAAATATGGAAAATAGTGAAGCATTTAAGGATGCCTAACAGCTAAATTCAGAGTACTGCTCCTTACTAACTTGCATTTAATTAGAACTATTCCATTTGGGATCTCAGGCAACAGGTATACAAAGTTTTCTATTTTTAAACTACAGTTTATTTATCCTTCAGTGACTAAACCCAAACCTCTTACCTGTGGTCCAAGAATAAAAACTTCCATTCTAAACTATGCCTTGATGTGAATTCTTCACACGGCTCTTCAACATTGCAGAGCTCCTGCAAAACAGAGGACACCTTCAGATATTTAATTCTATAAAATGACAAAAGGAGCCCGCTATCAAAACCTAGGATGCATCTTGTTGACATAATAAACCACAGCAAAATACAGAGCTTTTAAGCACTTAACTTATTTTTCTCTAAGGAATGTGTAAGACTTGTTTTACAGATGCATGAACTGATGAAAAATGGCTGAATAGTTTCACCTTGAGCTGAATTTCAGAGCTAAGATATAGAGTCAAAGAGTCTCATCTTGCACTCTCTAGGCAAAATTCCCCAGCTTCTTGCAAATATTGGTATTTGAATATGGAGACAGCTCCAGTCCAGCCTCTGAGGTGGCTAATGCCCTTTTGAGCAAGCAGCACCTGGGGTTGTTATCCCTGTCATCAGTGCACAGTGCCATGGGACATTTACAGACCATTTACAGAGCCCATGACACAGATTTTCCATGTTTCAAGATGCTGATGGCTCCCTTACACAAAGGAGTGGTGGATGCACATTTTGAAGGCTGTAAATTCCCAAATGGAGTCACCTCATCCTGGAGCTCCCCAGGCTGCCCCCTCTGAGAAAACTCCAAAACCTGCTCTTCTCAAAAGCAGCTCCTGCTTTGTACCTCCCCTTCCCAAAACACACACGTGTGCATGTGTGGGATGCTCTGTGAGTGCACCTTCTGGAGGGGGATCTGCTAGATTACTACAGCTTTCTCAAAAAAAAAGGTTTTGTGAAGAGTAAAAATGTGTTTTCTGAAGGGCTTGAAAAAATAGTGACAGCTGGTTTGCTCTGTTAATTTAAATAAACTTATTGCTCGCTGTGTGGGTTTTTTACTGTCAGGAATCAATTTTTTCCTAGTCCCCCTCTTTTTATATCAAAAATGTCACCTCCCAGCCACAGCCATGTCCTCTCTCCTCTGCTAACCCTGTGCACAAACCAGCTGTACTGCTGCCCCTGCTGCTGGCAGTGCCCCAGGGCACAGAACTCACCTTCAAGGTCTCAGAGCTCACCTTTAAGGACTCAGAGCTCACCTTTAAGGACCCAGAGCTCCCCTTTAGGACCCCAGAGCTCACCTTTAAGGACTCAGAGCTCACCTTTAAGGACCCAGAGCTCCCCTTTAGGACCCCAGAGCTCACCTTCAGGAACTGAGGCGTGACGAGACGAACAGTCGCTACCAGGCAGATCTGCTCCTCCGTGGCTGACCTGAAAGCTCGTGCAATAGCTGACTCAAAGCCATTACAGGAGGGTGTAGGCACTGGAAACAACCAGGACAATTTATTTTAGAAGAAGAGGAGGAAGGAGGACATTCTTCCCCTGTTAAGACAGGTACAGTGACTGAGGAAACCCGAGCAACAGACTCCTCCTACCCACAGGGTGATGCCCAACTGATCCACGCTGATTTTATTTCAAGCAGGACCCTTCAGGCTCCAAGTTTCACAGCTGTACCTGCCTGTGGCATGCAGGGGAGCTTTGTAGGACAGCTCTGAGCAGCTCACAGAGTGCAGCTGCAGTCTCCTTGTCAGCCTCTCTCCAGGCTAACTTTTGCAAGATTCAGGATTTTACAGGCACCTCAAAGTATTTGATCTCTGTAAAGTGCCATTTCACTGCCATGAGGGAAACAGAATACCAAATTTTACTGGCTGTTTGAATTTTACAATTGGCAGTGGGTCAAACAGAGGCATTTTCAGTCTGGTATAAGCTTTGCAGGAGAGTGCATTCTTCTGATCAACAGACTCCCCACCACTTTTGTATGAAAAATATGTCCGCTGTATGCACAGCTCATTCCATCCCTCATAACTAAGGGGCATTTTCAGCACAAACAGAGCCTTTAAGATGCTACAGATAAAGACAATCTAAAGGAGAGAGGTGGAGAGGCAAAGATAGGCTGGAACAGTAACTTACCATGAGTAAAATATTTAAAATCCACTACAAATTTCACATATTCATACATCAGGGGTTCATTTGGATCTAAGCTGCCTCTTGCTAAATGGCAACAAAACTCTATTTGTTTTTCCACTGAAATGAGAGAAAGAGAGGGAGACACAGACAATGTTATTAGAAGTCTGCACTTTACCTCACTCACATATTTAATTTATCAACCAACCCTGCTGCTGTGGTATCTGAGCACACCCTGCTGGGGAGCTTCTGATACCCAGAAATAAATATGTAACTACTGGGAGCAATTATCAGCTGCTTCTGCTTAAGGAAATGTATTCTCAGCCTTTTTTCTTGTCTTTGCAGTCACCCCAGTAAGCTGAGTGTGAAGCCCTGGCTGTACTGGTCAGCAGGATCTTCCCCTGACCTCCTGGATGTGGGATTTCATGCAGTTCCATGGGATTGCAGTACTCTGCTCTGGTCCTAGGTCATAAGACCTGGACCCACAGGGCACTGAACTCACCCTAAAAAGTCTTAGGCCTCCATTAATGGTGCCAAGCTCTAAAATCCAGTTTTCTGCCCCATATTTGAACTCTATGGATTAAACCACACGGTCTTCAGCCAGAGGGAAACCACCTCCAGGGCAGAGCATCATCAGGGTGCTCAGAGCATCATCAGGGTGGTCAGACCATCATCATCCTGCTCAGAGCATCATCACCAGGCTGTTTAGAGCCTCATCAGGCTGCTCAGAGCATCATCAGGGTGCTCAGAGCATCATCACCAGGCTGCTCAGAGCATCATCAGGGTGCTCAGAGCATCATCAGGGTGCTCAGAGCATCATCAGGGTCCTCAGAGCATCATCACCAGGCTGTTTAGAGCATCATCAGGGTGCTCAGCTCCCACTGATGCTTATGGGGCAGCAGGGAGGGGAGCCCAGTGCTCCTCTGGCCCTGCCAACCCCACTGGAAAGGGGTGAGGGCTCAGCACAGGATTAATGGAACACAGATGCTGGGAAGATGCTGTTGCCTGCTCTGGTCCTGGGGACGTTTTCTGTGGGAAAGGGACATGGGACAGCAGCCAGCAGTACAGATAGAGATGGAGTGGTCAGGTAGAAAGGTTGTTGCATTGCATTAGGGCTTCTCTTGTGTCCTGAGACATGAAAGCTTCTTAAGGAGTAATGGCTCTGCCAAAGCTGTTTGGAATTCCTCCAATTTTTTTTTTTCCCTTGAGCCCTCACTCCTTTCTCAAGCTTAGTCTAGCATCCCCCCTGGTGAACAGCATCTACCATCCAAGGGGCAAAGCAGATGGTAAAACAAACACCGTCCTAATCGAAGAGCAAGTGCTGGGAGCACACAGGAACACTGGATGCACCAAAACCCACAAATGCAGCAAAACAGAAGTGGCAGGCAAGAGCATTAAGCAGCTGGAGAGCTCTGTGCAGACCTCCCCAGGAGCTCTCTGCTTTTGGCAAACCTCTCTGACCAACAGACAAGAGCAGGGCTTACCATTGAGGAAATCAGCTGCAACAGGATCTGTCATGAGCACGTGTGGAGAAAGGAGCTTGTACACCTCGCTCTGCTCCCCCTCAGGCAGAAAGTTTAATATATTTTGGTCCACCAAATCTGACTGATACAAAAGAATGCTTTGTCATGTTCAGCAGTACAGCCTGACATAACCACATGCCTTTTCACCCCTCAGCAGAGCACAGATGCTGCTGGCCTGGATGCCCAAGACAAGGAAACCCAGGCATTCTGCAGATGGATCTAGGGCAGAACATAACCCTTAGACTATTTTACTCCAGGATTACTATCTATTTGCAAAAGGTTGAATGAGTCCCAGAGGTTGCCCTTCAGTTCAGACAGATACAGGCTGGAGAAGGAACCCTGGTACCACAGGAATGTAACATGATGAGAAGTGAAACATTTTTCTTTGAAAGCAGGACACAGGAGAGGGAGGGCTCCTCCCCACATCCTCCCGTTGTCTCCTGGGCTGAACATCTGGCAAAATCACCTTGACCCACAAGTGATTCAGTGCTCATCAACCCACACATCCTGACTGAAGGGGCTCTACCAAAATGTCAGCACAGATTTGTTCTTTGCACACATGACATTGAGGTGATTTGCCCTCATACAGGGCATCCTTTGGTGCTTCATGCTTGGCACCAGACGAAGAGAGAAATGTTTTTTGAGGGGCCAAGGTGAAATTTCTGCACCTGATAACTAACTGGTTTCTAGAAGTTCTCCCAGGAAACCCTGAGGCCACACATTGGTTACTAAAGACTACACAGGCTCAAAGTAGAAAAACCAATGTCATTTGAAGAGCACAGATTCAGTTCTGAAATAACATTTACATTATCTAAGGAGAGCTTCAGCATGGATTTCACCATAACCATAAGATTTTCAGCCATAAGGTTTTCTATTGACCTGCTGGGTCAAACACCTCCCATCCCAGACCTTTAGCTGTATAACCAAGTGATGGGCTGGGAGTACAGTGATTTTGCATAGTTGGGGTTTATTTAAGCTAACTCACAGACCCTGGGAGAGAATCTGTTATTCACAGCAACTTGAGAAACTCCACAAGAGTTTGTTGGTTGACCTCCCACCCACAGTCTGCTGCCTCTTTGGTTGGACAAAACCAATCCCCAGCCCTGCACTGACTGGTTTAAATTCAGGAGGGGAATGAGCCTTTAATGTATTGGTCAGAACTTACCGGTAAGTGCCCCAGCAGAGATGAAACACTATCAGAGACATAAATAATAATCCCATCAGTGGTAAGAGCAATGAGAAAGCCATCTAGTGCCTAATGATAATAGAAAAAGAAAAAAAAAACCAAAATGGATTTATGCAAGGAAAAAACTTAAAATATTTTAGCATAAACCTAGCAGAAATTAATCAAAGAAATGACAGTTCAGTGTGGAAAAATAAAAATTACACATGTTGTCTAATTCAACATTCTTTTTATATTCTTATTTTCTCATCCTCATTATTGTTAAATTGACTTGTATTTTTCACCCAGTGAGTATTTATTTAACATGAAGTGAGACAGTGATGCTTAGAATTTCAACACCCACATAACCCTGCTGACTTCAGTCACTTCATTATGTGTTCTGAATTACACAAGAGTTAACAAAGTCAGTGCGTAAGGAGATGTCAGATATCATCACAGCAAATCCAGCATTGTGGATGGATAGATGGATGGATAAGCAGAGAGAGAAAAATGATACAATTTATGTATTTGTAGCAGTTTATGGACAATACGAAGAAGTTCTAAAGCCTAATTTATTTTGCTTAAAGCACTGACTTGTAAGGCTAGTGACAAAAACAATTTTAAGGCTTGTTCTGTTTCCCCTTTCTCATTCACAGTGGTTTCTGTCCCAGAGTTAAAGCTCTCTGTCCCTTTTAAGTCACTGCCTGTGCTTTTCTCCTTGGGTGTTGTGTTCTCCCTGTTCTTCACAACATCTCCTTGTACCATTTACCCAGTGCCTGTCCTTATTCTTCTCTGACATCAAGATCTGGGAGGTTTAATAGCTGGTCAGCACTGGGGGCAAAGCCAGCTCTTCTAAAGACACTCTTAGGCTGCTCTGCAGCTGAGCTCCAGAGATGCAGCATCCACCATCTCCCCCACCTCACTGCCAGGCTCTGCCTTTGCTCAGATTGAATCCTCTCTGGAAAAAAAACCCCACTGATTTCAGTTCAATGGACCAGAGTCCAGCAAGGCAGCAGTTATTACAGGGCTTGCTCTCCCCCTCCACCTCCAACCTGAGGGGGGGAATTTGTTTTGATTGAGCTGGAACAAGCCAGCTTGTTTGGCAAGAGAGATTCCCAGAAAGAATGAACAGACTTTTCCAGAGAGGTGAGTCATGACATCCTGATGAAAAGGAGTAACTAAGGCACAGCAGCACCTCCCAGCTCAGCCCAGCATACACCCTGATTTTGGTGGGGCAAAGAGCAGCAGCTGCCCACGCAGGGCAGGAGATGTCCCTGCCACAGGAGCAGGCAGCACAAACCCAGAGCCACATCCTTAAAAAGGGAGAAATGTAGGCTTGGGGGACTGTTTCTAGATTGGCAAAGCATTTTTAGAGGTGGGAGTATAAGAGCTGTTTTCCTGAATGCACTTAAAGGCAATTGAAGCAGAAGAGGCAGCACTGCCATCAGGAGGACAGCAGCACACAGCCAGCAGCTGCACAGGCAGCACAGGCAGTGCTGCCTGGCTAACGGCACGTGGGAGGAAGAGAGCTGCTCTGCTTTTTTCAGGTCCTTTCAAGTTTTTCCTAAAAAAAGCCAGCTCTACTGGCTCTTCTGAGAAAAGGAAATTCTCTTTTTCCTCTCCCACCAGGCCAAATCTGGGCCAGATCAGTCTTCATTGCCAAACAAAAAGCCATTTACCTTTAAGGGGAAGCAATCTTATTTTTAATTCTGTGTCTGTAAAGCATTCAGTACAACACTGCCAGGTTTGTATTGTATGTGCCAGCAGAGTAGAAATCATTAACATTGGGGCCTACAGGTGAAAAAGAACTGTATAGCCCTGGTCTGCTCCACTGAACTGATTATTTCTGACTAATCTATTTAATTTCTTCTTACCTCTAACATCAACTGGGTGAACTCCTCGTTGCTAAGAAATGAAGGCTTCCAGTCTTGTCTAATCTGACAGGCTTCTGTCTGTGCTGTGATTTCTTAAAGAGAAAATATCAAAAAAGCAACATGACTCACGCTACTTGGAATTTTTTTTTTCATTTTCAAGTAACACTAGATTTCTTTAAAGAGGCTGTTAGAGGAATCATCCTCATATCATTCTTCACACAAAGCCTTCTTGCATGCAACAGTCATTTTCCACACCATCACGACACAAACACATTAGAAATCAAGAAAGGGAAATGGAGACATTTTAGGGGCCCTGAAGAAAACCTTAAAAAATTAAGTTCAGTGGGCTAATTTTAGAGAGTAGAGCATCCCTGTGAGCAAAGGGAGTCTGCAATTCTGGAGCTGTTTCTTGCAATTCTGGAGCTGTTTCTTGCAATTCTGGAGCTGTTTCACAAGCTGCTCTTGTGAGTGCCCAGGCAGCAGGACAGGCTTATCCTCTCCTAATCCAGGAGACCTGGGAAGATGGAACAGGATCCCCTCTCCCCTGACTTTGGTAATGGGTGCTGTTGCTCAGCTTTTCCCTCCTCATGCTCTGTTTGAGAGTGCACAAAGCAGGCCAGGGGATGTGGAGGGTAATGTTGTATCCACAGTAAATTAAAGCACACAGCACTGCACCTTTTCAAATCTGTCTTTAACTGCTCAGCAATGCATTCAGCTCTAACCTATCTCCTGAGGCCAACTGCTGGCCCTTATTCTGCCCCTCACTTAGGCTCATGTCCTCTCTGGGTGCCTTGGGAATAAAAAAACCAAACCAGTTTGATTGTGTGAGTGGGAGCTGGGCAGATGCAGAGGCAGCAGCCTGCAGCACCTTTCTGTTTCTGTAGGAAGTCGATGGTCCTCTGCAGTATTGTGGACTTGTCCATCTTGAGGGGGTGGCCGTGGCCCTGCAGCATGGTGCAAAGCTCTTTGATGAGGACATTGAACTGGTCTCTCCTCTTCTTCTCAGATTTGTTGCGTGATGCCCTGGGTGACAAAAACATAAATGCCACTGAGCAGAGTGGAGCACAAACCAGGGTGAGGTGACCCACCCTGCCCCAGCAAAACACTTTTGCTGCCAGGCCCTAAGCACCAGCAAAATCCTTGTGTGCAAGCCCAATTTTAAACAAATAAACATTCCCAGCAGAGTTTAGATCCTTGCATTTAAACTGCAGCAAGGAGCACCTGGAGGTAACACAAATTTGGGATCATTTGGGAAAAGACCATATCCTTACAAACATTGCAGCAGCAGTTCCCACTGTTTCAAAAGCAGTGACAGTGAAGGTGTCATGGGAGAAATTCCTCCAGTAAGAGGACAGTATGTTCATGCACGTTCATGTTTTGCTCACCTGATTTTTATGAATTTTTGTTTTGCAGTTAGTACACACACATATAAATGCCAAAATGTGAAGGATTTCTCTGAGTTGCACTTGCAAAAGGAGCTTATGAAGAGACAGCACTGTGCAGAGCCAACTGAACTGTAGAATAAAATCTTGTATGTGGTCTTGAAAATCTACTGCTGTCGTATGTGAAACTGGGAATGTTAAAGAATCTGGCTGCAGAACCACAACTAGTTTTCAGTTCACAAATGAAGAATACTTATTAGGCTTTCCCCCTCCATTAAAAACAATGAAGGAGAAAAGCAAATCCATTCAGTTTCTTCCAAACACTTTTCATAAAACCCCTTTCAGTAGTAATTAATTTGCTTTACAAGTGCATTCATGATGATACATACTTCCTGTGATCTAGACTGAGGGTGGGATGCAGAAAGCATTTCCATTCATATTCAGGTTGGCATTTGGATGTTCTCAGATCCAGGATTCATGCTCACAGCCATCTCTGCTTTGGCACTCGTGTACAATGACTAAACAGAACTGAGCCAAGAGCTTCTCTGACAGGAGACTTACTCAGACCTGTGCTAAAGCAGGACTGCCAAGGGAACTCCACCCCTGGTGGACAGCACTGCTTGATAAATAAAATAAAACCACAGGTCACGACTCCTGCTCCAAGATAATAAATAGCCATGGGACAGCACGAGATCCTGAGGGCACAGCAATGAAATTTAAGGACCATTCAGGCAGATAACTCATTGTAAGGGTGGCCAAATTCTGTGACAAGCCTGACTTAAATTTTGCTGCTTGTGGTCCAGCTGTGCACAGCCTATAAACTGTGTGGGAGCTTTGCCTCTGACATCAGGGGGGTCAAGTTCACTGCCAAGCACTGCACAACACAGCATTTACAATTCTCCTCCAGGAGTGCAGCCCATCATACCTCTTTGCCCTGTCCTTCTCATCTTCATCCATCAGTTCGTTTACACAACACAGGGCTCTGCAAGGGAAAGATACAAGTGTTACTGAGAATATTCCCTGATCTTGCCAAAAACTCAAAACATGGAACATAGTGGTTTGTACTTAAAGACCTTCTGGATGTTTCAGTCTTCCCTCTCCCAAATTCCACTCTTGGTGTGTCTTTCCTTGCTTGTTGAGTCAGCCACTGAGGCATGAGGAGTGAGGCTGCTGCTACATGCCCAAACACCCAGCTTAACAGCAGGACTTTAAAGGGAAAGATCTAAAAGCCCCTCAGCCTGCCTTTTTCCTGCCCTCTGAGCCAGGACAGGGAATGCTGCTGAAACACCCATCTCTGCACAGGAATCAGCATCTTCCTGGCAAATGCAAGAGCAAAAAGGAGAGAAATCTGACCTGGTGTCTGCACCAGGCAGCACACAGCTGGTCCTGCTCTGTATCAGACAGGTTACTGGATGATTTCAATCACTGCCTGCCCTGCCTGAAACATATCTGAGATTTCTTTACCAGCAGAAAGACATATGAGAAAGAAAGAAGCTGTGCTAATCCCCTAAAGGATTAGTATTAGGCAACAGCAGTGCATTATCAGGATATCTAAGAGATGATATGAGACAGGTTCATCCAGAGCATCCTGCAGCCAGTGCCTGCTGCCTGCCCTGCTGGACTTCTCCCCCATCACCTCAGCAGTGTCCTGGGATCCATACCCAAAATTTCCTTTAAAATATCCTCACCTGGCACTAACCAGGGAAGGAGAACAGCTGGAAACAACTCCCAGTAAGGACACAGGACTCTCAAACTCCATTAAATGATGGAGAACTCAACACAAGGGTGACTTCTTCACTGGTGACATGCCTTTGTGACTCACATGGGCTGAGCCTGAGGGTCACACAGCCAGGGAGGTGCAGGTGAGGCAGCTGCTGGCACTCCACACCACCCTGCCCAGGTCAGCTCTGCTGGACTGCACCCCCTCAGACCCCTCCAAAGAGGAAATCACACCCATCCCCACCACCAGCACCAATCTGCCCCCATCTCCTGTGAGCACTTTCCCTGCAGAACACTGGGGGGCATTTTTCAATAGGTACATCCAAAATATTTTCTCTGTTTACAGACTACTCCAAGCTCAGACAACGTGGTAGCTATAAAAATAACACAAAACAGAACCACCCACAACTGTCAGGAAGTCAAAGATGCTGCTCACAGCAACAGCTACAAAATTTTATCCTTCCTTCCCTGCTCCAGGGCAAGGATCTACCTTCCTGCAGATAAGCTGGGCAGAGGAAACTGTATGAATTCTTTTGTTATGAGTGCACTCCATAGAGAGGGAGTGGTTCTCACTGCCCAAGCCACCAAAAAGCTACGAGCCAAATCAGAAATTACCTGTTCTATTCCTCAGATTCATCAGTCCAGACTGACAGAGTGGGATTAGCACTTCTTATCACCATGTAAATAGAGACGGAGAAAAATTAATCCTGGAAGGAAAAGTAAGTCCAGTTAAAACACAATTCAGGCAAGACTTAGCCCAGACAGCTGCAATCACTTCAGGCTGAGAAAACCACCACAAATTAGAAATATGCTCAAGTAGGACTGAGGAGCAAAACCTCCAGCAATGGGAGCTGGACCAAGTTCTCCTGGCTCTGTGGGCACCTGGGAAGGCCAACAGGACCTCTCGGGTCCCAAAAACTGTGAGACCCAGCAGGGTGGCAGAATGGCCCTGCTGGCTCAGAGCCACTGAGGATCAGCTGGGGTTCTCCCCAAGTGTGACAGTCTGCCTGGTGTGCTGTGAAAACCAGAAATAGGACCTGCACACCTCATCTATCAAATCTTGCAACCCAAACCTCCCTCAGGACAAACATGATGAGCAAAGTCAGCACAGGCCACCAACACCCACCTGTGAATGGACTCAGGGCCTCCCTTTAATACTCGCTACTGATGGGACACACAAAATCTAGGGAAAATACCATGTAACAAAGTCTGGGGAAAATACCATGTAACAAAATCTAGGGGAAATATCATGTAACAAAATCTGGGGGAAATATCATATAACAAAATTTAGGGGAAATACCCTGTAACTGCTGACACCCTCAGTGAAGCTGCAGCTGGAAACAACACCTGCACAGCAAACTCAAACTCAGTGGATGTGCTCTGTCTCTGTTCTCACAGCTGAGAGAAGTGATGTGCTTTTATTCCAGTTCAAAAGGAGCCTGTGATCTTATTTGTTGCCCTATTGAGCTGAGGCTCTTATCAGTGCTGCTCATCCCTCAGTGCTGCTCTATCAAAATCACACAGTTGTTTCTCCTCTAGAAGAATGAACCCTACAGAAGATTTGGTGACTGGGGATAAGTTCAGAGATACACAGGTATAAAGAAAAGTATTTTTAAAGCAATGGGTTAAGTGATAAAAAAATGCTTGTGGATATACAGAAAGATCTATCAAAATTCTTCAGGGAATCTTGTTTGGATGCAGACTTGACCATGCAAATATTCAGATAAAGGAAGGGATTTTTCCCCCAGCATGGAGTGCAAAGCATTATTTTATAGAAACTGTATTTTATGGAAATCTTGCCCACAGCTCCCAGGAAATCTGGTGGGTTTTCTGCCTCACTGGATGGGTTGGCTGGAATTCCACCCAGCTGGAACAGCAGCAAGCTGAGGGAAAAACTGTTTGGTCACCAGGAGAGTCGAGAGTCCAACTAATGCTCACTGAGCCTGAACTGGGAAATGAAGCCTGGATTCTCCACTCTCCAGGAGTTACCTCTGCTGCAGAACAGGAGATGTGAGCTGCCAGGGGCAGAGGGATGAGGCTTCCTAATACTGAACATGACCAATGCCCTCAGCCAACACCAGAATAAATAAATGGCCATGAAAAAACTCACAGCCCCCAGCACACAGAGCAGCTTTTTGCATGATGCAGCAGGATGGTGAAGCTAGAAAAAGTCTCAGTAGAAGACACCTAAGGACAAAATAATCTTAACTGGATTAAGCACTTCAGGACTGCATTTAGCTAAGTTCTTTTTGTCTTGATATAAGACAGAGCTAAATATAGTAACCAGAATACTTAAGAATAGTTTCATAAGGGTTGTATACACTCCTCAGCCAGTTAAGGCACTTAGCACCACTGACAGCAGTGTGTCTGCAGGTTAAGGGTACTTTAAATAGATCCAGATAGAATCTCTTTGACCTTAACTGCATTAACCAGAGGGATCAAAATTTATTTATTGCCTCCTGAAAATCCCCTTCTGTAACACTTTGAGAGAGGGATTCCTGAACTCTGTGGGCAGGCAAAGAGGAAACTTGTCAGTGCTGCTGGCATCATCTCTCACCCCACCTACACCAGGTGAGGATCAGCTTTCTCACAGAGCAGTGCACATCCATCACTGCTTCATGCCCTCTGTAAAGGGAAATTATTTTTTCCTTCCTTTGTACAGGGAATCTCAAAACCCACTCCCAGTGGTTTAAGGGTACATTGCATTTCAGACTTTTCAAATATCACAGCATTTGAAGTTGTTTCCAGGGTTACAGAAAGGATAATGCAGCCAAATGACAGACCTAACTAGGCAAATGGACTTTGCAGACAACAACTAATAGTTAAAGCATTATTCCATGCTATCTGCTATATTCTGGTACATTTTTTACTGAAGACAGAATGGCAGAGGGAATTTTCTGTTTTGCAGAGCTATCTGATGTCAGGAGCTGTCTAAAACTGCAAACCTGTGAGTAAAGAAAATGTTTATTTATTGACTTGCTGCAAACCATCAAAATATTAACATTACCTTAGGATAATTCTTAATG
Source organism: Argya squamiceps (assembly GCA_037834095.1). Lineage (NCBI taxonomy): Eukaryota > Metazoa > Chordata > Aves > Passeriformes > Leiothrichidae > Argya > Argya squamiceps. The sequence continues at coordinate 11,775,106 of JBBMKD010000194.1, forward strand.
GAACAGTCAGATTTGTGTCCTGAAACCAACAGTAACAATAAACGTTTCATTATAGGTTAAATTTTAATTATTTGGTTATGTCACTCATGTCAAGGCAAAGATATTTCTATGAGAGACGCTGCTGCCCTTTTCTTTGTGATCAGCAATGAATAAAGCTTTCATCCATCACCTAAAAGTGTCCCTGAACCCAGATGATTTGATTTCCCCAGCTATAACCACTGGCCTAATGAAAAATATTCTCTATGCATAAAAACTTTGCTCTGCTTCTATTGAAGTTTTCATAGAATTTTGCACTGAAGTAACATACAGCAGTTAGGCAATCTTCAAATCTACACCATAGGAAACACTTTAATTATGGAAATGTGCTGTGCCAATAATTTCCACAGACTTTGCATGCAATGAATACATCAGAGAGCCCTCAATTACAAGATGCAGCCACAAATAAGAGAGATAACACACTCTCCAGCAATATGATTTATGTGTCAGTGTGCCAATGTCTCATTATTCTTGAGGCAACAGGAGGGCACGACAAAACAGCAAATTTTTTTGGCAGCAAAACAGCTGATTTCATTTTTAAAAGGCAGAATTTAACCTCTTCAGCCAAGTGCTACTGGTTCAACAATAAGATACATTTGAAAAATGGCAAATGGTAAATGGCATTTGAGAAAACCAAACAGTGTGGCTGAATCCCTGTGGTTGCTCAGCACAGGAAGGTGCTGTGGCACTCCCCCTGTGCTCCCAGCCACCCTCCTGTCACACAGACACAGATGTCTGCCCCAGTGTCACAGGGAGTGGGCAAAATCCACAGCTGTGGCATTCCCATGTGCCAGAGATCCCCACAGGGATCCCCACAGCCTCACCACGGCTGTGCCCCAGCCCAGCATGAAAACATCACACAGAAATGCAAAGACTAAAGCAGGTGTGGCAAAGGAGTTGCATACCTGTGTTATTTGATCTGCTTAATTTTTTTCTGCCTCTGTTTCACCCTCTCCTTTCCTTGCCCTCTGTTGTCCTTCACTCTTTTCTGCCCTTCCCTCACCTAACCCCCATAATTAACATCCATTGGATCACAATTCAGAGAACTGGATCTCTCTTGAACATGGTTTCTCCCCATCTTGTTATTTCTAATACCACCTGCCTTAATATTTCCATTTTTCTTCTCCACATTCTTCACTTTTCTCTTCCCAAAAGAGAATTAAAATGTACAATAATCTCAGTTTTGACATTTCACTGTGGGATCTTGGCTTGCCCAGCTCTGAAGCACACAAGGCAGGTTTCCTTCAGGGACACACTGCCTGAGGAATGATGCTGCTGAGGATTTATCTGATGGGTTTGGGCTCTCAGCACCTCTCAGTCCAGCTCCAGCAGCACAGGGTCCTGCACAGCTCCCAGCCCCAGCTCCAGACCCTCTCTGGAGGAACTGGGATCTCCCTCAGCTCAGTGGTGGAGCTGTGAGCTCCAAGGTTTGCAGAAACAGCTCTCTGCACCCACAGGGTGGCTGAGGGAGCTGGCCCAGCCCAGCACATCCATCCACAGCATCAACACACCCTGGAACTCTTTGTGTGTATTTTCACACACATCTTTGTTTGCTACAACATGGGGGATGGTGATCAGTGAGGGAGGGAACCAAATGTTCTGTGTTTCCCCTCTGTTAACCTGCCAGAAGTGGATTTTTTTGTGCTACTGCTGTAACTGTTGCATCTCAATGCCCTTACTTATCTACAGCATACTCTCCCCCTGGTTTATTGAGCCCTAAATTTAGCTTGTTACCTGTGACAGATTTATGACTACATTTATTAGAGCAGTAACAGCTTCAGACAGAAGCTAAAAAGTGTCCAAAGAAAATGGATTATACAAAACAATTACACCATAAAAAAAGGCTGTAACGGAACACTGTGATTCAGCACAAAAGTGGAATAAAAGATACAGCCAGGAACAACGGTGGTGTGGGGTTTTTTTGTTTTGTTTTGTTGTTGTTTGTGTTGTTGTTTTTTTGTTTTTTACCAATATATGGTGCTTTGGAAAAAAGAAAGGCTGAAAAGGACTAAATACTAACAGACACTTGAAGAGAAAAGATGATTGCTGGAACACTTTGTTCTCCAGGACTTTTTTATCAGATCCTGGAGAAAATAGCTGGCCAAGTTTGCTCTGTTCTAGCAAATTGCTGAACCTTGCAGGGTGAAGATACAACACTGTAGAATATTATTGAAAATGTCTCTGGGGTTTCTCTAACAAGAAGTTCATGCATCTAATTAATTCTACCAATTTGTCTAATGGCCCCTTAAAATTCCCAAAACATGGCAAAAAGCAAAATGCTGATTCACAACCCTAAGTTATACAAAACTGTACTTCTGGCACAAGCAGGGTAGGATAAGGACACAATATTTCTTCTGCAGTTTTGGGTGAATACCTGTGTTCATTTGTTGCCATTCAGTTACTACAGGAAAAGGGAAATAAATGTGTGTGGTAGTATGAAATGATGATACCCAACCCATAAACAATTCTTTACCATACCTGACTCAGAGCCAAATAACCCTCAAATAAAAGAGTGGCTTTCCCTTATGTAGGATGAAAGGTAGCTGTTCACAGTCAATCCTTCAGTGGGGATTTTCAGGGGACTACTTCCAGGAAAGGTACATAGAGCTGAAGAGAAGGCAGGAATATTGCAAGTGAACGGTCAAAAGTCTTTTGAACAGAACGTTCTCCAAAACTTCCAGCTCTTAAAGCTGTGCTTCTGTTCCTGGCTGACCCAAATGATGCAAATGCATCTGTGTGGGGGTGAGTGCATAAACACACATTTTACTTCAGAGCAATTTGCAAAAAAAAAAACCAAACCAAGAGCAATTTCTACCCAGGAAAGCAGTGGTGACATCCAGGATGATGCTGCAGTGCTCACCTCTGTGCTGGGAGTGAGGCAACCACTGCTGCTGGGGGCATGGGGAGGGAGGTGAGCAGAGAGCCCTCACTCCTGCCTCAGGCCACTTCCCATCAGATTCACTCCTCTGGCAAATCACAAAGGAGTGGGGCTGTGGGGGAGGTTAACTCAATAAATTTCAGCATGAAAACAGTGCCTTAACAAGCTAAAAAAAAAAAATTTCCTCCCAAAGCTTTTGATTCTCCAGCTTAAAAAATTTGAGCACCATCTGATCATAAACCTGGTGTTGAAATTCTGGCTCATTTCAGGGTTTCATTCAGAAGAGTTTTAACACTCTCAGAGCCAACCAGCAAAGGACATTTTAAAAGAAACCAGCACTCTGCTCTGTCAGCAGTGTTATCCTCTGCAGACCTGCCTGTGGAGCTGGTGCTGGGCACCCTGAGCCCTCCTGCTCTGTTTTCAGGGATTGCCAGCTGGGGCAGGGATCACCCTGGGAGAGGCTGTGCATTACTCCCACCAAGAGGACACAGCTCACATCAGCTGCATTAAGTGAGGTCACTGGGTCCTTTCTGGGGTTTGGATTTTGTTTTGGCAACAGGGAAGGTATGAGGACAAACATGTCAAAGCTGCCTGTTTGGAGGCATCACCCTGAAAATCCCTCTTGTAATTCCTCTTCTATTTACTACAGGTGGAACTCACCCTGAGCACAGAGCTACATAAAGTCTGTGTGCCATTAAACTGCTTATTTTTATGCCTTGAGCTCTCCCTGTGCACAGAATAAATATAATCATTAGGCAGCAAAACAAATCAGTGATCTAATTGAACTAAATACCTTCTCCTCTACTTTTCTGAGCAAGAGAACACCCCCAGCAACTACCAGCTCATTGAAAGAGGCAATAGTAGCATTCATGTCCTTAGCTGTTCTCTTTTCCTCCTCAAACAATATTGTTTCTTCTTTGCCTTTATATAAAATGCATTTCAGATGCTTGAGGATGGTACAGATAAGGAGATGAGCACTTGTGCTTTGTGTTTGCTTGTGCTGGAGGTTGGACTCCTATTGCAAAACTAAAATGTGAGGCCTGAGGGGCTGCTTGCTCTGTGCAGTAAAAGCAGGGGCCTTCAGCTGGGTCAGAAGTGGGTCCTGGGTGGTTTCAGGACCACACTGCAGAAGGGCTCTGCTCCAGTGGGGCAAAACCAGTGTGTGACTGGGCTTCATGATGCATCTACCCCCAGCCTACAGGACCAGCAGATGGTAGGAGCTATTTGTGGCCTGGAGGATTTTCTTTCAAAAGTGTCTTCTGTCTATAAGCATTACTCCCCTGGCCATGGCTCTATAAATGTGCTTCAGCTCATTTTAAATCCTGATAGCAGCCACAAATCAGCACTGGGGTCAGGATACAGACATGGGTGTCATGAACTCAGCAGCCCTGAAAGCAGGAGTCCAGCAGCTCCCAGCAATATTCAGGAAAGCAGCTTGACACTACCAGGACTCTTCCCCTACCTGAGCAGATGTTTACAGCAGAACTGCTCCCCACCTGCCCCTCTCTGCCCTGCTCAGACTGACTGTGTGTGACACAAACCAGACTCTGTCAGAAGCACACAGCTCACTACACCTGCACCACCCTGGCTGTGAGCAGCCCTGTGCCTCTGGATCCCCCTTCTCAGACAGGGCAATTCCTCTGCTGCTGTTGGGAGCAGCTGGGAAGGCTGAAAATGGGCTTTGGCCCCATCATTTCTGCACTTCCTTACATCTGCTTGGTCCTCTGCACAGTCTGGGGAGCCCTTTGGCTGAAGAACTCTTGGAATTTTGGTCCTTGTTCAGCATCCTTTGATTTCTACTAAAAATGTCTACTTTTCTGACACTTTGCAAGCAGCTTGCTGCCATCCTTTCTCCTGTCTGATGCTTTCACCTCTCAGCACACTCTACAAACACAGTTACCCATCCTTGTTGTACAAATGAGGAAACAGGGGCACACATTTTACTTCTGTCTCCTTTTCACAAGTGTCCCAGTTTTGGGAAGCTGAATTTGTAACAGTGAATTGCAGTTACAGCCTAATTTTCAGTAATGCTGAAATCCAGCAAAAAGCACCTACAAATTCTGAACATTTTGGAAAAACTCGACCTAAATCATTGACCCAAGGTCATGCAGCAGAGTTAAGAAGTGAATCCAGATGTCCTGATGATTAGCTCTGTCTATTGGCATTCAGTCAAGTCCTCCCTCCTAAAATAAGCTTCCTGAAGCATCTAAGACTATAGTCTTAGAACTCCCTTAAACACACAGCACTGGGAAGACCTGGTTTTCAAATGAAGAAGGGGGGGGAAAACCCAGCTCATTATTTTTTCCTCAAGTGGTCACTGAATGACCAATGAAAGGGCAGCTCAGAGTCACTTGATCTCAAACTTCTTCCTATAAATAAAAAAGGGAAGATTCTTCTCCCTTTTCAAACAACATGACAAAAAAATGTTCTGCCTCAGTAATTCTAGATCTGAGTAATTAAATCTGCTCTCTGTTGCAATCTGTTTCCCATGTGTATCACCAACCTGGAATTTCTGGAATTCAATACATAAGGAAGCTATTCAATAAAAGGAAATATTACCACAAAAGGATTAGAGATAGGTCTGAACCAGACTGAAAGGCTCCCTGTATCAGAGAAGAATCCAGTTCCTCATCCAGAGTTCAACTTTTCCAGTATTTTGACCAGTATCTCAAACCAAGCACTGAAAACACAGTGGATCTCCCAGAGCCAGACCACCTCTCACCTCTGGCTCAGAGGCAGAAGAAAAGAGGGAACAGGCTGAGGAGGCCTGTGTGGTACTGCAGCAGAAGTGGAACAGCACTGTCTGTCTGTACAGTTCAACTGCTCAGCAGAATAGAATAAAACAGAATATTTCAGTTGGAAGGGACCTATGGTGACCACCTAGTCCATCTGCCTGGCCACTTCAGGGCTGACCCAAAGTTAAAGTGTGGTATTATGAGCATTGTCCAAATTTCTCCTAAATGCTGTCAGGCTTGGCCACCTCTCTAGGAATCCTGCGTCAGTTTTTGACCACCCTCTCCTTAAAGAAAGGCTTCCCAATGTCCAGTTTATGTAAAAGACCTGTGAGAAAATTATAAAGAGCTTTAGTAGTTAAAATTCAAAGTCTTCCCTGCAAGCTCAGAGTTATATCTACTTATCCATTAAATGAATATCAAAGGATTCACTGCAGCTGAGCTAACTGACCTCATTTTACATCTTTGGCTTTAAGCATTCAAGTTCAAGCATAAGAAACTTCCTTCCCCTCTTGGTGTGTTTAATTCTGGAGCATCCCAGGTATAACCAGTCATATTTTATAACACATAACATATCAGTTATGATGAGCACCGAAGTCAAAAAGGCATTTAAACAAAGCCCTCAGATTTCAGAATTTGTCTTATCCTCATTTGGCTCCCAGAATTTCAGCTGCTTCCCTTAAATGATCTGCTCACATCTGCTCTCCAGCTGAGCCACGTTCATGCCCCACTGACCTGACCACTGCCATCTCTGTAATCTTGCTGCTGAGAATAACCAGCCATGCACTCAGCCCCTGTAAGTGCCAAGAGCCTTTCAAGAAGCAGGAGGCAGAAAAGAGCCAGCCTTTATATAACAGGGAAAAGTAGGATTTCAGAGGGAAAAAAAAAACATTGTTCAGCTAAGGTGAGTAATGGGAGCTGCACGCCTGAAGTGCCCTGGTCCAGTTCCCCCAGGCAATGCAGACTGGAGGTGTCAGCATCTTGCAGGATTATTCTGTGCAGTGGCAGCTGGCAGATATTTTTCTAATAGAGAGCACAGCAGCGTGGTTCACACTCCTTTGGTTCCATTTGCTGCTGCTCCTATTCAAACTCGGCTAATCCGATCAAGTTATTTCTTGGCCTGGGCCTTAAAGCTGAGTAAGTAAACACCTTTCATAAGGTCTGAGCCCACTTGTTTCAAGTGCATGATTAAGGGCTAGACTTGAGCACTATTGTGAGAAAAGCCACCTCTCATTACTGGCACTTTCCAAAATCACTCACAGGTGTCTTGAAGTGGCACTTTTCCACCCCGTATTTTACCCCTTGTCTTGCAAATATAAAACAGGGTCACCAAGGGGCACAAACACCAAATATCAAAAAAAATCTGTGTTTCAGCTGCCCTGGAGAACAGCTCTTTGGGCTGAGAATAGCTCATAATGGCACCACTTAGAGACTGTGATGCAAAATATTTTCTGTGGCTACCAGACCTTCTCCACAGATGTCTCTTCTGGTTTACCATGAAGGACACAGATGACAAATATAGCCAGCAAATGTATTTTGGACAAAGTTGTACTCATTTGTAGTATTTGCATTAAGTAACACAAGAAAACTGATGTGACAGAAAAAATGTTGGTTCAACTGTAATTCCTTCTCTGGTACACCAACTATTGAAGTTTCCAAGTTTTTATCAAGAAGAATTGTTGCTGCTTGTGCTAGTATTGCTAATAATATAACTGATGTTGGTAATAAAATAACTGGGGTGTTTTCTTCTTTTTTTAAAACACCCCCACATGCTTTTCTGTCTCTTTTCTGAGGTACTTTTAACTTCACATCCAATATTCTCTTTTGCACTACCTTGCCCACATCACTTCTCAACCAGCTCCTCAAAAGATGGTTATTTGTTTTGAAGGCTTCAGGAATAAAGGAATATTTAAACAATTAACAGCAATCATATTCATCATCCTGCATGGTACCATGGAAGTATAATGAGAAAGTAAAACTTTCCTTCAGGAAGAAGGAAAGATAACACAGAAGATCCACAGATCTCTCTCTCTCATTACTGTCTTATCTTTTTTAGACTGCAAATATGTCAGTCACTGGAACACTTTCATACTAGGTCATTGTTGTTACACACATTATGCACAAAGACCCAAGGCCTCATTCTGTCGTAGATAAGCTATTCACACACATCCTTTTTTCCTCCCTTACAGTTTATTTGCATGGCTGGCTGGATAATCACTCATAATAACAAAATATGACTCAGCATGGCTGAATACCACCCAGGCCAGCAAGATTCCTGACAAACATCTACACAGGAGCATGAAGGCAGCAGCAGGAGTTAAAAATGCCCATGACCTTTAGCTGGCAGCCCCAGTCTCTTCACAATTCCACACCACGTTTGGGAGGTGAACATCATTTCCACTCCCAGCCTCTTTCCTTAGCGCACTGCTTATGTGCCCATCTGCTAAAAATCACAAGCAAACTACACAGAGGTTCAGCTGAAACTCAAACAGGGAAAACATTCAATTAGGCAGAGAAAAGCTAACTTCCTCCTTCCTCTCCTTAGTCTCAGCAGCCTTTCTGCAGGAGATCAGTAGTGAAGCCCTGATCTACTTCAAAACTGGCATTACACCCACCCTGATCTAATGCTGAAGTTTCTTCCAATTTAATTCGGTTTCAGCAAGTGAGAAGTGCAAAACAAACAAGAAATTAAAGCTGTGTCCTTAATTATTGCTTATGTAGAGATAGCATTTCAAAGAGCCTGCAGAGATGTGAGGCAGCCACTGCCCGAAGGGGCACAGAGCCCCTAATCCTGGCTCAGCCTCCACACGAGGGCTGTGCCCACCACCACACCAACCTGGCAGTGCAAAGCCAAGGCAGAGAATGGGTGCTCAGGCTGTTCTCTTCCTCTCCAAGCCAGAATTTACTCCAGGAACATCTCTCCTCAGTGGCAGAATCTCCATCTCTGAGCTCCTCCTGAGGACAAGCGCTGCACGTTAAACTGGGACCAAGCTGGCCATGTCCATCAGGGTGAGGGATGTTAAGGATTGTGCTTCTCCCCCTCTACTCTGCCCTCATGAGAGCCCACCTGGGGTTCTGCATCCAGCTCTGGGGTCTGCAGCACAAGAAAGACATGGACCTGCTGCAGGAAGTCCAGAGAAGGGGCACAAAAATGATGAGAGGGCTGGGGGGCACCTCTGCTATGGAGACAGGATGGGAGAGCTGGGGTTCTTCAGCCTGGAGAAGAGATGGCTCTGGGGAGACCTCACTGAGGTGTTCAAAGACTAAAGAGACTATAAAAATGAGGGAGAGATGCTTTTTACATAGGTAGGTATTCACAGGACAAGGGGGAATGGTTTTAAACTAAATGAGGTTAGATTTACATTTAGATGTTAGGAGGGAATCCTTCACTCTGAGGGTGGTGAAGCACAGTTTGCCCAGAGAAGCTGTGGATACCCATCCCTGGAAGTGTCCAAGGCCAGGTTGGGTGTGACCCTGAGCAACCTGGTCTGGTGGAAGGTGTCCCTGTCCAGAGGGGTTGGAATTAGATGATATTTAAGATCCCTTCCAGACCAAACTTTTCAATGATTCTCTTTGGCTGTCTTCAAAGTGAGCCCCTGGTTATGACCAGTGCCATCATGTGATGCCAAAATGTGATCCAAAGTACCTAAACTTATTTCTTCCACACTGAAGTTGAAATGAATAAGAAATCAAGTACAGCACCACAAAATGCTTCTCTTCAGCCTCAGAAGCTTGTTTACCATTGCTGTAGTAGCTGAGCTGCTGAATGAAATATTTACAACTATTCATGCAATCAAACTCATTTTCCTTAGGAAATAACTGATTAGGTATCTCACATCTGCTCCTGACAAGGATTTAAGCCTCTGCTGATCCCTATCTAGAGCTGACATGAATGTTAATGTTTTGGAAACCATCATCCTGGATGGGAGGGTGATGACAGCCTCTCTGGGTCTGCTGGTGGTTTACTGCACTGGGGAAGCTCTGCTGCAGCTGAAGGATGACACAACCAGCCCACGGTTTTCTCTAACCTTGTGACCCAGGCCTTGGGAAGCCTGGCAAGAGACAGGAGCTAGAGTAGATGCAGAATTATCTTGAGAATTATCTTCCTATCCCTGTCAGAAGATTTAATATCTCCCAGCTGCTTGCTTCCTTTATGCAGAGCAGCAATCCTGCTCCTCCACACTGCAGCACTGCATGTAATCCTTTCACCAAGGTTTCCCCATCAGGGCCCTTTGATGGAAGCTGCTGCAAGTGTTGCAAAGTTGTGAGACAAATCAGCTGCTAATAAAGCTGATTGACATTACACCCTCATAAAGCACGATGTTCATGTCAGGAAAGACAAAAAATAATTCCAAATTTTTTTCCCAAATAAAAGCTGTTTCATGGGTAAGGAGTCAATGTCAATGCACTATTAGAGAGAGAAATCTAATGTTTAGTTAATCTAACTCATCCAGCAATCCTCTTTTCCACAGGAAATTTATCAAAAGAACTTAGCAAAAGAACTTAGCAAAAGAAGTATTTCTCTCAATCTGCTCCTTATTTCTGAAAGAGCAAGGGAGAAATCTCCATTCCTCTCAGGTCAGCTGCAAAGCTCAGCCACATTGGGCCAAAAATCCCAATGACAAAAGAGTTGGTCTCTATCACTCCTTCTGGTAGGGGTGATAACTAAGTTCTGACAAAAGCAACTAGGTCAAAAGAAAACTTTTGGCAACACTTACCAAGTTTCACCTCAAGGTCAAGGGATGAAAAAAAAAAGAGAAATAAATGAACTTTGGCCTGCAAATGACCTTGTAGAGCTGTAATTCAAATAGAAATGAAGTCTATGCAAGTGTCTGAAGAGTAATCTCTGAAACAGCCAGAAATGCTGCTTAAAAGTAGATTGCAAACACAATCCAAAGAAGATTAAACTGGCAATTCATCTCTCTTAGGACTTCTATACATCATAAATAGGCATTATGCCTTCTACGTAAAGCATCTCATTATCTGATTTATTCACCAGTATCTCTTCTTATTCAAACAATTCAAACCAGACTATATTGGAAAATCCCAGAAAAAAATCCTCAGCACTGCAACTTTTAAAATAAGTTGATGATTTATAAAATTTCACTGTACAACTAAATTCATGTTTCTTAATATAATACACCATCTCTAAGGACAGTTTTAAAGAAAGATGCTATCCCAGCTGGATCATTTATTAGTATTCACATGCTTTCCTTCAAAAAAAAATCAAAACACAGAAGTTGTTCTTGTTGGCATTAGGCTTTTTTTCATCCCCCAAGTGAAAACAGAAATTCTGCTCTAGTCACAACAGTGTACTACCAACAAACTCATCATTCCAGTCCTTCAGACTCCATCTGAACACTCCTTGCCCTTTCAACCACGAATATATCCAATATAAGGAATTCAGCTCCAGACTCAAAACATGTGCCCTGGGTAAGACAAAGTCCTGATCCAGCCTCGTTTCAAGTTTACAAATGGCTTAGTGGCAATTTTAGTCCATTTTTTTTTTTGCAATTATTCCTCTCCCATTTTAGGCAATGGATTTTGCCCTTTCCAGACAATATATACCAGGAATATTGCAGAATCACATACACTTTCCTTCTAACAACCTTCTTCTGGGAGCCTCTCCTTCCACACTCTGAATTATTTCCAGAAAGTTGAAAAACAGAATTGCAGATGATTTTCCCACATCAAATAATTTTCAGCAAGGCTTCCTGACTTGTGCAAACTTCCCCAAATAATGGACTTCAGCTCCAGCCCCAGCGAGACACAGATACCAGGAGGTCTTGCTGCTGAAAGGCCAAGCCCCATGAGATGTGAAGATAGCTTGGATAAAAAAGTGCTTTCTCAGAAGTCCATGCTGCAGTAGAAGGAACAAGGGGAATTATCTGCCCCAATTTGTCAGGACTGGCACTCAGGGGCAGTGTAAGCTCCCTCCCTGTACAATCACACAGCTCCACATCACTGCTGCCCTGTGGGAGGTGAAGCCCAGAGCTTATGACGGAAAGAAAACGCAGTAACTCACTTTTCCTGTGTTGACACATTGTCTCCACTAATGAGACAGCTCAGCCCTCTGCATAAGCAAAATTAAACAGAAAATGTAGGTCTTAAGATTAGCACCAAGAGTTTGTTTTATTAATACTTCCTGCTGTGCCCTTTCCATGAAAAGCTTGCCCCAAAAGGAAGCCATTACAATTATTCCAGAGAAAAGGCAAACTATTAATACTCATATTTAATAAATACATCAGTAGCAGAGTCAACCCAAGTCCCACCTTTCTGTCTCATGTGACTCATTTAACACACACACACATTAATACATCACTTAATAAAAATTGATTGGAAGCAGCTTGATCAGAGTGAATGTTTTCAAGTTACTGTAAATTGAGCCAGTGTACATTGCACTCAGAGACAGGACAAACAGGTTTATGGTCAAACTTCCTCAGCAAGGGGTGTAACCCTCCCCAGCTATTAGAGCCTCCCTAATTGCTGCCTTTGCTGTGACGAGCCAACAGTGGACCAAACACACAGCATCCTCCTCTACACATAAACACCTATTTGCAGTTTGTGCAGCAGAGCTTTGAACAGCCTGAACCCAAGCACTGACTCCCAGGGACATCCATTTTTTCCCTTCAGCTGATGCTTTGGGAGAGGTCCCCACAAAGAAGCTGGTGGAAGTTCAATCTTTGTCTTCATCAGGGCCAGGGGTTTATCTCACCCCCTTCAGATAAAGCCTCTGCATTGGCCTGAAAATCTTCCTATAATGGTGCCATGCCTATGCAAAATACCAAAATACCTATAGGCAATGGGAGCTCTTATCGTTGCTCATTAATTATCCAAAAAATGGCTTACTCAGTATGTTGTTTATGATCCAAACTTTATTGTCCAGAAGCAATGCACTGCACTGTGCTGTGCATTAAACCAAGATCAAAGTAGGCTGAGGCCAGAAGAGAACCAACAAACCTTATTAATTTCTTTTAAGCATGTGTGTGTGCGTGTGTTTGTGGGCTGAACAGATGAAGCAAGAGAGGAGATTAGCATTTTTATGGATATCATTCCTGTCATTGCTACATACTTGAAAATCTTGCCTAGGCTTGGGCAGTTTGTAAACAAGAATAAACACACCTACAAATATCTCTGCATTTATCTATTAGTCAATCAGTTAATCAATCTGCCTGTAGGTGACACTCAACAAAGCACCTCACACTCACTTATAGGTGAGGGGGAACACCTTGATGACCCTTCCAGCTCAGAATGTTCAACAATCATGGGGAGACAGAGCAGGTCTCTGCTGAGCTGTGATGCTGCTGCTGGATAAAGAGAGGTGAAGTCTCTGCCCAGAGCCAGGGCACAGAGAACAGTGCAGCTACCACACAGCAGCCAGCCAAAACCCAGGAACTCGGTGTAAAACTCTGAAAACACATTTCTATTTCACACAACAGGTCCCTGTAGAGCAGCCCTGAAGAACTGAGGTCCCAGAAGCTGATGGGCGGAAGGTGATGTGCAGGGTGGAAGGTGATGTGCAGGGTGGAAGGTGATGTGCAGGGTGGAAGGTGATGTGCAGGGTGGCAGAGCTCTCCGTGCCATGGGAGAAGGATGCGGCGTAGACCAAATCCTTTGCTGTCCCTGCCTGCTTGGGATACCAGGTGACAGGGATCCAGCAGGAGGGTGGGATAGTGGTCCCAGTCTGTCAGCTCTGAACAGATCAGGCAGCAAATGTGCTGCAGGCAGTTGTTAGCCAGGGTCACTTCTTTGATCATACCCAGAATGTGCGTGTGGCCACAAACCGCCCAACGCTCACCCTCCACCACCTGCAGCAGGAGCCCAACTCCAACTGCACAAATGTGTGCATTTGTGTGTTTGTTCATCAGGCCCCCAAAGCCAGAGCTCCAAGGCCTTGCTCTGCTCCCTCCCTCTCTCCCAAAGAAAGATGTTTTGCAGTTCTCCGTGGCAATGTTTAGCCAGCCTCTCGGTTACCATAGCGTTACGCGCTAGAGGAATGTCGACAAATCAATCAATTGTACAAGTGTGTTTGCCTAAGAATACAAGTCAGTCAGATGATTCAATGCATTTCAACAGCTCCATGGAGTTTGGTTAACACACTTGCCCTTCTGCCATCTCAGTGTTACCCTCATTGGTGCTGACGTTTTTCAATATTTCAATTTCCCTTCACAGGCAGATTGGCAGGTAGGCAATCTCTGCTGCAGGCTAAGTCAAGCTGTTTCCCTTCCCTTCCCTTCCCCTGTCCTGTTTTATCCACTTCCTTCTCTCTTTCTTGTAATAAGATGGACCTCATACATTCAACTTTACACTAACCCCACACTGTGTTTTTAAAGTTACTAATTCATCACTAATGGTCAGCAGTCACTGCTTTCTTCTAGATTTTATCCTGCACGATTTAGAGCATTTTACTCTGATCAGCACCAGAGCAGAGATGATACCAAGTCCAGGTTTCCAACTTATTTTAGGAATATCAGGTTAAAAAGGGAACACCAACCCAGCACTCCAGCCTTGGAGAACAACAACATCTCTTCAACCTGCCAAGCAGCACCAGGAGCCCGAGAACACATCCTCATGTCACACAATAAACTTATGATCCACACAAGAAGCATGTAAGATTAAACTGCTCTGTGACACAGCAAAGGGCAGATGAAGGTCACTGCCAGTACTGCAAGTCCATGGAGCCACACATTTACATCAGCAGCAGATCCCAGAAAATACACCATGAAGTACAACACGGTTACTGGCAATACAGTCTGAAGGAGAAATGTCTCTGGCACAAAATATGAAGAACAGGTTGAACCAGGGAACATGCCAGAAAAATCTGCAGGTAATTGTGCCTATCTAATGCTACAAGGAGGCTGCACTGCACATTTTCAATGTCTAGTGCTTGAGATGAACTCAGATGTGGGAGAAATAAGATTCAAACCCGCAGCAACAGAGAAAATTATTTTTTGCCTCATCTCCCAAGAAAACAGCAGAAGACTCGATACATGGGGTTAAAAGTGCAAACAAACAAGATCCATTCTCCTTTCAAGCATACATTAAAAATATGACTACAGTGCAGACCAAAGAACTAACTCTGCAAATGTAATTTCCTATCTCCGGGAACTCTCTAATTTAATTGTATAATCTCTTTCATAAGATTATCAAGATCTATCTCAAAACTACCCTAATTGAAAGACTCTTATGCAACTTCAATCCTTGGGTAGCTACAAGCTTTCTTCTAATTCCCCACCCAAATTTATTCATGACCAATTTGGAAAATTTGATCTAGTGCAGATGCTATCTTTTAGCTTATTTTTTTCTGCCCTCTTGCTATATAGTGCCAACTGTGTGTAAAATACCCCAGTGCAGACTGTCCCTTTATTGGGACTGTCCCTTTATTGTTCACCTGGCCAGAGTTAAACAAATGATGCTCTTTAACCTCACTTTGTACCACAGATGGTCTGTTTGTGTAACCATATCTCTAGCTCTCCTACCACTGTAATTTAATGTTTTCTTGACAGGGGTGTCCAGAACTATGCAAAACATCAGTAAATTACTCCAAAAACAACGTGGAGCTCTTGTATTGACACCCTCTATGATGATTTGTATCACATTTCCCTGAATTTCTCCGCTTATTTTCCTTTGGTATCCAAGGATGTCAGTGGTCCCTTTCCCAGCTGTATCTCAGTGCTTACCCCCAGGTATCTTCTGAGCAGCATCCACATCTCTCCCTTCTGTCATGGACAACTGATGAGCTCCTATTTCACACTGGAAATTCTTGTTGTTGGTCTCCATGCTTACAGCTTGACTTGACTTTGCACTCAGCACTGGTAAATGCCATTTTATGTCCATCACTCCCAGCCAACAAAGTCATCTGAATTCCTCTGGTGTGATAATCTGATCCTCCTCTATAGTGACAATACCCCCCAAGTTTTTGTCATCCCACACAGCTCCTGGGCACACCCCCTGCACACAGGTCAGAGGAATCCATCCAACATGTCCAAGCCTGGTCCCAAGGGAGCAACACCACCAATTTCCCTCCATCCTGATGACTTTCTCAGAACACCTCTTTCCACTCAGACAACTTTATTTGCATGCAATGGTTGTACCTTTTCTTTTCTACCGTTCAGTTCTTGTCTTGAACCATCATCTTCATTTTAAGCCATAATGTCCTGTGGGCCATGGTATCAATGCTTGGCTTTAGATAAGTAACATTCCCACCCTACCCCACCTAAATAATCTGTTAGACGAAAAAAGATGTTAGATTAGTCTAGCACAATCCATCTTTGATAAAATCTTGTTGTAATTTAGCCTGCTTCCTCATTATTTCCATGTCTAATTATTCTTTCCTACAAAATACGTCATGAGACGCTGGGTGCTGTTGTGTTCAAACCAGCTGACCCAACATTTCCTGCATTGCTTTTTTATTTTCTGGCTCTCTAGGGACTCCCTGTAAAGGACACAAATGCTTCCCCTCTTCTTCATCTGAAGAGGCTTGCTGCAAGCTTTGCAAGCCTTGTGCCACAGTATTCCAGGATTATTGGCACCTCTTCATTCGTCTCACCAAGATATTTAAGTTTTGCCTGTTTTCCCTGGGTTTTTTTGAAACCCTTGCTATGAATAGCTTTCACTTGCCTGCAGATTTGTCAGTAATTACACTCTGTTCCAGATTCTACAGAAGGTTCTGCTTTCATGAGAAAGTTGTGTCATTATTTAGAGACATCAGTTCCCCTTCCAGTTTAGGCATGTCTAATTTCAGTTCTGTGCAAATTGACTAAGTGCAGGTTTTGGTTGAACCCAAATAAGCTCATTTGAACCAAAATAAGAATGTCCTTATATAAGGTCACATCAGGTTAATCAAATCACTTTAAAAGCAGACTTAAACTAAATTGGTGTAATTTCCCCATGTAGACAAGGCCAAAGACAATAAAGGAATATGAAGTAGGTCAAAGTCTCTCATTAATTGCACAGACCTTTGTGGTTTGACTGAATCTGGTGATTCTGAGGCTGGGCAGATGTGCAGCCAGCAAGCCCAGCTGTGCACAGAGCTCTTGTTGGAGCCTGCCAGTACTTCACCTCCCCTAAATCTGGATTAAGTGAGACTGGAGTAACAATAAATAGGGTCTTGCAGGACTTTTCCACAGGGACATTGCTCCTTCAGCTTTAGAGCCACAGGGCATAGGGGCCATATACTTTTGGCCACACCAAAGCAGCAGTGAAACAAGGCAAAAAACCAGAATGGCCTCAGCCTGGGCTGAGGATGGGACAGAGCTGGTGGAGCTACAGCTGTTCTGTTTAAAGCCATATTATTTCACTGGGATCTGTAACTGTTCCAGTACAAGCTCAAATTCAGTTGTTCTGATATAGGCACATAGCTTATATCTCCAGTCTTGAAAGAATTATCTAATTGGCATTAAAACCTTTGTACCATTACACGTGAATCTTGGTGGGTTGAGTAACTTAGGACAAAACAAAGCAACTTCTGTGCACAGACAAGCCCTGGCTCCAAACTGTAAAGACATCCCACCAATACTTTGATACTACTAATGAGCAGAAGTTGGATCTGACATCAGTATCTCTGCAATGTAATGCTACTTCCTCCATCATGAGACTTTAATTATGAACTACTCATTTGCTAATTTTAATCTTTAACTCTGAGCTATTTTTGTGTACTTGATGTATGTCTTAAACCAGAAAAATAATTTAACACAGATATAGTTTCAATGGCTAAAACCCAGGAATCATGACATATCTCACTGAAGTTTGCAGTTTATAAAAAACATTTCAAACCAATTTTACTTTTTTTCTCTAAATCAAGTAATCCACAGCTTGGAACCATCAGGATAAGTGAGCAGCAAGCACCCATTCCTAAAGACATTTTCATTTTTCCTATTACCTCTTCCATAAAAATTCTAAAGATTCAGTAGTACACACGTTTAGCTCAAGAAATACAAATGCCTCCCTTCCACACAACTTTTGGCTTTCTCTGGAGCTTCCTGTCCTCATTAGTGCCTGCTCTATTTGTCAGGGCTCCATCATCTGCAGAGTCCCGAGTGCTGCTGTTCTGGTCCTCCCTGCTGCAGCACTGACACACTGCCTTACTCTGATTAGCACATTACAGGAGAATGAGCTACTTTTTTTCCTTTTCTTTTCTTGTCTTTTTTTTTTTAATACAGTTTCTTAAAAAATCCAAATGTATTTTTCTGACTGAATACCTATGATGAGGGGTTGCAGCCTAGGAAGTTTACAAAAACCCCACAAATTCCCAACCAAAACATCACATTGTCAGACATTCAGCACTGCGTACTCCTGAAAGTGTCTGCTGCTTCAAACACCATCCATCAGATCTGTGAGGACTGTAAAGCTACACATCAAACCCATGAAGAGCTAGCTGTCTCTTTAAGCCAAATTCACATTTCCAGAGCTAGGGATTAACCAGCAGCGATCCAGCAAAATAAGGACAGGGGAGAGCACCAGCGATCTGCTCAAAAACGAAGTGACTCCTAAGATTTTCTCATGTATACACCAGAACGTCTCACCCCTCTAGTGAAATCAGCACCGCAGCTTTCACTGCACACAGCAAAATAAACTTCAGCTAATAAATAACCCTACCCTCCTCAGGCAGGTAAGGCATGGGGCGTTTTAATAGCTTTGATTTCAGGGACATTATTTCCGGGGCCACTCCCCTGCTGAAGGAGACAACTTCATTCAGGGATCAGGGGTAGGTGGCACTTGGGTGCCACTTCTGTCCCCAAAAAGGGACTGATGTGCTGGATTTCTCCAAAATGCACCGAGCAGGGACCTGCTTTGGGATGGCTCGGGAGCCTCCTGCCTTCGGGAGCCTCCTGCCTTCGGGGTTTGCGGCACTCCACAAAGGACTACAGCTGTCCAAACCGCGTGTGACACCTCACTGATGAATCACACGGGGCTCAGCTCCGACCTGCGCTGCCAGTGCGAGCGACCCACAGCAATCACTTCACAATTCCTGCCACTAAGGACCAAGGCGTGGAGTTATCATTCACAAATCCATGCCTGAAACAGGTGAGGGACTTTCAAAGCCCTCTTAATTCCCCACTTAAAATGTAAACATCCTGTAAAATCAAACGACACAACAACCCTGGTGGGAAGAATGACTTCTCAACCTGGATTTCAGATGCTATCTTAGGGTGCAGGACTAAATTCAGAGGTTTTTTCTCCACACTGTTTTTAGTCAAACACATTCCTTGAACGACGAACTTCAAGACAGAACTAGAAGATTGCGATCAGACCCATTTAAAAAAAAAAAAAAATCGGTTTTCCTCAATCCCAAATCACCGCAGCTCTCAGCTGCGCTCAGCCCGAGCGGCTCCGTGGGCGCTGAGGGACGGCGATGTCGCTGCCCGGCCTCGGGATGCTCCTGCATCCCGGTCCCAGAGTCCTCATCCCGCCTTGCCCTCCACAGCCAGAACCCCCTGCACACCCTGCACCCGTCTTGACACGGATTTTTTTAAAGAAAAAGAAAATCAGAGGACTTGCGGCTGTCACTTTTCAGAACTTACCTGGGACCGTCCGGCAGAGTCCCACGGAGGCAGAGCGGAGCGGCGAGTGCTGAGGGGGCTATTCCCGGGGGCTGCAAGAGCGAGGACCCTCCCGCACCCCTCACCGCGGCACGGCCCGCGGCCGTACCTACCGTCTAGGAAGATGAAGATGCTCGTCCCGGAGCCGCTCTCAGTGCCATGCCCAGCCCCGGCGCGGTGTCCCCCCGGCCGCAGGGGTTACCGCTGGCCGCGGGGTCCCTGTGCCCGGCGGTGACATGGCATGAGCGCGGCGGGCAGGGCGGGGGACAGTGCCGGCGATGCGCGGCGCGGGGGTCGGCGCACACGGTGGGTCGGGGGGGGTGCGGGCAGCCTCAGCGGGACTTGTGAAACTCGGTCTGTGGCGGCGGCCGGTTGTGTAACGAGGCGGGCTGGGCTGGGCTCGGCCCC
>JBBMKD010000194.1:11794939-11850680 GCA_037834095.1 Argya squamiceps
CCGGCCCCGGTCCTGCCGGGACCGGCCCGTCCTTCCTCAGCAGCGGAGCGAGGCCCGGCCCCGGCTGCCCCGACCGAGCCCGCGGCCGTTCTGCGCTCCCCGCCCGGCGCTCAGCACCGGCTCCATAGGCGGCACGAGCTGTGCGCTGACGGGATTAGTCATCCCGTACCGTGAGTCACCCGTTTAACATTTGCCGCTTCCTTCCTCATAGGTTTTTTGGTTGTTTTGCTTTGTTTTTTTTAATTCCCTTTCTCCGCTGTAACTATTTAGCCTCCTGTCCAAGGACAGCGGGCAGCTCCTTTGCCCTGCCCGCGGTTACAGCCGTGCGGAGCCGCAGCCGGCGGCAGGAGCAGCGGATCCCGCCGGTGCTGCCGCCGGACAGTCGGGCTGGGGCCGCTGCTCAGCCGTGCCATGTGGTGCTGCCCATCGCTAGAATTTGGTTTATGCTCCTCTTGTATCTGGAATGCCCTAAAGCTGGGGCATTAAGACTGTTCTATGTCTCTTCCTCTCTCTTCTCCAGGTGCTGCCGGATGGGGACCAGCGCTGCGGTGGGAATCCGCAGCTGGGACGACTTGGGAGAGCATCTCTGGGTCCCTGACTCCTGCCCCGGGCTGCTTCAAGCAGCTTCCAAAACTGCGCTCTCTCACCAACAATTTAATTTTTTGGGGTGCTTTTTCCCCTCCTCCACTTCAGCTCGTCTTGGAAAGCTGCTCCTTAACCTCTGCAATGCTGGGAGATCTGCTCCCTCTGGGAGCACGTTACTGCCTAGCAGCCCTTTCCCACAGCTGGCGTGCTCACCGCTGCCTTTCTTTGCTCGGCCAAAATTCCTGTTCCTCTCCCAGCCCTCGTTGTGCTGGAGGAAATGGGCAGGCAGCCGGCACGGCCCCATCCCCACACGTGCCAGTGCCCCAAAGCACAGCACGGGGAACAAAAGCAGAACCACAAACGGGACAGTGGACAAAAGACTTCACTATGAGGTTTTTAACATGAACCTGCTGCCAGTGAGGAAAGGGAAGTGGCGTTGTCACAGCAATAACCCTGAGGAACATCAGCTGCTATTGATGAGGACAAGCAAAAGGGAACCTTTGCACGCAGTTAATAAATTTCTTATTTACTTTCCTATCGGAGGAAAAGAAAATAGCTTGGTTGTGCTGCCTGCCACAAGTGGCAAATCTCTTTTTCTCACTTAGAGTGGGTTTTTGAGGCAGGCGGCCTCATCATGCAAAACACAGCAACCCTCCCCTCCTTCATGTGGTAAAAATCCTTCCTGCTCACTTTCAGAGATAAGAACGGGTATCAAATGCAGCGTTTCTCCCCACTTTTACTTGGGTTAAGGTGTGTCTCTGCAGCCCTGTCACAGCAGTGCTCATCACCTGTGACAACGGGATGTCACTGCCTCCCTACGTGGGCATGCAGACACGCATTTGGGGAAGGAGAGATAAGGAATGGTGAGAACATCAAACTGTGACTGAGGGACTTCGAGATAAAGCACCCACAGACGGATGGGTGGGAAGCACAGGCAGGCAGGATGTGGCCCCAGAGAGGCTGTGGTAGGTTTCCCCTCAAGGTACAAGTGGGTTTGTGAGGCCACAGCCCTGAGTTGTGTTAGGCTGGCCAGGGGTGCTGGCACTGCTGGGACACTTCCATGGCCACCCCTCGTCCCACAGCCTGACAGGCACAGGAAACAGCATCAACACTGCTTCTAATAAAGCAATCTGTTCAGAAATACCACTTTACCTCATTAAAAACCATTATTTGCTGAGCAGAAATCATGTTTTATTTGAAATGTTCCAATCAACTCCCCTGCAGCCCCTGGCAGGTAGAGCTAGCAGGCTGGGCAAATACAGGGGGCCCTCCTTCTGCAGTAATGGTGAAGGAGTTTTCATATCAATTACTTTAATTAGCTCATTTAGAATAACACACTTTCTGCCAAGATCTTTCCAAAAGTTAAGAAAGAACAGGGAAACAGACATTTCTGCCACTGCAAAATTCACACATTGCTCAGCAAGTTGTGGCGTTGGGCAGCTTTGGCTCTGCTCAGCGATGGTTGGCATAGCCTCAAATTTATTTATATTCTTAGTTTTTGACAGTGCTGCATTGCAAAGACATGCCATGAACAATAAAACCAAGAGATAGCTGGTTTTGGCCAGAAAATAAGAACATCAAAGAAAGATAAAACTATCTTTGTTGTTCCTATATATATATTCTTGTGTATGCATATATATACGTTCTTGTGTTTGAATATAATATATATATAATATATATAATATATATTATATATATAATCTATGTATGTCTATAAATACGTACATACATGTATATACACATATATATATGTGTATATAAACCCCAGCCTGCCCCTGCTGCACTCGCCCAGTGGACTGGGAGGTCCTGCAACCTGACAAGAACCACTAAGGAGCAACATAATCAAATGAAGAGCTAGAAGGACACCTTGGGCTGTATTTTGGAGGATCACACTCCCATTCACTGTCTATCATCCCGAGCAAAGGGTTGTCCAAATTAGCTTTTAAATTACACGCTGCAAAAAAATTCCTACCCAGGAAATGCTTGCATTGCTCAGTGCTAAGTCAACAACCAGCCCCGGCTCAGGATCAGGCACCTCAGCCTTGTCTCCCTCCCTCCAGAGTGTGCCCAGAAATTCACAGAAATCACGGAATTACTGGGTTGGAAGAGACTTCCAAGATCATCGAGTCCAACCCAGCCCCAACACCTCAACTAAACCCTGGCATCGAGTGCCACATCCAGTCTTTGTTTAAACACATCCAGGGATGGTGACTCCACCACCTCCCCGGGCAGACCATTCCAGTACTTTATCACTCTTTATGTAAAAAACTCTTCCCTTATATCCAACCTCTGTTTCCCTTGGCACAGCTGAAGGCTGTGTCCTCTCCTTCTGTCAGTGCTGCCTGGAGGAAGAGACCGACCCCACCTGACCACAAGGTGATATTTTTCCCTTTTCACACCGCAGTAACCGGGAGGCTTTGGGACCGCGCGAGCGAAAAGGAAAGGGAGGAAGGGAGGTGACAAAGAGGAAGAAGCAGCCTTGCCTTGCCCTGGAGTGGTTGTTTGTGCGGAGGTCCCGCGGTGGCTCCGGGATGCGGCAAAGAGCGGAGAGCTGGGGCAGAGCCCACCCAGCGCTCGCCATGGGAAGGTGCGGGCGGGAGACCCGATCCCGGCTCTGCCCAAGGCAGGGACACAGCGTTAATTGTGTCACTGCTATTGCACAACACTGTTGCCTTGACACTGTGTCATGTAAAGATTTTAAACTGCCTCTTTATTAGTCATCCTCTATTCATTTTAATTGCGCCTGATAAGCGGGGCCATTTCACCTTTGTGTTTTCTGTACGCGCTTATCGCGCGTATTTATGTCGCCCAAGAGACTTTCAATCTCTTCCTGTAGCGTTGGTAGGTGCAGAGGAATGAGGAGGCATTTCCATCACAGCCTGCTGGGCTTCTCACCTGTTTGCTGCCTGCTTTTTCAGAGCCTTTTTTTGCTCTCCCAGTGTGGCTATCTCCTCGATCCTGGCACCAAAAATGTTCCGACAGAGGCTTAGCTTAATGCATGGGAACCAGTAAGAAGGGATAGGCTGATTGAAACCTGCACCTAATTTTTTTTTTTTTCAGGATCAAGTGCTGTAGGTGTGTGCTTAACACCACGGGATTCACTTTGATCTTCTCCCAGGACAGAATTTTCTATGGATTAAATTCTTGCCTCTGAATTAGGGTATTGGTTATTTAACAAAATCAAAGCTGGGAGATGAATAACTAAGTATTGGATTTAATGCAAAGAATACAGCGAAAGTTTATGGAATATTTAAGTCTCACTTACTTGCAACATGAAAATATACTGCCTGCGAGTTTACCAGTGTGAACTCTGTCCCTGAAATTCCTTATCTAGCCTTATCTTTGTGAAGACTGAAGTTTCACTGGAAGTTCTTGGAAATAGTGCACTTTCCCTTGTGTGGTATTATGACCCTCTGCTCATGCCAAACACCCCCTGGGCTCGTGGTGGGAGAGGGAAGGGTTGGCCAGGGGCACCTCTGCCCACCTGTAGGGGAAGTGCACTCAGGTGACAGAGGTGACACAGGTGCTTCCCCAGCAGCTGGAGCACTGCTGGCACTGCAGGCACCGTTTGCTTAGAGCTCACTGGAAAGATATCAGAGTCCTTCTCCATCTGGAGAGGGATCTGTTCTCTGGGTTTATTTAGTTTCACCTTAATTTTCTCCATTTAAAAAGGCTCAGAGCTAGAATTCTGTTTGAGCCAGAATCATGTGAGGAGATGGGTAAAATCCCTTTCTCAATTAAGTTCAGAAAAAGGAACAGAAATGCCATTAAAGGCAGAACAAAAACCACATTTACTCCAGTGTGAACATGATTTCCCCCCAGCATAAAATCTTGCATTCCTGTGGGCTGAAATGAGCTACTCACTCTCCTACCCAGCATCTTCAAGAGCCACTTGGAATATTTATGCAACTCCTTTTAAGGATTATGAACATACACGAATGAGTCAATCACCATTTAGGACAAAATTCCACCTAAGCTTTTGAGAACCAAATGGAATATTTTAATTTCATTTATTTTGTAGAAAATGGTTTAAGATGGTTCTTATAGAGGCAACAGTAGTACCCAAATTTTGTGTATTTAAGGCCCTGTATTGCCTTGTGTTGGAGTAATACCTTGGCCAGATAAATGAATGTATTTATTCGAGAAGCTGAGAAGTGCCCAAGTCATATTTTTGGCCCAGAAAAAGATTAAAGAATACTTTCCATGTGGCTGATCATACTTCCAAAAATAATTATTATTTTTTGTAAAGGAAAAAAGTGTTCTGTCTTAACTGCAGTAAAATATTCTCTGATAAGTATTCTTGTGATCTGTTATTCTGCCTAACTCGAAGGGAGGGGGGAACTTGCACAAACAAGAGCATGGCTGCCTTCCCCTGCCCTTATCCTTACATGAGAGCATACAAGCTAAAGCTCTTTGACCACATTTTAGCTTGATCCCACAGGATAATGTACCTATGAATTAATTTTCTTTGATGCTTGGTTCATATCTTCTGGAAACTGTGCTGAAGACAAATTCAGACTGCTGCATTTAAATATGGGTTAAGTCACCTCTGATTAGTATAATCAGCTACCAAGGAGCCTCCTGAACAGGGACATAAAATAGAAACTTAATAATAATTATGTTAAAGGCACAAATCCCCCTGAATTCAGCAGGCAGAGGACAAATGAGCAGAGGGAACACCAGGCAGCAGCAGCAGCTGCAGGGTTGCCCTTGGATGAAGCACAGAGGGAGAACAGCCAAGTCAGTGCAGAATTACTGTCCATCATCTGCAAGTGCATCCTTCCTAATAAATCACAGTGGTTACTGCTGAGCACATTGAATCCACATTGATAAACATGGATATTTCCTATTAATATCCAATAGGATATTTCCTATTAATACTTATGATGAGCTTTATTCATACAAGGTGGTGACCCTTTAAAACTTCTCCCTGGTACTTGTCCATTCTTAGTTACCTGATCCCATACACAGCAGTTGGGAATTGTGTAGGTCAGCTATTCCTTGCACTGAAGGTTTCCACTTTCCCTCTTGGGCCTTTACTTAGGGCTCATGCAAAGGTAACATTGTCATTTTATAGTTTTCAACATATTGGATTAGAGCAGCAAGTGCTGACTCCAAAACAAAACCCAATGGGCTTCTGGCCAAACATGCCAGAACTTGCCAGAACATGCCAGAACATGCCAGAACATGCCAGAACATGCCAGAACATGCCAGAACATGCCAGATGGAAAGTTCTCCTTGTCACCTGGACTTCCTGCTGCACGCCAGGGTCTGCCCAGACCCCCAGGATGTACACGTGGGTGACAGAGGACACCCTTGTTGGGGAGGCTGTGCTGGTGCAGGAGCTGCCTCTGTCCATTCCTCTCCATGTTTCTCACAGCCACTGTCATTCTCCTCCTCTGTCCTGCCTGCACTGGGCTATGGCCAGAGGGCTCCCAGCTCTGTCCTAATCTCCTCCCCAAACTGGGTAACTGGGTCACAAAGTGGCATTAGGGTGGCTGTGACTTGCAGGCAGTTCCAGAGGCCCCACTTGCTCCCTGTGCTGGTGGGAAAACCTTCCCCCTGCAGAACCACCTGCAATGGGTGCTGAGAGAAGCTACTGCTGATTTCACTTTGTCAGGAAAGCAAAACCTTCCTCTTCATGACCTCTGTGGCCCTTTCCCAGCTCTGTACAAGAAGACACTAAAATCAAGACTGTTTAAGATGGATCAGGATGCAGCAGGAAGCTGCTGTGGAGAAGACAATGGGGTTGACACTTCTGCCACACCCTGATTGCCAAACACTGAAAAAAAAAAATACAAATATATTTGTGTGTGGGCCTGATACCATGCAAACTCACCTCTAACAACCACCAAAGGCCAAGCACAGTTTGACAGATTATAAATGTCAAGCAGTGTTTTTTTAGGCATAAGATGTGCCAGTGGTTCTTTAGAACTAAGCAGCCTGATGGTCTTGAGGGACCACTGACAACAAAACCCAGACACTGGAAAGGACAGAAGCCTGAAGCACAAGCCCCAGGGCAGAGCTCTCCAAACACCTCCCTTAATAGTCTTTTAGGATAGACAGAAAAGAAAATGTGTGTCCTTCATCCCAGCTGCACCAAAATCAGCAGGGTTCTTGGGTAATTCCCACTGTTTTCCTTCTGCCTTTCTTTAAAAACACTGAAATTTTCTAAATAGTTTCCTGAATGCATAAAACAGGTGGAGTGATGTTCAACAGGGATTTTGCCCGGAGAGCAGGATGGACTGAAAGCCCCACATGTTGCTGAGGCTGTGCCACTCTGCTCATACCTAAACAAAACCAAGTTAAGTTGCAAGTCTATGAGATTTTATCTCTGTTTTACCACAAAATGATACTGAAATGTGCAAAAAAAAAAAAAAATTCAGAACTGTGTGGGATGTTACTGCACCCTGTACTCACAGAAAAAGCACATGGGTTTTTTGGGTACAGGGGAGGTGCTGAACACCATCAGTGAATTGATTATGGTCCTGGAAAGAAACTAGTATTACGTGGCAGATTTTGTCTACAAGCAGTTGCAAAAAGTCATCCCTAATAAGAGGAAATGAACCTCTGACTAACCTGGGGAAATCAGGCTCATTATGCAGCTCTAAGTGATGCCATTTTTGTGTCTCTATAGAAAATGAGTATACAGGACAGTTGGAATTTCCTCATCTAAACGGGAATATCAAGATCAGTTTTGCTCAGGGTTTGTGAATGAGAGACTGGGATTGGAGAGCAATCTAGTGAGGATGTTTTCATGAAACTCAGGAAGTGTTTTGCAGAAGTAAGACCCGTGAAAAACAGATTGCATTTCTGGTCTCTGGACTCGGCTCTTTACTTGGCCCAGATCTGGTGGTGATCATGAGGGCAGTTATGTACTGCCACACTTCCCATCCTGACCCCAAACCTGCACTGCACCCCTGGCTGTCTTAGAAACAACTTCTGGTTCTCTCCTCATTAAGAAATCCCCTTTCACTTCTTATTCCAGGACAGCCATCCTGTCTGGCAAACCAAGCAGCACCTTCCCAGCACATTTGCAGGCAGCCAGATGAGCCTGATGAGGTTTGTGGTGTGGATCTAATTTTTTAATTTTTTTGATCTGTTTTTTGTTGTTTGTTTGGTTTTTTGTTTTGTTTTGGGGGAGCGTTTGTTTCTTTTTTTCATTTCAACATAGTATGCAAAAAATATAGTTCTGCAGAACAGAGCCCGAGGATTTTCAGAGCCCTGGAAACCACTTTTAGGAAAATTCTAGCTTACAACAAACTTTGTTTCAATACAGCAAAAAGCTATCCTCCTTTGGATCATCATTGCTGTTGTAGTGACATCTAGTTTCTCTGAGTTTTCATCCTTCCCTTCCATTGAATACACATGCCTGCCCTTAACCCTGCTGGTGGAGCTAGTTTGCAGAATAAGTCATTTCAGCTGAGGAAAACCATGAGCAAGAGACTCTAAAATTTTTTAATAAGAATGTATTGTTTCTCCTAGAGCTTCAGAGATTTCAGTGGCAGCACTTTGGGTGACCTGCATTAGGCAGCACTCACAGAGAGCACTACAAAAGCAGCACTCAGTGTGGGTTTGCTGCCCTGTCATCATCTCCCCCAGGGAATTCAGGCACCATGCAGCACCACATACCCAGCACAGATAGTGTCACTAGCACAGCAACTGGTGGCTGAATCATAATGAAACTATGAAGAGGAAACCTGTCACAAGCAGAAGGAAACACTTGCTTTTCAGTGGAGTGTTTAATCTCCATGCATGGGCTGAAGTTAAGGATGTTGGTGAGAGAATTAACTTGTGCCCTGGTCACTAAATGTAGCTTTTAATGCAGTTATTTACTGCATAAAATGTTGATGGTTCTGTTGCCATGGGAAATATGAATACTTGCCATGACAACTGCAGCAGAATGTGGCACATAATCCACTTCACACAGAGCATCTTCCAAAGCAACGGCTCCCATTCATACATCCTACAAAATTCTGTGTCCTGGAGAGCAAATTCAATCTGTTTTCCAGGCACAGTGGTTAATCTGCACTTTACCTTGGCATATTTCCTTGTGTCTAATATTATTTACTACTTGGTTCTTACATACCCCTTTCAGTAATACAACTGAAAACACTTTGCTAAGGTAATCTCTACAAAAAAACTTCTCTGTTTTACAGATGGGTAATTCAGGAAAAAAAAAGAAAAAATCATGAGTCCACACAGAACAGCAGGATCAGGACTTGTGTTTGCACCCACATGACTTGGGTCAGTAACACTAATGCTCTCATTGCAAGAAGGTGGAATGAAGCCAAAATCACAGAATCACAGAATGTTTTGGTTGGAAAGGACCTTCAAGGTCATCAAGCCCAACCCAGCCCTAACACCTCAACTAAACCATGGCACCAAATGCCACATCCAGTCTCTTTTTAAACACATCCAGGGATGTACCATCAGGGCAGAACAGCTGCTGGGGAAAATGTCAGTGAGCCCAGTGCCTCTGTACCTCTGACTAGTGCCAGCCAGACCACTGCAGAGAAAGGAGTCCACTGGTCCACTAGTGGAGCAAGGAGTTTTCTAGAATTATCTGCCTTAAAAGATAATTCTAGGCAAAAAAGAAGGAAACAACATATTATGATCAAGAGTTATGAGTAACCTGGAAGACCAAGAATGTGCTTGGAGTAAATATGTGACTAAGAAAACCATTATCAACCCAGACGATGATTATTCTGGCTATTTACCTCTTAACCTTGCCAGACACATTCAAAATTGCATAAAAAGTGACATCTCTCCTTTATCACAAGATTTGGCCCAAAGGGAAACTCTCTCTCTTTGAGTTACTGATGTTAACGATGTTGCTTTTGGCTTTAGATCAATTTCCCTACTTTAAAAAACAGCATTGACAACTTTTTTCCACTGGTTAATTTGCATAGTCACAGTAATTAAATATGAATCTTCAAATATTGCTTGACATGTTGTGCATTTATCATCAGTGAAACAGTCTCCTGCCCATTTTCATAATTATTGCTGTTCAGATCAAAATGGTTATGTGCTGAAAGACTGACAATTTTCTCCTTTTAGTTTAGTTCTCAGTTGTTTGCCCTTTTGGCAGCACTGCATAGAAGTTATGTTTCATAATGAAATTAATTTCCATTCACATACAGAGGCAATAGTTTTCTTCCCAAATTTTTTTTTCATTTTACTTTAAATTGTTTCTTAAGATTTGGACTCCAATCTCTACTGCAAGAAGCCAACATTGCCTTTAACAGCATCTTAGGAAACACTGCTCATGTGCAGCCCTGAATGAGTAACAGGACCACATAAATCCCCTGGATATGATTGATGGTTGGTTATGGTGGCCTTGGTGGCCAACAAAGTTTTGCCTGATTGATGTCTTTAACCCTTCCTGCTTGTGTGGGGGGTAAATTTTGCAAGGAATCAACAGTGACTTCAGGCCTTTGCTCAGATTGAAGGATTGGGTTTTTTTCCATCTCCACACTGAGCACTTTTACACAATGGCTGCCCCCAGCTCTGTGTGTTTTCTTCACCCTGTATTCCCTGGACAGACCAGCTTTGCACCAAAGAGGAAAAGATGACAGGAAAAGTACTTTTGGGCACCCATAAAGCCTGGCAGGAGCAGCCTGTGTGATTTCCATCCCTCAGAAGCTGCTGGGTGAAGTGCTCTCCATCCCAACTCCCCAGGCAGGTGGCTGGTTAAATGTTACCTGTCCATCAGTCATGCTGACACACAAGCAGTGCTCAGAGTCTCTGCCTAACTGTCCATGCATCTGCATCTGCTCAGAAACCCTTCTGTCTGGCTTCTCCTCAGCAGATAAATATGTAGCTTCTTGTGAGCAAAGCCTTATCAGATTGAAGAAGCCTCTTAAGAATGGTTGAGGTACCAGAACTAGTTCAAAAAAAGCTGCAGACAGGTAGAAATCCTTAAAGTGATAAGAAGCCCCAATGATTTTTTTTTAACTAAAAGTCAGTATTTCTTTCTAGGGGCCAGATTTCACTTTCATCTATAAAGGTGAGAAAGGAACAGGCTGTTCCTGTTGCATGTGCCTTTCACAAACCCTCAGCAGGCGCCCTCTGTTTCTGGGTGCTCCCAGGTGGGATGTTGGATGGGCACTGCAGGAGCTGCTCAGTGCACCTGGAGATGGTGCTGAGAGCTCAGGACCAAAGGAGAGGAGAGATTACAAACATGACCTCTGTGTTAGGAGGGAACAAGGAGTTTTCCCCAGCCATGATTAAACCCAAGCTTTTCACTTCCTGCCTGTGTGTGTGCCTGAGGCTCACTGCTGGTGCCTGGACTGGAGCAAAAGCTCTCCTGATTCACCCAGGCCTGCAGCTCCTGCCCTCCTGGTGGGCAGATGCAGCACATGGTCTCATGCAGCATCACAGCTCTCAGGGTTTCATCACAGCCCCTAAGAGCTAGGAGAGAATTTCTTCATTTCACAGAAGTCAGATCAGTCCTTTTTGAAAAGCAGCTTTCATCACAGATTAGTGACTGTGAGACTACAGCTTTGGGTTTGTTTTTTTTTAATCTTCATACTCAGTACAGGTTAGAGTTAGAGCTGCTGGTGAAGATGGGCAAACCTCAGCTTTTCAGCAGGTTTCCTCTAAAAGAAGGTCTTACACTTTGAGGTGCTGAACCAAGTGACTCTGTGATTTCCTGCTAGCCACAGGCAAAACCCACTGCCCACGTGAACATCACGTGCTTTGCTACCACTGATCAAAACAGAGGGGCCAGGGAGCAGTGAAATGATCTCTGAGGAACATCTCCTCCTCCTCCTCTGTGAGGGCCTGGGGATCTCCCTGTGCACAGCCAACATTCAGCTGCACGTTTCTATTTCAGGTCTCTGCTGCTGGGGCTGGCTGCAGCCCTTGAGCAGCTTACCCACTGTCCTGCCAGGATCAGGGCCTGAATCAGGGCAAGCTGGCTGTGACCCAGCCCAGATAAGTCCAAGGTTTTGCTGACAGGCTGGGGAAGAGAGGGAGCTGGGAGAACTTCTGCTCTCTGTGACAAGAGCTTGGTCTTTACTGTTCAGATTTCCAGACCCAGAGACCTTAGTGTGCTGGCTTCTGCCCATCAATTAATTGTAAGAAGAATGAAAGAGGGTCTGTTTGCCTTTTCTTGGGCAGATTTTCTGGAGCTGGAGCCCATCCTTTTGAACATTCTTTCCTGCACCAAGTCATCTGGAGAGTGGACTCCAAAATGCCCTTTTACCAGGAGCAGTGCAAGCTTCCCTCTGCCCAGGCCAAGGCAGGGGGTTGATGTGCAGCTTCCCCTGCCCACAGCATTGACACACTGCCCAGTAAACAGAAATAAAAACATTTCTATCCTGTGTAATGGGTGCTGGAAATGTGGGTATCCACAGGACAGACTCCTCATCCTGAGGCTGGTTGGCAGAGCCAAGGCATTCCAGATATTGCTTATTTGTCATCCTTGGAAGAATAATTTCCTCCTCTATGTAGCTTTTCTGCTGTTCACAGCTACAAAGGGATGGTCCTTTTAGCAAGGCCTGTTGTGATAGAACAAGGTGTAAGGGCTTTAAACTGAAAAAATGTTGATTTAGACTACAATTTTTTTTAATAAAAGGGGCAGTGAAACACTGACAAGTTTCCCAGAGAGGGGATAGATGCTCCAGGAACATCCAAGGTCAGCTTGGACAGGGCTCTGAGCAAACTGATCTAGTTCCTGCTCAGTACAGGGGGGTTGGCCCAGATGACCTTTAAAACTTTTCTCCAACCCAAAACTGTTCCATGATTCAATGATCCTATGACTTAATGTCTCTGTACTGTGACCTTTCCTCATTCAGATGAGTGTAAGCAAATGAGAATTTTGCCTGACCTAACACACAAGAGCCCAGATGCAAATGCTAGAGACCAATATGGAATTTTGTTGCTCAGAAGTTGCTCCCTTCAGTCACTGGGTACCATCCCAGGGGATTTTCTACCAGACACAGCTCAGGAACTTCTGCTGCTTAACATCAAAGCCAGGAGCCCAATTCTTTTGTCAAACCAGACCACTTTCCTGCCAGGAGGACTGGAGCTGCATTTCCTTTCCCTTTGCCAGGGCTCTGGGGGTCTCCCTCTCCCTGTGCCTGATGAGTCAAACTTGTTCCCCAGCTCCACTGACAAAAAATGATTGTGCAGCATGGGGAAATCCTGGTTCCCTGGGTGTCCCTGCCTCTGCCACAGGGGTGGCACTTCCCTTCCTCCATCCCCTGAGCCTGGGTCCCTGCAGATGCCACCTGAAGCCTGTGGCACAGCATCTGCTGTGTGCAGGGTGCCAGGGAGGGAAAGGGTTTGCTTAGTGCCAGGAAAAGTCACTTGTTTTTGCAGACATTTAAGGCAGGGTGTGCAGGTGGGGTTTGCAGTGCTTCACCTGTGCCAAAAGCAGTTTGTGTTTGGGCAGGTCTATATGGAAGACAGTTTGTGTTTGGGCAGATCTATATCTGCACAGTGAAACAGCAGAGTTTGGACAAACCACCACAGGAGCCATAAGCAAGTGGCTGCCAGCTTTACATATGGCAATATATATCACTCACTGACAGGCAAAACTTCCCTCCCAGGGCCACTTATTCTCTAGGATAAACTCCTGTCCTCCATGAGGAGTCTGTAAACACTTCCTGGGTGGGGAAGCAGACATAAGGAAGACAACGATGACAAAATATAATGAGAGCAATTTGGGGATTGCTTAGCACAGAGTGAAGGACACAAGAACTCAGCAAATTTGAAACACTACTGTAATGACAAAGAACACAAGTCAGAGGAGTCTTTTCCCTGTGGTATCACTGCAAAAAGCTTCTCAGATGACTCTGTTAAAGTCAGTTTTGCACTGGGAATAGCCACTGGCAGGATGACAGCCTACATTTTGCTCCTTAATCTTATTGGCATATTTAGTTGGCCAGGGTTTAATTAATACTAGATCTATTTATAGCTGCAATCATGAAGGATGTGAAAGTTCTAAGAACCACTTGCAAAATCTAGATCCAGGAGATTTCCTCTCATTTTTTTGCTGTCCAAAATTTCCTTTGAAGCCTTCAAATATCTCTGATCTCTCTGGGCTGAAATTTGGAGGAAGGATGGGTCCATGAATGCATTGGGAAATGATACTTAGTAATGGACAAACCTGAACCAATGTGTCCTCTCAGCTCCTTTGGGATGTGGGCTGGCCAGCAGGGCCAGGAATTGTGCAATCCCTGGATTGCCTGGCTGCAGCACTGCCCAAGCCCAGCGTGCAGGGAGGTGGCTGCTTGTGCCTGTGCAATGGGGGGAAGTGTCCACTCTGAATCAAATTTAAAAACTCTTTCTCAGCACTCCTGGGACATACATGGTGATGACTGTGCCTGGTGGCTTCAGCTTGGGAAGAGGGTGGGACAAGCCCAGGAAGGAACTGACCCACAGGAGACCTTGCACTGTGTGTGGGGTGACATGAGCCCTCTCTTCTCACCCTGACTGTGCAACTGATGTCTGATAGCAGCTCTTTTTTCAGTAATAAAGCACACACAAATAGCCTGTTGAAGGTGGATGAGACTGATGGGGGCCCAAGAACACAAGCCCTACACACAGAAAAACCCCTGAATCTGGTTCTACCAAGCAGCAGAGGTTACAGTCTGAATAATTCATTTAACTACAGTGCAGTGCTACCATGACATGGACTTCAAGCCAAAAGTAAGTGATGTTTTGAAGGGCCTTAATGACAGGGGAACTTGGGTTGTCTTTGTAAATCACAAGGGGCTGTGCCCTTCAGAGGGCAGGGCTGTACGTGCTACTGAAGAAAGAAAATTGATGCTTTTTGGAAATGTCACACATTACTTTTGCTTTTTCAAGCACATTGAGATACAGTCAGTATTTCCTAGCTAGGAGGAAAATGATGACTGTCTGGCCAACAGGAGCTCCATAAACAGTTATTCAGATATGCCCTGTTCACACCTATCACCAACTAATTGCAACATGACTATAAGATCACCAGGGCTGCATTGACATGTGAGGAAGTGATTATGAACACAGAGCTTCCTCAGAAGCAAGGGCTGTCCCACTTTTCACAGTGATGTTTGGGCACAGAAATCTCTGTGGAGCTCTAATGGGCTGCAGGGGTGAGCTGACAATAAGCACTCTTTAATTAAGCTCTTTGAGAAAGTCAGGCTCCCACTGGGCTTGTTGTGAGAGCAGCAAAAGCTCCTGATTTATAGCAATTCAATGCCCAAGCTTCCTAATGCTGATGTAGGACACCAAACCACCAAGACCTCTTCAGGGTAATTAAAGGCAGGATGTGCTCCTGGCTGGCATATCCCAGCCCTGAATGGGAATGCAGTCAGGGGTATTCCTGGAGTTTGCCCTCTATATGGTCTGTGCTGTACAATAGATTGCAGATGGTAAAACTAAGAACTGCTTGCAAAGATCCATGAGATTTCCTCTCATTTTTTGCTGTCCAAAATTCCTTTTGAAGCCTTCAAAGCCTTTCTCAGTCAATTAGAAAGGAGGAAGAACTAGTGATGGGGTGATAACTCAGGATCTTCCAAGTTCTGACCACAAACTTGCTGCAAAGTTTTGAGAAGCCCAAAGTTTCTCTTTTCCTCTTTTAAATCAAGTGGGAAGGAAAAAAAATGAAGCCCAATGGCATGCAGGGGTTAATTAGTTATGGCTTGATTTTCAGAAATAAGGAAATATCAACTCATTCTTGGCACTCTTTATCTTTGAAAAATTAGGCCAAGGGGTGTTACTTTTCTTGCAGCATTTCTTTATAAAGAGAATATTGCTCTTATAAGCTAAATCCATCTTGGCCACCTCATCAGATGGCTGCTGGCCACTCTGTTGTCCCTTTTGTGGAGGTACCTGAGGAGGTGGTGCCAGTGTCCCTGGCTGGAGCACAGGGACATGCCAGGGACATCTGAGCTGGCCACCAGCACACAGAAAAGTCTGTCAGCACTTAGAACTGCCCTGCACAGGAGGATCTGAGCTCTGATGAGCCACAAAGATCTGTGCAAACTGAATTGATTCCAGAACTCCAACTTCCAGACTCTCATAATGCCTTTATGTGCTAAATAGGAGGAGTCTCTACTCAGAAATGTTCCTTGTAGGGAATATTAGCATTTCTAGACTGCAGCCACATCAGCCCTAAGCCTTTTCTTTGGCAAGAGCAGCTGGTGGAAGTTGTGGATGCTTTACCAGCTCAGGCATTTTCCAGTCCCTCTGTCACTCTTGTTCCTCTGCAGACTTCCATCATCCTTCTTGAATTAAAGGAAGGCTTGTATGAACAGAAGTAATACCACAGACTATCCCTGACTGTAGTTCTTCTAACTAATGCACTGTGACTCCTAAAGTGTGGTCCATAGTCATTATTTTCAGTCCTGTCAGCCTGCCTTCCCATCTGTGTCTTCTGATGCCTGATTCTCCATCAGCCCACACCCACCTGCTTGCCATAGGCAGCTATTCCCTCTGTATTACCTTACAGGGATAAATAAAAACAGGAAAAGAAAAATAACTGCACAATTTGAATCACCATTATATTTGTTTTCCTATGAGAAAAATTGTCAGCATTAAAAAATAAAAATTCTGCTTTGGTGCAAAAATACCATAAGAAAGAAAATGCCAACAAGAAAATCAAGGTACAATTAAAACCCTCAAGGTCACAACAGTACTGTGGCCAGTGGGACTCTTGTGGGTGAAGTTACTCTCTGTGTGGAGGCCAATCTGAGGGCTCTGTCACAAAAATCCTTCAAAAATAGGTTCTCTGCAGCAGCTAGGTTGCTCTCTTACTCAAGATTGAATTTCAGTCTGTGTGCATATCAGAGGAGTAAGATTTGGTTCAATGAAAGAGTCTGAAGGGAATTTTTTTTTTCAAGCTGTGTGATGTGCAAAAACACCCAACCCATCAAGAAGAAAGACATGAAAAAAACAATAGAGATACCAGAAGCATAAAGGAGGAATAAAGACATCCTTTGGGATAAGAGAATGGAACACGTGTGGGTGGAAAAGCACACAGGAGAGATATGGAAAGTATTCAAAGAGAAATTACTGTATGCCAAATGGTTATGTGTGCCATTGAGCTATAAATACTTCAGGACTGGAGACAAGGGTAAAATTTATACAAGAAAGTGGAAAAAAAAATCATCTGATGTAAGGTAAAGCTCTCCAAAAGCATAGGGAAATTGAAAACTTTGAGGGGGGAAATGGAATGAAATGCCAGCTAACGTTGTGAAGAGAGCAGGACCAAAACCACATTTGGTTCTTACATGTATGGGTGTGTTTTTACTTTTTTTATTTTATTTTACCATAACTAAAGCAGAACTTCTCACAGATGACTGTGTTTAGGGTGCTTTGGGTGCCCTGCAATATGTTCACATATTTTCCACTGCTGAATGGAAAGGAGAAGATGAATGTGATACTTGTTGTAGGTGTCTGTCCTGCTTGTGGATGGTCCAGATTTCTGCACAGCTCCCTCTCTGTTACGTGAGGCTTTCAGATTTCTCTATTGATTAGAGTGCTTGCTTTTCTAATTAAAAGAATTCCCAAACCTTATTGTTTTCAACCCTGCTGTCACTGTGAAAGTGTTTCAGAAGCAGCTGCATCATGAAAGCTCAGACAGCCCTCAGAGCCACCCTGGCAGCACCTCCTGCTCATCCTGCTGTTCTCCCACTGCTCCCTGGATCCACCAGTGCCCCCAGCACCATCCTGCCCTCCTGTGGGTCCTGGCTGCTGCTCTGTTCTGTGTTTGTTCAGCAGCAAAAGTGCCTCCATGTGCCTGGGACCAAGCAGAGCTACAAATGACACCCCCAGTGCCAAGGCTGGGTCTTAGAATCACCACTGACTGCACACATTTCTGTTTGCCCAGCAGCAAACACCTGACTATTGACCCTATAAACAAGAATTTCGTGTCCCCAGGTGATGGATGTTGAGTATACAAATAAAATGTTGCAAGTCTTGTAGCTACCACAACACAAAGAGAGAACCACACACGAGACCTGTGGCCAGAGGTGTGAGTAACTTCCAGCCAGGGTAATCATGAATTACCTCCAGGAATTCAGGCTCCCCAGGGCAGGATTCGCCTCAACCAGACTGAGTTATTTAAGAACTCAATGCTTACTCCCAGTTAATTGTGCTGACTTGTTTCTAGGGACAGTGGAGGGAGAAAGGCTCCTTCAAAGACTTTGACTCAGAGGAATGAACATTGCATGAAACTTCTCTTG
Source organism: Argya squamiceps (assembly GCA_037834095.1). Taxonomy (NCBI): domain Eukaryota; kingdom Metazoa; phylum Chordata; class Aves; order Passeriformes; family Leiothrichidae; genus Argya; species Argya squamiceps. Next base: position 11,812,702 of record JBBMKD010000194.1, read on the forward strand.
CCATTGGTTGGGCAAGGCATGGGAGGCTGCCAGTGACTTAACCTCACTGCAGGAAATTCTGTTTTCTGGAAATGCCTGTGCTGTTGTAATATTTTGGGGAGGTGTGTCAAGAACTGAGAAGGAACATTTTACAGAAGGGATTGAAATGCACCTTCCAAACCCCTCGGATCTACCACAAGCCTTGTGAAAGTTCACCCCAAAAAGAGATTTTCCCATCAGTGTGCCCTCACCCTGGGCAGGTACATCCCCATCCCCTGTCTGTTTGTCCATGCAGGCTGTCTGGGTGGGACCAGCCCATTTGCAGAAGGAACACCAGGCACACATCAGCCCTGCCTTGCCCAGAGCAGTAGCCAGGAGAAAGCTGAGTTTATCTCTCTCCTCTCTGTCCTACTTGCTCTGCTGTGATTACATAAGCAGCATGTGCCTGGCTCCTACTTTCTTGTTTCTTTTGCTTGTTTTCTGATTTTTAGGACACTCTTTTGCTCGAGTTACACTGACCTCTTTTGTCAGGAAGGGTATGATATTTTCTGACTAAAGCCTCTTATCTTTAATAACCCGGCACATTTACTGTCCAAGTCCATAGTTGGACTTGGGAATTCTTTTAATTAGAAAAGCAAGCACTCTAATCAATAGAGAAATCTGAAAGCCCCATGTAACAGAGAGGGAGCTGTGCAGAAATCTAGACCATCCACAAGCAAGACAGACACCTACAACAAGTATCACATTCATCTTCTCCTTTCCATTCAGCAGTGGAAAATATGTGAACATATTGCAGGGCACCCAAAGCACCCTAAACACAGTCATCTGTGAGAAGTTCTGCTTTAGTTATGGTGAAATTAAAAAAAATGACAGCATCATTAAAAAAAAAACTGGGTACCAGTTAATAACTTCCACAATTCTCCCTCTCTCCACTCTGGCCACTGTGGTTAAACCATGCAGCTGTGGGGGACTGTCAGCAGCCCAGTGACTTATCTGCCTTGATTAGAACTTATCAAACACAGGCTGAGGGTTTCTTTCTCAGATGTGTGGCACAGGTGGCAGCTGATGCAATGGCACAGACAGACAAACTCCCACCCCAGCCAGCTGGCACAGAGATGGATTTTCTCTTTAAACCATGACATGTCCAGGCTCATTCAAAAGGATATAAAAAAATTGGAATGTGGAAGGCAGGATAATGTGAACAAGGAGGCAGAAGACACATAATGAGGGGAAATAGGACAGAAATGAGTTAAACCAGAAGGTAACAAAATGCACAGCTTGGTCCAGGGCTCCCCTGCTCACCCTGCACAGGGACAGAGCACATGAGGGTACACGAGTGGCTCTCTGTGTGTATCACAGGTACCTGTCAGGAGACCAGAGAATTGCTGTAAAATTACTTATCATGGGCTCCTATGGAAAAAAAAAATCTGTTCCCCCAACTTTAAACTAAGCAGCTGCCAAGCTCCTGACTGGCAAGGCTGAGCACCAACCCCAGGGATTTTGCTTGCAAGCCCTTACAGAGGATGACACTGGGTAGTGAGACCCTTCTGCATCTAGCCCAGCATGACGGTGCTCCTCTGCTCAAACAGAATGGAAGATTAATCAGATGTTAAAAATTACTATTCAAAAGATATTCTGTGACATAAATACCCAGACTGACAGCAGAGCATTCAGCAACGTGTCCAAATCATCTTCCTCTTCAGGAGAGGAACAGGAACAGCTTCTCAAACAAATGAGAAAAAGACTTTTGTTTTGCTTTGTTGCAAAGAAGAATCAACTGATGACAGCAGACATTTAAAAAACAAGCCCATGCTTAATTATAAGCTTTCTGGAGCAACCAGGATGGCTTCAGATTATTTTACATAACTGTGTTAAATCCCCTCTGAGAATTATTTGCCTCCTACACTCCAGGGTGCCTGAGCTTAAAAGATGGCCAGTTATTTAACAGGCTTGTCAGTAGCTTAAAAAATGTACCAGCACTTGCTGCAAAACAACAATTGCAAGTGGGTTTATTCCATTATCTTCACAGACCCTCCACAATGGGCAGGAAATTGTTCTTTGATGGTGCATTTTATTTTGAAATGCGCATTGTATTGCACTCGTGTGTTGAAATGGTAATGAACATAAAACATATATATATATATATATATATATATATATGGCCAAAGCTGGGAGTACCCTTTTTGAGCAGTAGCAGCCTTGCATGCACTTTGTGCATTCAGTGTTATCACCTTCTCTGTGCCCTGGCACTGCATTTTCTGTGCTCATGGCAGGGCGGAAGGGAAAATACAACCCTGAGCCTGATGACTGCAATTCTTACAACCAGGCACTGATGTGAAACCTTCAGCACTGAAACCAAAACCAGACAAGAGGGTCCACAAGCTGGTCACTAAGAGAATAAAAACAACCTCCTGCAAGCTGCCAGGAGGGAGTGTAGATCTCAGTGGCCAAGTTACAAACCAACTGAGAAGGACAGAAGTTCAGCATGTCCCAGGCAAGCCTGGACTACACAGTCAGCATCCCCCAGCAGCAGATGGGCTCCAGCAAAAGGGGGAATTGAACAATTGATGCAAACCCAACTCTAAGGGAACCAGCAAAAGGGGGAATGGAACAGTTGATGCAAATCCAGCTGTATGGGAACCTGCAAAAGGGGGAATTGAACAGTTGAGGCAAACCCAACTGTATGGGAACCTGCAAAAGGGGGAATGGAACAGTTGGTGCAAACCCAACTCTATGGAGAATCTACAAGAGGGGGAATGGAACCGTTGATGCAAACCGAACTGTAAGGGTTTGAACCTGCAGTGTCACATCTGCTGCCATGGGTCCCTGGGCACTGCAGATTGCCTCCCTTCATGCTTGGTCGAAGCTGTTCAAGAGGATGTGACAAAACATGGATCTCTGAGCTCAGAAGGGGAAGGGTACAAGCAGAGTTCAGGCTGACTGTGCCACAACAGCTGAGATGAGCACCAGGATGAATGGAAGACGGGAAGGAGCCAGAGCAGCCCTGCAGTGGCCAGAGGAGCAGGCAGTGGCTAAAACACAGCTGGTTCCTCATGAAACCTCTCTGCAGAGCTGGAGATTGGATGGAGGAGCAGCACAGAGGGACTGATCAAGCCAGCACTGGGATTTCCACTGATCTTGGGCCATGCCAGTGTCCAGTCCCCATCTCTCTCTGCACCCTGACCCACCCCATGTACTGTGGGCTGACTCTGGGCCCCCACTTGCTCAGTCTCTTGGGGTTATGAGGTAGGAAAGAGGAATTCTCCTTCCCTCTCTCTCTTTTTCTGAAGAACCTCTCCTTGTTCATGGGGAAAATAACAAAAGAACATTTTAACTTGAAACTTGAAGCTGAACTCTATGAAACCTTTAGGTTGCATTTCTCACTGAAGAATAATAAGTCCATTTGCAAATGGCACTGCTGCTCAGTTTAATTTGTCCCCTTTCCCAGGGGAGCTCTGACCTCAAAAATCCCTGAGGCTTTTGGAATCGATCAGGATCTGTATTTTCCAGGAGAATGCCTTATTTCAAAAGCATCTGAAAAGCTGATTCTCAGCTAATCCCTTCACAACAGAAAAGCACCTTCTTTCCACCTTTTCGTCTCTCTGCTGCTTTTTCTATCTCCCTGCCATTTCCTACACTTTAATGTATATCCAAATTTTGCTTTCTGACCCCTTCTGTGGTAAGTTCTTAGTCAAAGGATAAGTAAAATATGCATTTTTATGCTCCTTGGGAAAGAGCAGATCACAGGAAAGAAAGAACTGAGTGAGTGAGCCGTGTACCCTTCTCTCCATCACCAAGCATTTGAACAGGATGGCATCTCTAAACTCAAGAGTACAGAAATACCAACAGCCCCTGTCTGGAAAAAATGAATTTTCCTAAATGCCTGGGCAAACCAAAGGTTTGGAGCTGTTATTAATAGACTGGAATAGCTGGAAGAAAGCTCACTGTATCCACTAATGAAAATGTGTCTAAATACTACAGGGCTATGAATTTCTATTTTGAGAGGATGTGGGGAGTTAAGTAACCCCTGCCTGCTTGTGTCAGAGCACAAGTGGCAAGCGCCCTGCCTGCAAAAAAAGCCCCAAGCCACAGAAAAATGAAATAAAGCCCTAAAAGACTGAAGCAGAGCCTTTCATCTGAGGGAGACCCAGAGGGCAGTGAAAAATCTGGATGGATGGAAAACCACACATCACCAGGGTAAGCCCAGCCCAGGTACCCAACCCTGGGGCAAAATGCAGCAGGGGGGCAGCAAAAGTGCAGGACACACTGCCCTGGGGCAGGAGGTGCAGCACCAAAATCACAGGGGGCTCTACAGGTGGGTGTGGTGCAAATATTCCTACTGGGATTCAGGAGTGGAGCTGGAATTGGTGCCCCTTCCTCAGCCATCAGATCCCACAGGCAGTGAGAGAGCCCTGAGCTGCTACACCCCTGCTATGCCAGCCCCATTTCAAACCTTGCCAGCAGGTAACAAAAAGCTGAAAGGGGTGAGAACAACGAGTAGAAAAGAGAATGATTTCTGTAATTTCAGGTGAAATATAGGTAAAAGCAATTTTTGTAGCCACACAGCCCAGAGAAGAGGCTGTTCAGGGCTCACTGTGCTCCACTACTCCTTTACTGTGGGCTTTGGCAAATCTGGGGGCAAGGTGACTAAATGCTGCCACACTCTCCCTGAAAATGGCTCATTTTCCCAATTTCCAGCTAACCTACCTAACATGGTGCTTCATGGGGGACAATTAAAGAGCCAAAAGCAGCAGGCATGAAGACAGCCTGCTGTGAGCTCTTAAGACTTTTCTATGAGCCCAGTGTTTAAAAGGTTAATTGCTCCCTGTGGTGGCAAAAAATATGCAAATAAAGCCTACTCTAGAATTAATCTGCCTAGTCTAGAATCCAATTTTCTCGCATATTTTGCTGCAATTAAGAAAATGTGGCTAATGCTCAAGCTTGACTTTGCCCACTTAATTCACCTGGAGTAGCACCACTGAGCATCTGGGAAGCTGCTGAGAAGTGAACATGCCAAGAGCTGATCTAAGGATTTGATCTATATCACAGCCTTCCCTGACCTTCAAAAGCTGAACATTTCATTAAGGGCAGTCAAGAGGATGCTTGTGATCCTGCTGTGTACAGTACATGTGCTCAAATTAATGGCATCTCTGTCCATCATCAGCTCAGACTGTTCAATACAAAAAGGGAAAAACACAGGAAGAGTCTAAGAAGAGTCTGCCTGGATGGATGGGTGGATGGCAAACTCACAAAGGAAGAAAATTCAAATCTCTAGTTTGTTCTAGTGGAGATTCTCCTTTTCCTCTCATCTCTGGCAGGTTCCAAGATTTGAAACAAAAATATTCATTGAGGAACTCTTCCTGCAGATACATTAATCATATCCTGATGTAAATCCTGCAAACCACCTCCCATGCCACAGACAGATATTCCAGGTGTCAGCTGAGCTGCATTTCAAACACCAGAGAGGGAATGGACACACTGGGACACCTGACAGCCCTGGGCTCTGAGTAAGGAATCCATCAGCACCATTCCTGTCTCCAGGAGCATCACTTTGGTACCCCAGGTTTGGGATTGGCCATGCCATGGGGATGGAGGCAGCAGAGCTGATGTCTGCCCAGGATATTTGGATCAGGTTCAGCTTAGCTTCCTTAAAGAGTTTGGCTACACCAAGTGCAGAGTCCTGGGGAACAGACAGAGAGGTGGAACAGGACCTGTGAGTGGCTGCAGTGCAGAGATAAGGGAGGTGCTGGGCACAGAAGCAGCATGGACTTGGTGTGGCCAAATTGCCTGAAAAGCAAGGCTGGATCCAACCTTGATTTCTGCAAAAGTTTCCAAGTGAGCCCATGATTCCTTCTGGGAGTCTAATGTAGGGCAGGGTTTCTTCATGTGAGAACAGCTCACACAACTCCAGCAGTCATCTCTGCACATGAGCTAATCTTCCCACCTGGATCTCGGAGCTCAGGGAGGTGCACCAGGTCAGAACTTACATAAAGAGATGACCTGAAGGAATTTGTTACAAAAAGCCTTCTACAAACTTAGGGAGATTGTACTACCAGACTTCTCTTGGTATAACAGGGGTCCTCCTTACTAACACAGAGAGAAAACACTTGCCAATTTTTGGAACATCACAATATGTTATAAATCCATGGGAAAGAGAGAATTCCCCAGTTCTCCTGCTTGGTTTTCATGAAATTAAAAGTTCTGGGCTAAAAGTTTAGATCCTGGGAGGACTAAAAGGTAACACTTAAATAACTGTGGAGCTTACTGGACTGCTGTGCCATGATTTCAGTTGGTGTGAAACACCAGCAGCAGAGCAACAGCCACACACATCAGGCAGCAGCCTGGCTCTCTGAGTCTGCATTTCCTTCCCAGGAGATAGAGGCTGTGCTGATGGATATGTCAGTGGTTGTCCAAGAGGGGTAAACTCTGAGGAAAGAATTCAAAGCTCTCAGAGACACTGAGAAAAGGGAAGTGGGAGATTTCTACCCCTGCTGTTCTGGCACACCATTTGGCAAGTGTTCCTTAGGACCTGTATTTGGGAGTGGTGCACTTTTCAGACCAGAGGAAAGAGGAGCAATATCCTACCCACCACTGCAATATTTCCCAATGGAAGGAATCTTCCAGGATCCAGATCTGCACCAAGAAAGACATGGCTCTAGAGCAGCTTGGAAGTGGCAGCCTTTGCTAAAATATTCCAGGCAATTAGGGTTCAGTTGTGTCCTCTCCTCTGCTTTCCATTTTCCTCCAAAACTGGTGATGTTCCACAAGAGCCTAAAGGTGGAGGGGAGGGTGGGACCTTCCTCTGGGGCTGGTGGGGACCAAGGCAGAGGCTGTGGTCTGGGGAGCTCTGAGCCCTACAGGGCAGGGCAGCCACAAATCCTGCCTGGGGCTCCCAGCAGGGTGAAGGGAGATGGCAGAAGAACCAGCCAGTGTCACTTGGTCACACACGAGCACCAAGGTGAGAGACCCCAGCTCCCATCACTGCGAGGGGGCTGCTCAAAGCCCAGCTGCAAGCCACAGACCTGGCTTCAGCTCACAGAGAATTTGAATTCTGTGCTTGGCCAGCCATTGGAACAATAGTCTTTCCTGCCATAAAACTCTCAAACACAAACACCTGTGTGTAGCCCTGATTTTGTGCCTGAGATGTTTTGGGTCTATGAAACTCTTTTCCCACAGAATTTCATATAAACAGAAGTGTTTTTGTAAACTGTAACTTTGTTTTCGTTCCTTTTCCTAGGAGGGACTTCTTCTTGATGTCCCTCTGCTCTGACCAATGTGAGTGGTTTATCCTTTTGTCACCAAACAAATTGGTCTGTGTAAAATAGTATAAAAGGGAGACACATCCCAAAAATAAAGGAGTCATTTTCAGCCTTCTGAAGTCAGTCTTGTGTCTTGGTGGTGTAAAACAATGTCACCTGTGTATGGACATTAGCATGGCCTTGTTTTGAGGACAGTAAAAGAAAATACCTCCTCTCCCACAACATTTTTTACAATGAATGGTAACTATGGAACCTTCCACACTTGTCGTTGGTTTTCAGATGAAAAAAAAAAACTTAGCAGGTATAAATAAATGGGAAAGATATAAATATATAATATAAAGCCTGACCATAAATTAATGGAACAGAAGCATGTCTGTGTCTGAATGAAAATCCACCAATAAATAAAGGTTTTCATCTTTCTTTTCCATTTTTCAAATACTCTTGAAAATAAATATTTGGGGTGTTTTTTCATATAGACAGAAAGAGAGGAAACCCATGAATCTTACTTTATGAGCCATTATTTTTATATGCCTAAATAGCAGCTGTATTAAGATGTCAAGAAAAAGCAACTGTGGTTTTAGTCCCAAAACAAACTCAGTACGAGTAGAGCCAGTGCTGGCTGCTCTCCCAAGGGTCTTGGTCTAACACACTTCAGCCTTGGTTTGGAAAACCATCCTTAGGGAGGGAAAACACCACAGCCCCACGTCTGCCTGCCTGCAAACAGCTGGTCATGGTGCTAAAGAAGGCAGGGATGGGATTGAAAAGGACACTTTTCTCCCTTCAAAAGAAAAAAAGAAAAGAGAGAAAAAAAAATTCCAGCAATCTAAACCCTGAAGAGTTTATGCACTGACTGCTGAGCTGAGGCTCCTTTTGCACAGGACACTGGACAGATATCAGATGGTAAGACCTTTTAATTGCTAATGGCCTGGTCTGGATTTCAACACATGACACAGAGATAAAGGACTCTGTATCCTATTATCAGTCCCCTGAGCAACTGTTACATCTTATTAAGTGTAACTATGGATTCATAGATCAGAATCCCTGAACATGGAGAGTACCATGGAACCACAGAACAGTTTGGGTTGGAAGGAACCTTAAAGATCATCTAGTTCCATCAGTTCTTTGACTGGAAGCAGAGTATTATTAGGGCATTCCATTGCTGTAATAATGGTTTGTGAGTTCCAAAGCAGAAGCTCAATATCAGGCTTTATTTTTGCTTTAATGCTACAGCTGTTGAGGTGACAAAGCTGTGCTGGAAAGCTGTTTGTGCAGCAGGGATAAGCAGACACAGATTCCTGGTCTTTTGTGTCACTTTATACTCCAAAAAAAGAGGAAAAATGGGATAGGTAAAAGCATTCAGATAATCATCGCTGTTTTTCTGAGAGAGAGAAATCAAGGCCAGGCACAGCTACAGGCCTTGCATAAGATCACACCCCAAAGCAGTGCAAGGGCAGAAGCAGAAGTGAGCACGTGTGATGTGGCAGCCCTCTCTAACCAAGAGACCATCACTTCCTTTGCTAACCCCACATCAGGCAGGGAAAGGCAGGACTGAGCTGGGCAGTGCCTGCAAACCCACCAAGGATGGCACACCAGAGAAAAATGTGGCTTTTCATACAGGTCACCTTCCAGGACAATTGAATATCAACACAATCCCCTAAGAAACAAGGCCAGCAAGGACTTAATTTGTGTTTTAAATGCACACCTCTCCTTAAACTTTTACCATCTAAACTGACACCTGGCCACATTCTGCATCAGCACACATCAGTGCAGCTCTGCTGAAGGCAGCAGAGCCAGATCTACTTTTATTAGCTGAGAATCTGATCCACCCTTCTAAGAAAGAGGGGGAGATGTTCACCTCCTCCCTGCCTCTTATAATGCTGCTTCCCACACCAACCACTCGGCACCTGGCAGGACTGGGGTCTTTGGGGTGAGGTTTAACATATATTCTCTGGTAGTGGCTGAAGTGACTGCCAGCAGAGAGGGAACTGTAAGTCAGCAGTGATAACCAGGGCCCTGCTGAGCCCTCACCAGTGGGGAACCTTTGCAGCTCTGAGAGCTTGATAGTCTCATAAATAACAGGTTTTCTGTGAGATACTGCAGTCTGACTGCATTTCATTAGAGAGCAAGGAGATGAGCTGATCCTTGCTTTGAAATATGGAGATTTGTGTGTTTATATCAGCTGCATTACCCACCTCGCCCGTCTTTGAACAACACAATTTTCATCCAGTTGCAGATGTTTTCAAGTTGTGGGCAAGGAACACAAACAGGAATGTGCAAAGCAGAGTGCTGAGGGTGGCTTCTGCAGGCTGCACAGACCATTTTCTGGGAATGCTGCTGATGCAGAGTGATTAAATGCCATTTTACCTCGGCAATGAGCATTAACTGATGCTGCTCTTTCCCTGTCCTGCTACATCTGGCCTGGCAGCAGAAAGCTCTCTGTGATTTAAGACAGAGATTTTGTGAGGTGCAATCACTCTTTGAATCCTGCCTTTTTTTTTTTTTTTAAACTTTAATTTTTTCTAGATGAGTTTTCGGAAGCACTGAAAGCTTGATGAATCACTTGACTGAATGGCCCACATAGTTTCCTCTTAAGTCAGCTTTGGCAGAGAGCCACTGAACACATCTTGAGGCTTTGCTTTGAGTAATATTTTCATTGGTGAGATTATTCAAATATTTGAAGCCAGGCCACCCATACCCCACTCTTTGCATTTAACCAGGGGGAGGAGAGCTGCAATGCCATGCTTTAGAAATCTGGGCACAAAGTCCCTGAGCAGGAGGAAAACTTGCCTCCAACACAAAGGAATTTCCCTTTGGATATAACATTGTGTGTCCAGCTGCAAGGCTGGGGCAGGGCAGCTGTGTGCAGCTGGTGTTAATGGCAGCTGGACGTGACCAGGACTAGAAAGGGCTCTTTGCCAGCCCTGCAAAAGAAGGAGTCACTGCTGCTGCCTTCACGCTGCACTGGTGGAGTGATGGAGCCCATGGCAGCAGCAGGATGAGTGACCTGCTCCAGGCTGCCATCCCCCAGCACAGGAGGGGCTGTGGGGTTCAGTGCTTGGGGCAGATAAACACCATGTGCAGCCTGAGTCAGCTTCACCTCTGCAGTCACAGAAATACAAAATCATTGCAGTGTTTAGGATGCTGCTCCAGACCTTTAGACCTTTAAGGTCACCAAGTCCAGCCATTATCCTCCTGCCCCTGTGCTCTGTCTGGGAAGGAGGCTGCAATTCTCTGCCAGGTTTCCCACCCTCAGCCTGGCACTGCACTCCCTTGCAGGGACTGGCAGCTGCTGCCCTCTGTCCCCGTGCCCTGCAGCAGGTCCTGAGCTTTGTGGAGGCATAAAAGGACAGTCCACGGGGGTGGGGTGTGAGGGAGGGAGTCACCAGGTTTGGACAAAGCAGTGCAAACAGCCAGAGGTATTTCAAACTGATCACAACTGGAATCAAAACTCAGCTATCCCAAGGTTCACTGTTGTGAGCTAGATTCAAATTTTCCAGATGTCCCAAGGGATCTTCTCTAACATAATCCTGGATTTGGGAGAAAATTCTCCTAGTATTGAATTTGTGAGCCCACATCTCTTCACTCTCCAGTGAGTTTAGAAAGTTTTTCAGCTTCAAGCTAATCATTTAAAAACGACTGCCTTTTTATCTAGCCACTGGATTCCAATTAGCTTTACTTTTCTTTTCAAAAAGGGGAGCCCCCATGCAGCAAGCATCCTGCAGGCTGATAATCAGATGCAGGAGCAGAAGGATGAGTTCAATCAAACCCACCTCGCTGGTCTGAGGCAGTGCTCCTGTTCATTTCAGACTCATTTCAGCGTGGCAGGTCACAGCAGTATAAACATCATGGGGAGGAAAAAAAAAAAAAGGGCCGAGCTGGCAAACAGTCAGAACTTGCTGTTCCTGACCCAGTAACCTACTTTTGGAGCACCACGTAACATGAAAGCCACCCCTGGCTCAGACTGAGACGTCACCTCTTACTTAACTTCTCAGAGGGAAATAGTGGGTCTGGTTGGAAAGAGTTAGACCAGACCTGGTCATCGTTTACTTCATGCTGACCACAAAGATCTGTTTAGTTTAGACAGGAAGGCACAGAGTGAGTGGTTTCTAACCTCCAGTTGTTCACAGCCACCACCTGAGCACACATGTTGCAGAGTCTGGACCTCGCAGTCCTTCGTGCTGACACGTGGAGCAACCTGAAATTTTGTCTCCAGCACTAGTGCCACCATCAGCTCCACAGCCAAAGGAATTGTCCAAGGAAACCCTTCATGAAGGACCCCTGTTTTAGCTCTTTTCATTCCAGCTCCCTCAGTCTGACTGATGTGGTGTTCAAAGGACACACAGCTTAGTTTTTAAAGGCAGAAAAGACTTGAGGACCCTGTGACCAGCCCAAACTGTTCTCTATAGCTGTTCTCCCTTCAACAGGGCAACAACAGCAGCCATGCACACCCACCACCTCTGGGATGGAATCTGTCTTCCCCTTCCATTCTTTGCTGCCCCAGATTTCTCCCTCATCACAGTCTTTCCTCCCATCAGCAGAGCTAACCCCATGCTCACGTACTTTTTTACCTCTGATGAGGTGAATAAAGAATTTTGGGGACCACTAAATATGGCAGAAAAAGATACTTTCTCAAGGATGTGCAGCATCCCTTTTCTCTAGGATAACTCATGGGCTACTAGGGATTTTCTCCTGCAATTTATACATAGTTTATCTTCTTTTTTTTTAGTGACAGGAGTGGCATCACTGATTGAAATGCACCTGGACAGTGTTCTAGCCTGGCAGAAGAAACCTGTGGCATTTGACATCCTCAGACAGTCCCTGCTTAAGAAACAGTTAAGCTTAGGAGTTAAACTTAACAGTTGCTTAAGTTCAGCAAAACATCTACATCTTCAAAGCCTTTTGTTTGCCTAAAGCCATCAGGAGTTTTCCCATCAAAACACAAATGGAGATGGATTAGGAATAAAGTTTTCAGGCATTTTTTACTACAAAAAAAAAAAGCACAGAAACAGAAATCACACTCATCCAGTGTTCTTTGCAACTCTATTTGCCACTGTGAACTTCCTTAGGAACCAATGTTTAACACTTGCCATTAAGATGTAAAACATAAACTAAGACTAAACTCAGGCTTAACATTTGAAAGGATTAATGTTTTACTGCTCATCAGGGAAAAGAAACAAGAGTGGTAAGATAGAGTAAGAGACATTACAAAGGGAGCTCTTTAGGGAAATGATGGGAAATGATTCTTTACCAAAATATGCTCATTTTTGTAGGTAATTGCTTCCACTGCATCTCTCAGCTGAAACACACACACAAAATAGGAAGAGGTAGAAATGAAATGACTTTTGGTTGAATATTCCAGCCACATGCCAAAAGAAGTGGTTGAAATAATCAGAACAAAGTGTCTTGAAGTTATTCCACCTTCCAGCTGGCTCAAACTGACTGTGGTTCTATTTCTATTGACACTTGGACTTCCCACTGTAGAGCAGGAGGGGCCAGGGCACTGCACCGTCTTAAAAATTCCAACTACATTTTCTTGCATCATCACAATCTTTTTTTCCCACCCTCTCTTCCACCAGCAGTTTTAACTTAACCTAAGATTAAAAACATATGGAACTATTTTACTCTGGCTGGCATAAGCACAACACAAATGTAAATGTTCTAATAGACATAAGGAGTAATTTTTCTTTACCACAATGTCTAATTTAGATCTCTGAAATTGTAAAATTAAAATCTATTCTAATCCATACTTACACAAAAAAGGCATTTCTAGCAAATTATAGCATCCAACTGCTTATTACACAAAAATCTCGGAATGACTGTATTGTAAAAAAAATAATTGCCTAATTTTGAAATCCTGATGATAAAGACACCATTGTCATGAAAACATCTGGGCTGCCAGCCCCCCAGAATACATGAAATCTCAACAGGCAGAGCAAAATCAGGAGGCAGATGAAAGAAGAGTTTTAAAGAGGTCCAGAGAAAAGACTGTTACCCACTGCAATGTCTCTATCAAAGTGCAGGGGATGGCTACAAACAAACCAACCAGTAACAACCCAGTCACAATGGCAGAGCAATAAAGATGTATGGGGAGATGAGGGACAATTAACAAACACTGTGCCTGTTCTTGCACAACTTGGAACAAATATACTTCTACTCTATCTTCTACAATGTCAACCTGCAAAAATAGTCACTGCCTCAGGGTGTTAGAAACCTGTTTATCAGTCTGATGCCTTAAAACAACAGAGTGGACACATCTGAACAGAAGAGCAATCAATAGTGTTTCTACAGAATTCAACTTAACATCATTTAAATGATATTTGAAGAACAAAACAGGAAGAGGAATGGGAATGGAGGAGGGGGAAAAGTCAATTACACACTAATAGAAATATTGAGTAAAGCAAGAGAAGTTTGACTGTTGTGTTCAGTTCAGCCAAACAGGGCTGACCATGAACAAGAAATCTGTTCCTTGTTGCCAAGCTTGTCATAAATATTATGTTAATAGGGAAGTCAGTGCCTTTGCATATTTTAGTTGCTTATGAAATGATGAAAGTTGTCTTGGAAAAAAGGGAGTTCAAAGACATCCTTATCCCAGATGTGAGATGTTACATCAAAAGGACCAGAAGAAGCATGAGAACATTTCCAGTAGACTGGGGGATGCAGTCTGGTAAGAAGAGACCTTGTCTGGAAGCCCAGGACATGATCATGTTGGAGAGACCTCCCCCAGGCCAGGACTTTTCCTGAACACATGTACACCTATAACTGGCCCTGAGCACGCAAGAAATTCCAGGGAATCTAATGAATGTTCCTTGGTCACATAGCTAAAAGTTCACAGGGCTGACAGCTCCAGTAAGGTCTGATTTCTTACCTCTAACTACAGCTCCCATTGCTGCCAGTGAATTATCACCACTGCTCAGCCTGCACCTTGGAATTCCCAATGGAAACCTCACATGTAAATAATCTGCAAAGGCCCCAGAGCCAGACAATGGATGAGACAGCAGAGAATGATGTATCACTTATAGAACACATGGGTTATGGGGGCCGTTACAGGGCAGACCAGCAGCAAAAGCACAGTAACCCTCCCACATGGCTGCAATCTGTGGTTCTCTGCCAAAGGTTATATCAGGACTATTGTAAAATGCTGCTGGCTGGGATTTAGAACTCAGTGGACAGCCAAGAAGTCCTTCCAAATGAAAACAGCTCAGTTGTAATTCTGCTCATGTTGGATATTTTTGATCACTAACATGATAAAATCCACAAAGTAGCCTCAGCCTGTGCATCTGATATGTTTTCCATAAACAGCTCTGCACTACAGCCAAACCAATGGAGCTGATCATCTCCTTCAGCCTCAGGTCTCACTGCTGGTTTGCAGGGTGTTCAGACAGTGGGATAAAAGCCATTCCCTGTGCAAAGGCTGACTGTGAGATCTGTACAGCCCTTCAGTCTGCCCTAAGGCTGATGTACAGGGATTTAAGAAGTGTGTGCACTGAGGAATGGCCTGCATGGCACCAGAGAACAGAGCTGCATGCACTAGGAAAAGCTTTCATATCTTCCTCTAAAGGAGCATTACTCTTCTGCCAAGTAAACAAAGATGTGCCTGTTATTTACTTTCCAGCACATATTGCAAAGCTCATGTTAATTAAACTTCTAAAACACACAACAGAAGACATCTTTATTGACGTAACGCCAACAAATTGTATACGAGCTCTCCCCTGCTGTTTACTCAGTAAATATTTGCTTGGAAAGGATAAATTGCCCTGTCCTAGACAAAGGACAAGCCAATCAGGGCACTGGAGGCAAGAACATCCTTTCTGCTCTCCTGGACTCCAGAGCTGAAACTCCAGGATCCTCTGAGTCAACTCACACAGAGTCCAAACATCAGGCAAACACACCAGGAAGGAGGCAGCTGGGATAAAACCCACAAGGCTGATGTCAGGCTCTGTGGCACCAGAGAACTTTGATGTTGTACCAAAGACCTCCTACTTTTCCCTGGGTGATTTATAGCATAGAGGTACATCAGTGGTTGAAAGGACGGTCCAAATATAAAACCATCTCCAAAGCTCAATGTAGATCACAGCAAAAAAAAAAAAATCCTCTTTTCTTTGGAAATGCCAGCCCTTTAAAAGACTGCAGCTCTCAAAATCCAGGCACTGGAAACCTAGGAATATCAGGTCTGTTACTCATTTATCTTTAGGTGAACTTCTAAAGTATTCCACATATGGATAGATTTCTAAAATCTAGTTTCCAAACCCTACTAACTCACAAAATAATGCACAAGGAACCCCAGACAAATGTTGTTTGACATTTACAGAATGCCTTTAGATAACTCTAGTCTGTAAAGACAATTGCACTGTTGAACTATGCAGTGACCAAACACACTTGTTAATGGCAAAGCTGCCTCTGACTTCAGCAGACAGCTTCATCCCCAAAATCCCATCAAATGTCAAGCTGTTAGTATCCCTCTCATTATTAATATACATATATTTATCTTTAAAGCAGATGGGCTGATTGCACAAGGCTGAAAGTTGTCCAAAAGAGAAGTGTCTTCTGTTGGGGAACAGCCTATGAAGCACAAACACTCCCAAAATACATGACTCATGCTGGCAGGCTGTCACAGCACTTTTCTGAGCTTGAACCAACAAAATCTGGGATCCTTTTCTCACTGGCCAGTTCAGATACATTTCAAGAAAATTGCAATTATACTAGCAAAGCCTCTTAACCTCCACATCATCTCCCTACTGAAGCACATGCAGAATGTACCAGTTAAAATAAATAAATGAAAGATCATCCTAAACTGACAGGTTATTCACACTCTCATACCTGTCTTTGAAATACAGACTTGATAGCTTTACCATCCTGGGTTAGAGGGTCTGGGACTTTGTTAAAGTTTCCATGGGGAATTGCTTTTATTGGTTTCTTTTCTTCCATGATCCACAGGGATAGTGGATATGTAATGCTACTTATCTACACTCTATACCTACATCTGAAAGACAGAGGCATTACCATTGCTTCCTCTATAAGAAGAAGATAAATACAGTTTATAAGAAGGCATATTTACATAAGTTTTGATTACTCATGCAACAGATAAAGAAGACTTAATGCACATTTTTCTTCTCCTACACACTGCTGTGTGCTCAGTGCTTTGTCTGGAGCTATTTCACAGAAGAAATGTCTTAATAGCCTTTTTTCCCCTTCCATACAGGAGCTGTTTCCAAACACCAGTGGTAGCTTCTGTTCCAACAGCACTGCCACCCAGTGCACTGTTACTGCAAAGCAGACCCACCAAATTTCAGCCTTGGTGAATGCAAAGTGAATTCTTCCCCTTGGCACTGCAGTGCAACGGGCTTGTGTGTTTGAGAAATACAGCCTGGAATTTCCAAATAGCTGAAGGCAGTTCTGGCACCAGCTATTACTTGCTGTTATTAACTTACACTCTTATTCAGCAAGTGCTGTAGTGAAACTAAAGTCATGCTCAAGTTCATCCCTGTTCAACAAAGTGCTGCTGCACAACTGAAAAATTCAGTCCCAGGTTTTGTGTTCCAGTAGTTGTCCCTCACCAGAAGCAAGAATGCAAATGGTAACCTGTGTTATTTCTAACATGGCTCAGTTTCCTTGGTTAGCACCTTTAGGAAGAAGCCTTAACCCCAGTGTCCAGCTCAAAAAGATCAAACCTACCCCAGATCTCATCCCCAAAACCAACAAACAAACCCACCCCAAATAAAATAAACAGCTTTAGCCTGACACGGAGGATGTCAGATTGTCAGAACTGCAGAAACACCTTCTGGCAGAGCCCAGTGAGAACTTATGGGTAAATGAGCAAGACAAAGCTGGGCTGCAGAACCATCCCTCATGATGTGCCAGTGGAGCAGTGCCTACCTTTCCACCTTCCAGGAAAAAATCCTGACTTGTGTAAAAACAGCCCTGCCTGTGAGAGCCAGCAATAACTCACATGCAGAGTGAGATCCCTTCTAACAGTGATAAAGATCTAGACAGGGGAAATGTTATTTAAAACTAAATTCCTCAAAAAACCCCCGACGCCCACGGCCAGATGAACTTGAGATAAATACCATTAAACTTCCGACAAGTGGCTCAGGACATCCAAACTGAAATGCCTGAAAAGGGTCCAGTTTCCAAGAAATCACTTGTTTGGGGTCTCTCCAGCGCTTTTAATGAGTTCCCCAACAATGCCTTCAAGGTGGAGCCCCTGTCAGGTAGGTGGGCTAATTTGGGGAATGATTTTCAGGCATAAATGCCTCATTGGATCTCCAGTGGCAGTGCAGAATTCTTATCCTCATAGGCCTCATACCAAAGTATCATCTAAAGAGTGTTCAAAACCTTAGACTGTACATCACCTCCTAAACAATTGTTAAAATCATCTGAGACCCCTCCCCAAATTCTATAGTGGTGAAAGCTGCAGAGAACACACAAACCAAATGTATAACCCTACCAGAAAACATTTTGCTATCCTCAAAAAAAGTTATGTGTACTCATAGATACCATTCCAGCTAGAAAACATCTTCATCTTTGGCAACTAAAACTGAATTTCAACAAATACTTCCTCCTGAAGGTAAAATTAAATAAAAACACTGTGATGGTAACAGAGCTGTCCTTTTCACCAGCCTCTATATTACATCTGGTTAAGGCTACAGTGACATGCTCTCCACTAAGACACAACAAACTTTTTGACATTCAGTAGGATGACAATGCAGCTGCAGCTCTGCTATGTTTAGCAGTCAGTAACCAAAACACATCCCCAGGTAAGCACCAGAGAAGCCAGGCACCCTCTTTCCCATAGCTCTGCTCTGTGACCCCGTTTCCCTGATGCTATCACTCTATCCTCATTAGAACACTTCAAGAGGGAACATAAATATCTTGTACATCAAAATGCTCTTGACTTTTACAAGCAACCTGATTCAGCAGCCCTCGGGGTGCAGTTTCATGACCAGCTCGAGCAAATCTCACCCTTGAAAAGGCACTTCTGCCACTCCCAGCCTCCTCTGTGTGAAAAATCAGGCTTGTGTGGTCGAGAGCTAATGCTTGGAGAGATATTTTATAAAGATCAGCTTTCAACTACTTTGCCACTACTGCACCAATGCAGCAGAGACTGCAGGGAGCAGAAGACACAACTGCCTTCCTTAGTCTTTAACCAGCTACTCGTGAATTTGTCTCCATTTGAGACAAGTTAGAAGAAACCATCCTGAAATGAACATCTCTAAAAAAAGGCAGGTTTGGGCACTCCCTCCCCCCACCAAACAAAAGGAATCTCTTGAAGGAAGGTGAAAAAACCTGTTTATTTAACACAGAGAGTGCATGCAGGCATGGGAAAATGAATGAATAATGTTAGATATCAAATCCTTCTCACTGTGGAGAAAGCTGGTGGATTTTAGAGTCCTGCTCATCTTGTTCAGAGGTCCAGAGCTGGGATGTGGCATCCCTGCAGCCTTCCCCTCTGGGACCCTGGTGAAATTCTGGTGTTTTGGACCAAAGCTAAGCTGAACAGTTCCAGAAGAAGCCACAGAAATTACTGGAGAAGGTGTGTGCAGTCCTGGAAAACTTCTTTTCACTAGCTTTGTTCAGCTAACAAAAAAGAAGCTGGCTAAAAGTGAAGCACATACTCCTTCCCTGCAGAGCTGAATTGCTGGGGAGGTGTGGAAAATCAGTCAGGGGAGGTGTGGGAAATTAGGGGAAGTGTGGAAAATCAGTCAGGGGAGGTGCGGGAAATCAGGGGAAGGTGTGAGAAATCAGTCAGGGAAAGTGTGGGAAACCCCACAGGAAGAATTTCTCCAGCTCCCTCCCCTTTCCCCTGGGTCCAGCTTAAAGTCCAGGACCCATGTCTGAGCATAAAAGAGACAATAGGGGAACACACTATCACACAGTCACCCCAAGGCAATTGCCATCCTTGGTGGCACAGCCTATTGCCAATGAGGCCATCAAGGAGTCCCACAAGCTCCCTGGTACCTGCAGGAAATGGAGGGACCTCAGCTCTGTATCTTGGAGGCTTGTGATTATTGTTAGCATTGGTGGGCTGACAGCCAGGAATTCTACACTGAACCTAGAGCCCTGCCACTGAATGATTTTAATAAGCTATTTAGTTTATCTCCCATCTCCTTTTTCTGATAGCATTGAAACCTACTTTCCTATCTTGTTTTCTTAAGTAATTTATGTAGGCACCTCTCAACCTCTGACTGTTGTGGATCCCCTTGTGGGGAGCCACAAAGCTGGGGATCTCCTGAAGCTCACTGCAAGTATATCTTGTACATTTTCATCATTGCAAAACATCTACTGTCCCAGCTAAACACAGTATTCCAATTTCATGTGGAACTTCTCATGCAACCACAGGAAAGACAATAATAACCTTCTGCCTGTGGAGCACTGCACAGGTGACAGAACAATTTTAGGAGAATGAAGATATTCTTAAAAACTGCTGAGTGCCATGGAGGAGCAGTTGTTAAAAGAGGATATAAAGGCCTGTGAAGAGGAAACAATTGCCAGTGTTCAGCACTGAGCTTTATTGCCCCATAAAGTTCAGCCCTGTGTCCCATATGCTGCAGTGTTATCTGAAGAAACTGCAGCTACAATTTAATGTTTACACGTATAAATACTTTCGTAGCACAAAGGTTGCCAAAGATCAAGGGCCTGATTCAGCAACAGACTTAGTTTAATATTAAGCAGCACCTCCATCAATATGATTATTTATCTACTCAAATTCAAGGAACTGCTACGCACTTTGGCCAAACGAGGCCAAAATGGGGGATTGATTCTGAAAAAACATGTTGTGCATGGGTAAGATCTCACTTGTAAAAGGAGAGAGAGAAACTTAGGAGAAACACACTGCTTTCCTACCACAGAAACATGAAGAGACAGTCATGCCTAAGGCAGCAACATGGAAGAACAACCAAGGGTTGCACATCAGAGGGAAGTGGTGCAGGAAGGAGTCAGCAGAAGTGGGAGCCTGTCACCTCCTTCCTTCCTGCCTCTCCAAACCCATCCCAGAGCCCAGGGACTGCACTCACACTGCTGCAGGTGAGGTCCCACTGGGCTCTCCAGGTTGGCAATTGGCATCTGGCTGCACTGGAAACAGAAAGAGACAACCAAGAGCCTCTTTGTGTGCTACTTCCACAGCTCCCACCCATGAAAGCTTTGATGAGAGTCCAGTACTGCTGACCAGGTCTTATTCCCCTTTTCTGTATAAGAAAATCCTCTGATTTGCTTCCAAATCTGTGCTGCATTTTTAAGCAGTGTGCAAGGACATGCTTTCTGACAATTTCTATATCACTTCTGTTCCTCAGAAGTCCTCAATTTTATCATTGCTCAGGAATGAGGGTCTGGAAGACCTGAAGCAGACACAGAGATGGAGTTTATTCAGCTGAACTGATGCCTGTTCAGGTTCTTAGCTTTCTCTGTGCTTCTGAGACAACAGTTTCCAAGGGACAACTGTGTTCTTGAGAAAAGCAGACTCCAAATTTCACTTTGGGTAGAGCCCTAAGGTGGATTAGCCTGTCTTTCTGCCCACCTTCACTGCATGCTGTAAGCAGATTACTCACAATATGACAGATTTAGCAAAAGTGACAGTTGCTTGCTGTCCAATAGCATTAGCCTGCCTGCCACCAGAGCTCAGATGTGGTGCTCCATTCTCTAACAAAATCAGCTTATTAACAACCATAGAGAATAGCACAGTATTTTCCCTACAGCTGAAGCAGGGCTTTGAGCAGGGGACTTCCCAATTCACACACCTCTGGAGGTTCAAAATTGAATTCTAAGATGAGGTCCAAACAGCAAACAGCTTCAATGGACTGGCATGTCAGAGGGACTAGGAGAGATAAGCATCTGTGCTTGCCTTTATTACTCATCCTTCATTACCTTTATTACTCTGGTCCCTGAGTCTGTGAAGGGAATAGTAATCTAATAAAAAGGTTACCTGAGTCAATGAAAACAATGCAATTCATTGGTCTGCCTTGGGGCTCAGCTCCCCAGGGAATCAGTATCAGTGCTCCTTTTCCCTGACAGGGCTCAGCACCTTCCCCAAGGGGCTCTGTGGCAGCAGGGAAGGGCCAGACTGCTCTCCCAGGTAGATAGAGAAGGATGCAAACAGAGGAAGATTTCTTTGTGCAGCTCTCTTGAGTCTGGAGCAAGACACTGCCCTCAGGTTAAGCCCCTGTGTTTACACCCATCTCCTCACACAAAGGCCACACAACCACTCAGGGACCAGCCAGATTTATGGGACCACTGGGCTCAAGCACAGCAAGAGAAAGAGAAGAAAGATGAAATGGGATACAGGATGCAGGCCCTGGCAGGCTGCTATTCCAGCTGAACATTGCAAGGAACAAATGCAAAAGCCAAAGTGACAGGAATTGTGACATCAAGTGCCTTTTAGACTGTAACAAAAAAGGAGTCTAAAAATTGAGTACCAGAGATTCTCAGTCCCAGGGGAATACGAGCCTGGATCTCATACCAACTGATTTTTCTGTTGCACAGTTCATTTTAGGACAATGCTCACCCTCACAGTGCCAGTCCCATGGCCTGAGGCTGCTCCGGATTCAGACATCTGACTGTTCAGAAACAACCATTTCTGTTTGAGAATAATTCAGATCCCTTGCTTATTTAGGTTCATTAGGGCTCTGTTCCTTGCTGTTGGAATCTTTTGAGCTCACAGCTGCCTGTGCTGTGCATGCACAGCCCCTCTGTCTCTGCAAGGAAACCAGTTCTCCCAATAGCTCTCAGGTATTTGAGGCACATACAGTACTTAGAGTGCAAACACAGCTTCCACAATATAACCCTGAAAAGCTCGGGCATTCCTTTTGTTCATATTGTTGCAAACCAAGATTACTTTCTGCTCTGAGACGCACATTTGACAGTAGCAGAGAGTGCTATGCATACAAGTAACTCTTCCATGACAGTGGCAAGCACATCCAGACCTACAGTGCCTGTCTTAAAGCACACATGGACATCCAGCACTCAGGGACACAATCATCCAGCACCTCATGCACTCATCTGACTGATACATTTATCAGTCAACATGAACGTTTGTACTCGGACAAGCAAACACAACAACTGTGCTGCAAACAGGTACAGCTCTGCAAGTGCAAGAAACAATAGCAAGTGCAAAGAACAACAGCAAAGCCCCAGCAAGTTACATTCTGAATAGTACCAGCATCCTGGATCATTTGACATAAAGCATTTCACTGCCTTCTCTCACAAAGTATTATTACCACTATTAAAGGAAAGCCATTGTGGCTTAAGCACAGCTGATTTTTAATCGTGTTTGAGACATGTTAGACAAAACCAGACAAACAGCACAGACAAATTACAGACCTGTTTCTCAAAGTAGCAACAGCCTAAAACGATCTGTTTCAGGTGCTGAGTGGCCGTGTTTGCTTGAGGCACCGTTGCCTGTACCGACATCTCAGCCATTAACGCTGCAGCCCCTGTTCAGCACTGCACACACTGACCCCAACACACAGCCCCCCCTGAGGAACACATCCCTGACCTACCCTTCAGCCAGCCAGCAGCCCCAAACCCTCTGAAAGCTCCTGCAGAAGAGTTGACAGAGTTTCACCTCGTTTCCCAGCGAGGGTGTTATATAACCAGCACCATTTCTGCAGGCAGCGAGGATGCACCCCCTGCACATCCCTCTCCTCCCCATCCCACACGGACACATCTCCTAAAAACAGCCCTGCCACAGCCAGCTGGGGGGCAAGGTGGGCTACAGGGTACCTGTGGAAAGCAAAACTAACACTTTCAAAGAAAGTCCAAAAGGTGCCTGGCATTTTTTAAGAGGCATTGCTACTATGAAAGGAAGCGGTGCAATGGTATAATGTTCCTTAGCCCACTGAAAGCAGCTTGGCCTAGATTTTCCTGTACTGTTTGATGTGACCATTCATGCAAACAGGAGTAAAACTTTCTCTTTGCTTTTAATTAAGCAACAACAACAACAAATGAAAAAGTGACACATGCAAAAGACCTTTTTTTGCTGTCATCTGGGCTACTGTCAAACAGAGAATATACAGGAATCGGTCTCATTGATTAAACTATTATTAGCAGCAAACAAACAGATGTGTTCAGCCAAAGACAGGACAAACCCCATGCCCTGTGTTTTGGGACTACATACAGAAAGACCCCCATTATTTTACCAAAGGCTTGAGGTTTTTTAGCAAAGAACTCTCCAGCACAATATGCAAAAGTATACAGCACTTTAACATGCAGGAATTAATATAAAGAAATACAACATTATTGCCTCTGCTCTCTTCCCACAGACTAAACATCATCAGCTTTCATAAGACTGGGACCAGATCCTGTACCTGTAATAATCCTAAACAAAATGTGGCTTGTAGTCACTCAGGACATCCTGATGTCCACGAATCACTGGCAGACACAAATGCAGTGCACAAGTGCATAGGGGCTGTAGCTTTAGGACAGACATAAAACTCTTATGTAAGCCATAATCCTCTCACAGACTCCTTATTCAGTGATTTTAAGAGCGGCGCCGTGGAAGCCTGCTGGAATTCCAGTGGCTTTAAGCAATTTGAAATTGGGGAGACTCCCCCATCCCAGCACAGACCCCTCCCCAACACCTCTGCTGCTGCTGGGGGTACCCAGACCTACCTTGCAGGGTCTGGGGGCACAGAGCATTGCTGTTCATTAATATTTTGGTCCTCTGCAGAACTGCTGCTGGTGCTCTGTGTGCTGAGTGAATCACCAGGATTAATCTCCTGCAGAGTTCACTCAGGCTAATGATAATCAAGTTAAATTTACACTATATGATCAGAGTTTAATTAGGTACTGTTATACAAGTCCTATTAATTACAGCGGTAATACCCTTACGAAATGCAGATGAGAGGGCGGGGCTGTGGTCAGAGGGGGCTTGGCTTCAGATGAATTCAGGAAAAAGCCCCATCAAAATGCTCTCTGTGTACCCTCAGTTACCTGCTTGCCCCTGTCAGTGCTCAAGATGAAATAAAAAGCTTTAAAAAGTTATAATCCTACAAAATATAATAAATCTAGAAGATTAAAGACCTCCTACATGCTACATTATCACTCCCTATTTACATCAAGAAGCAAAAATTCTGTTTTACATCCCAATGAGACTCAGTCATTATTAGCTTGCTTACTCAAAATCCTACACAGAGAAGTCCCAGGTGACAGAAGTAATCTATTTACTATGGAGTAAAAGATAGGCAGGTCTTCCTAATATTAAAAAAAACAAAGTTTCTTTTCTCCTTCCCTAGTTTCCTCCTCTGGATGACTTGTTGCATCAGGACAGATGCCAGCTTATGTTTGGTGTTTGCTTTGTCCCACTACAGCCTCCCCTGGAACACAGACCGACAGATGCCCTCTCTGTGCCCCTGCAGCACTTGCAGGGCAGCAGAAAGGTGTGGGGAGAGGCAGCTGATCTGAACCCCCCTATGAGCCACTTACCTGCAAACTGGGATGTCTCTGCCAACGAGGTGCAGCCTCTGGATCCCAAGTGCAGGAGCAGACTCCAGGTTTCAGCAGGCAGTAGTAACTCCATCAGGAAATGTTGCACAGTGTGACATTCCAAGCCCCAGAACAGGTCTTTGCTTCTGCTAATTCTTCTCTGAGGTATTCCACAGCAAGAGCAAAGCTTGTGCCATGTGGCTTCCACTAGCATCTGCTACATATGCTTTAGTAAAACCTGCCAGAGACTGTGTGCTGTGACTGCTGCTCACTGGGAAACACCAAATCCTTGCACCCACATGGTCACAGACACAGGTGAAGGTCTTTTCTTCATTAAGTAAATCAGCAACACAGAGGGAGGCTTGTTAGGCAGAAGAGATGCTGTTCTTGAACACAGACACCTGTGTGAGCCAGGTTCCCTCCCTGCAAAGTGCTTGCAAGGAGAAGCCCTGGCACTTGGCCGTTTCAGCCACTGCAGTTAATTTAATTAAAACCCCAAAAGATGAGAAGTACATTTCCTTCTTCCTGTAGGATTTGTCACCCTCTCCCTGTCAGCCAGCAGCAAACGAGCATTTTACACAAAACACACGTAAAAGCAGCAGTATGTTACAGTAGGTGGTACTGGACATTAATTACCAAGCCCTGCCAGCTATAATTATTTTGTTAAGTTTTGGCTATAGGCTCTATATTAGCCCTTTACAAAAAAAAAGCCTGGCTGCAGCCACACAGGATCCAGGAGGAGATTTCTGCTCCTCAGTGTACTCTAGGTCCCACCCCACCACTGCAGACAGCCAAACTGTACATGAAGTTATTTTTGATGAAATGGCAATTTCAAAATTGGGCATGGCCCTGTGTGTGTATTTAAATCCCCCTGTCTGTCCCTTGAGGGACAGCTCTTCTGGGGATACACAGGAACTGAGGCAGGAGAGGGGGATGATGTTTTTATTGTTCCTAGAAAATCAGAACAGTTCCCTGTTCTGAAGGCAGACTGAGATAGGCTTCTGGCCAGTAAATTTCTCTCACAGTCCAGATGTGTATATTTTAGCAGACCCTTAGTCTCTCTCACACCTGAGAGTTTGGCCAAGACTATGAAAGGACCTCTGAAAGGATGTTGGAATTCTGGAAACTGAGAATTTGGGGTCTTAGTATATAGTAATACATGTGAGTCAAGATGGAGGACTTTGGGCATTGTCTGGGTCCTTCTTCTTCACCTTCTTCCTGGGTTTGGGTGGTTTTCTGCAATTGGGTGAAAAGATCTGTGCTATTTTTAAGAGTGGTTTCAGAAGGACAGGGCTGGCAGAACCTCAGATCCCTTGCTGGGATTTTTGCTTGATGTAGGCACAAAGGACTCACTACTTCCCCTCATTCCTTGTGCATTTCTGGCTAAAAAGTATAGCTAGGACCAGGACATTTCCCAAAAGGGATGTCTTGAGGACCTCCACATCCTCCTTTCAGCAGAACAGCTCTCTGAGGAGATAGGACAAAGCTTTGGCCAAAGCCTTCAGCCTTTTTCCTGCAGTTGTGACAATTTTTGGTCCCTCAGTGCTGAGAAGGGCACTGGTGACACACTGATGGGAGCACAGCAGTGCTCCTGCAGCAAGGCTTTGATTTAGGCAGCAGAGCTGCTCAGCCCACTCTGCTCTTGCTGATGTAGTGACCTGGTTTTGTCAAGACTGTTTTTCTCCTTTTGTCTTTGATGTCATTTTGGAAGGCAAGTCATGAGAATTTCATGGAAGCATTGACTCAAAAGTTGAACTAAAACAAAGCCAATCACAATAACATTATAAATGAATGAAGGGCAATTTCCCCTTAGAGGATTATTACACTATTTAGGGTTCTAACACATTTATTTCCACAGTTTAGTAATCACTTTCATGCTTCTCATCGGAATATAATCCATTTATATTTTAATGGAGCAAGTTACAAGGATTATCAGCTCATAATAAATATACTCATCCCCTAAAGCATTTAAACAGCCCCTACACTTTGTAAAGAAGATCTTACTTAATGAGCAGACACCTACAAATGAACAAGGAAACTAATACTGTGTTGTATGGAACACCATCAAACTGCAAAATACATGCTGCTTAAATTACTTTTCTGTGAAATTAAATATTTTTCAGCACACAGATTTTTACTTTCAAATTACTTTTATCATGAGAAGGCTTTGGAAGTCTCTGAGACTGCCCTTTTGCATTGGGAATTTGTTTACCTTGCAGACTTAAATTTGGAATATTACATTCAGCTCATGCACAGGACTATGTCAAATCAACACATCACTCATGAAAATCAAATTAAGGAAAGCTGTCAATAACAGCCAAGACAAATCCACTCAAAAGAAAACCCTGCTTGACTTGTACTTAGGTCAGTCCTGGTGCTGAAGTGCCCATGAAACCATGTCCACCAAAGCCAAATGAAATCCACTGTCAGAGAAATGCACTTTTGCAGGTTCACCTATCAAGAACTCCATTCACAGATGCACACTTGCTGTGGAGAGTTCCAGGGAAACAGAAGTGCTGCAAAATCTCAAAAACCTTTTTAACAGGAATCCATAGATAGTCTGGCCTTAAAGTTATATAGAAAGAGGCTTTTAGCTCTGGCTGGCAAAGAGAATAGACATGTTTATGTGCAGCCTCGGCAAATACAGGCCATCCCTCCACCCTAGGGAAAGGTGAAGTGAGGAGATAATTATGTGTGAAGTTTTTATTGTTCCTAGAAAATCAATCTCACGAGTCTTTTCTTAGTTAAGTACCAGTTATCCCAACGTGGGCAAGGCAGTGTTTTGTGAGCAGTCCAAACAGGAACCAGCTGATGTACAGGATATAAATTTCTTTCTGGAAAGCTTCTTCTGCAATCCTCTCTGAATTTCACCAAAAACAAGTACTTGGATGCCTAGAAGACTTCAAAAAAAGCCCAGTGCAAAATCCACAGCTTTGCAGAGAAATTGGTTATTTTTCACACAGTGAACTGTACTGATAAGGGTCTATTTCCTCCCAGCTACATCCCGTGGTCCATCCACACCATGGAGTTCGAGCCCATATCTCATTTTAGCTTTAAAAGAGCTTCCCTGCATTCATGTGGAGTCAGCTCTAGCTAAGGGGCTACAGGGCTTCAGCAGGTACACTGACCACAAATACCTGCCCCATCCTTCCCTCTCCCTTCCTAGTTAGACCAGCATAGCCATTTGCAGGACTGTTTCAGAAAGAAAATAGGTGTTTTTATCCTAGATGAGTGCAGAATCTTACACATCCTGATGCTCTCCATCTGCAGGATTAACAGGCCCAAAGACAAAGCATTACAGGTTTCTGCCTTCTGCAGTCCCTTCATGGATCAGGACCACAGACCTGCTGGCATCATGATGAAGTGCACACCACATCACTCTAAGTGTGAGCAATGAATTAAATCTGTTTTCTTCACTTAAGGAGCAAACCTTGCAAAGCTCCTTAATGCCCAATGAAGCAGTTTTACTGCAGCAAGGAATTTTCCTCTTGTGAACTCCATGTTCAAACAAGCTCCCTGGTGAAGTACACACAGGCTGCCTTTTAATACAAACACAAAACTCACATTTAACTTATTAGCTGGGGGAGGAATACAGATGAGGGTTGGATAAATCTCATGAGTCATTGTTTCTGTAGGATAAAAGCAAGCTTGTCTCAAAAAAAATCAATTCATTTGTTTCTATTGTATATTGCAGATAGAAGTGCTTAAATAATAGAAAGATTAAGAGAAACACTTCAACCAATTGTTCTAGAAAAATGAAAAATAGCTTTTGCATTATGAAAGAATATTCTTTAAATACAGAGAAATAAAACATTTCAAATGAAACAATATTTTGGGAGAGGGAGACAAATGCAGATTAGTCATGCTTGAATGTACTTTCCCAAACAATGCACTGCCTTGAGCTAAGACTAAGACATGCACATTGCCCAAGGCATACATGATAAAATAGGGACTGAATATTAGTTTAATTCCTTTATCATTTGCTCACTGCTGTATTTTTCCTGTCTCATGCCAAGCCTTACCCTGGATAGCACCATCTGCATCCTGACCACTGAACTCATTCCCAGCTGAACCTTGTGGCCACGTGAAGGGATGTGCTCTTCAAGTGTGAAGCAGGACAAAAGCCCAGCACTAAAAAACACCATTGAAAAGATAATGGAATGGCACCCTTCAAGTGCAGCACCATCCTCCAGTGGTGTGCAAAATTCAACAAGTCTTTTTGATTAAGATTTTTGAGGTGGAAGGAAATGATGACACAGAGAAAAGGTGTACCTGAAAAAAACCCAGAAAGTCTAAAGCCAGCTGAACAATGGCAAAAAAGTGCTGAAACAGGGGTTTAATGGAATATTCAGAACTGACAAGAAAGGAAAGCATGGGCTACAACGTCTGCAGACCTTGAAGAGCATCAAGCTATGCAAAATCAGGTAAAAGTCCAGGTATCCACTGATTTAAGTTCTCACCAGAAAAAATCGCCAGAAAATCCCTGTGGATGGGTGCTAGTGAATAGCAGATATTGCTGGCAGTGGATAAAAAACTCAAGTTCCAGTCTCTTCCCCCACCTGCCCTCCAGTTCTGACCCTGTGGTCTGCCATAGCCAGCAAAGTGAGTCTCTTTACCTCTCCAGGGTAGATGTGCCAGATCCACTGACTGGAGGAGTTATCCTGTGCTAACTGCACTAAAAACCTCTCTAACTCCACCTGGACACGTTTGCTGTGACTGTTGGCAATACCCCTTTAGCCAGACTGATCCTGCTGTGTGGTGATTTCTCTGGGACAGAGACCAGCTCTCCCAGAAATCAGCACAGACTGAGTGCAGCTGGATCCTACCTTGTTCTTTGGCAAGTGGTGTCTGGATACTGTACAATACACACAGTATTCTGTGATACTCACCTTTGTTTTTAGCACAAAAGGAATATGCAGTGTATTCTGGAGAGGAAAATCCATCAACAACACCACCAGTTTTATACAAAAGCTCTTTTTTTTGGCTAAAGCAGCTTAAATTTGCGCCAAGCCTCAAAAGCCTAGTTTAAAGCAGAATTTTTTCCTGAGGAAATATTACAGACAGATTGTATTTTTCAAAGCCTGTTAAGAGCAAATGATGGCTTTATGCTGATTTCCCAGTGCTAGGAATGCAAATGAGAAAAAGAAGAGTCAGTTGACATCCTGTTACTGCTGGATAAGTCTTCTTACCCATCCAAACCACAGCAGTTCTGGCACAGTTACCTCCAATACCCCATTTTCATTCAGAATCAGTCCTTGTTAATTCTCCAAAAGCCAGGATTGCAGGCAAGGGGACTTCCCTTATGATGCAAAGCCTCACCTGCTTCTCACAGGAATCTGGAGCACACTGGCTTCTACAAACACACCAACTCCTCTTTACTGGTCAATCAGTCTGTACAGGAATCTCTGTGATGAGCAAACTGCAGTTTGAACTGCAGGATAACTGCCTTGTCAGAATTCAAGGAGACAACACAAAATAAATGACTCTTGTCTGCTTTACTGGTCAATCACTTCATGTATTGTATCCACACAGAGATATGATCAACTGAACTCATGTTTATGTAACCAGACACACTGAATAGCACTCTGGCAAATCAGTTGTGGTGCTCTGCAGAATCACCTGCTGAGATGAATTACCTGTTCATTTTTTGCACAAAGTCCATAAAAAGCACACAAAAACCATTTAACCCATCAAACAGCAGTTTGGACCATGCAGTTAGAGCACAGCTGACCTGAGCAGAAAGTTCACAAGCCACTCAGCTCTCTTCCAAAATAATCCCTTGCATAAGCTTGATATAAAGCAAACACAGCATTTTGGCATGGGCAGGTATCTTGAAGAGCTGCATCCATCACATATTCCTGAGGGGAGTCTCTAAGATTTCCTCACCAAAAGGCTCAATGTAGTTTTCTTTTAGGGCTGGAGAAATGAAAGCAGCCTGGATCCCAATGCTACTCAGTGTATTACATGTTCTTGAGTCCTGCAATATGCTGAAATAAAACTACATTTGACCACAGAGTTTGACTGTTCTGAATCTAGTAAGTATCTGACAACACAGAAACATGCTGCTGTTTAGGTTATTTTTGGTTATTTTTTGGTAATTACTCCTCCCAAAGGCCCATGACAAAGAGATAACTTATACAGGAATTGTCTGTAAAACTGGAAATTTTTTCCTCTGAAATCAGTTTTTGTGCCTTAAGTATCAGAGCTGATAGAACAAAAAATTCTGAAAATATATGGGTAGGAAAGCAAAATACCCACCAAGTGGTTTGAAGTTTTTGGTGAGGGCACATTTTCAAGAAAAAAAGCATTGTACTACAGATATAACACAAGTTTGTAAAGGAAACTCTATGCTCCATCATAATTAAGAATCACCCAACAGTTGCTAATTCCGTAGGAATTATTCAAGGAAAGGGGTCAAAGAGTGACATGGTTTGAGAGCAAAGTGGGTTCTTCTGTCTTCTCTGTCAGACACAAAACCACTTATACATCAAAGACTCATCCCCTGAAATGAGCAGCACTCCAGCTGTGAAGCCAAACTTCCAGTTGATCTCTAGCAGAATGGCATTAATGACTCAATCATGCAAAGAAAAACTGCATCTTGAGGATGAAGAACTGCAAAGGTATTAAACATCTCCTCCGTGGTGCCTGCAGCATGGGCCCACACCCACAGCAGGGTTTGTTCTTAATCTCTGACTGCTGTTACTCTCACTCATAAATCATTCTTCAATTATGAACAGTTTTAATTAATAACATATCCCCTGTGCCTATGCCCTGGGCCATTTCCACTAAAACTGTTAAAGCACAGTGTCTCATGTGCCAGCTAAAAGCAGCAACAGCTTTTTTTGCAGGCCTGGGAGCAGTTTGTACTGTTTTAAGAGCACAGCTGCAGGTCCAACCAGTGGGCACACAGGGGAACCACCTGAGCAAGAACATCCCATCCAAAGCTGGCAGGACAAAAGGGCTGTGAAGCATGACAGCAAACCAGCACTAAAAAATCTCTGTCCCACACATTTAGCCAGCCAGTCACCAAATTAACTACTCAGCTTCCCCAGCTCTTCACCCTGGGCATCCTTCCCCACAAAGCTTCCCAGTCTGTATCCCTGCCTTTTGAAACAGGACCTCCATTGGCTTTTTTCAGGACTGGGAGACCAGCACCTAAAAAAGCTGCTTTCTGCAGGAATCCACATGCATGTTCTCCGTCCCTTTTCTTACTGCCTTAGGTTCAAACAGAGCTCAAGTCCCAAGAGTTTACCCCCATTTCCTATCTTACAGCTACAGCTCAGCATTGTTACACAACACTGTGTTTCTCCTAACAAAGAGACTCGAGCTCTATATGCCAACAGCTCAGAAATTCAGACACTGGTGCATCTTCAGATCAGAGAATGACTGTGGAGGCCCTGAATCACACAGCAATTTCTTCTTGCACGCCTCATTCAAGCACCTGAGGGCCTCCTCTTGCAGGGACACAACAAGCTCTGCTCTCTGTCACCTTCAAACAAGCAGCTTCTGTATTACACTTAAACTGACAGTTGATTGGAGCTAATGAAGCATTAGAGTGGCAGCTGCTCTTTGGTATTTTTAAAGAAATATTTACACTCCGAGGGTTTAACCATGCCCTGTGAGATGACTCAGAGGCAGTAACAATGCTGCTTTGTACAAGATAAAGTGAATCAATGTATCCCAGATCTCACACAGCAAAGCTGTCAACCTATGAACAACTTCAGCTGGAAGTTTAAAACAGAATTAATCTACTATTTTCTATTATTGACATTCACTGGTTCTGCATAATCCCCTGAAAAGCAGTGGAATAAACACTTCCAAACAAAACACACTGTGCCTCTGCCATCATCTATCAAGCCATGCCAGCACATTCCTGCCCTCACCCCAAGTCACTCCTTTGCCTCACAGCACCCTTCTCCTCCTGCACCCTACCTACACTTGCCATACCCAAAATATGGTGTTTTGTAAGCCATGTGTGGCTCAGCTGCTTATTTAAGGGCTCTTTGCTTTCTCATCTCTTTTTCATTTGAACCAGAACCAAGCAAGGCCCTGCCTGATGCTCTCAGTCCCCTGCCCAGCTGTGAGGGCTGCCAGAAGCTTAAGCAGGGTTTAACTCCAGTAGTCACAGCAGGCTAAACCCCACCCAAACTGCAGTAACATCAGACATTTTACTGCTCACCAAAGCACGGGGTGAGAAGATAATTCCCCAGGAGCACCACACCTTCCCCTGGCCCATCAGAGTGATCAGGCAGCCCAGCCTGCCCTCTAGTTTGTCGTGCTGCTCTAGCAGCATGGCAAATCCACAGTCTCCTGTCTCAGAGTGAAAATAACACAGGAGATTGGGCCTTCTGGAGGGTAGGGTTGGTGTTTTTGTGTTTGGCTGTTTTCTTGGGGTTTTGTTTTTTTAATGTTAATTTTTTATTACTAAGCCCTTCCTTAGAATGCAAGAAATGGGTAAGCAATGTTTTGTTTTGTTTCAAATGTACTAAAACAACTGTTCATATACCTTATACTGCTGAGACATTACAGCTGAGGCCAAACTGGTCAGATTTTTTTAATTAAACAGGTATAATAAGGAATTATTTTCCTGTTATTCCTAGGAAATGAACTTTGTGTCGAGGGATTCTGCTACATGAAACATAAACCAGACATAGCACAGGAGAGCACAGCAGGTATGTTCCCCTGCAGTCAGCATCTTAGAATTCTGTAACATTCATTTTTTCTACCGTGGTCTTCTAGTACCAAATCAACTTCTTTATTTCGTAAGTGCAACTCTTCTTTTATCCTCCACTGTGAAAGGATAAAAAGAAAAAGGTAAGCTATATAGGCTCAGCTATATATTTGGACTATATATTTGCTTTAAGCTGTACTCTATATGTGGAATATTAGAGACATTATTCAAAGAGTGCTCAGCACACGTTGTTTACTCATCTAGTATTGTGGGTGATCTTTATTAAAAGGCAGTATTTGTTCCACAAGGTACACTTCACACACTGCAGAACAGGAAGCCAATATTGCCCATGTACAAACTAAATTTGCACTTTAAGTAGTCTGAGAACATTCTCCAGTTTGCCAGCAGCAACCTGACAATGGATGAGAAAAGGTAACAACAAGGCAGGAACCAAGTGTAAAAAGTGATTTGCATTAGTGTGCCATGGTGCAATTCCTTGTGCACACCTGGGACTGGGGTGGACAAGACAGGAATGAGGCTTGGGGACATAATTCTCAAGCCACTGGGCACAGACAACCAATTCTTGCCTCGTTTACATGTAAGTTTTACCACAGACACATGCAGCACCAAAACCACGCCAAGCCCAGCAACAAGCAAAAAACTTCCGAGAAAGGCTGAACTAATCCAATAAACTGGAAAATTCAAATTAACAGAATGATCTCAAGCACAGCAATTTCACAGCCATCATCAGGGTTAAGAAAGGTTGTCTTGCTGGAACTTTAGGGAAAATGATTTAGCCAGAGATTAAAAAGCTTGCTAACAACAGCAAAACAGTGGAATGAAATTCATGGTATCTCACAACACAAAAATATCACTAAGGTTTCACTGTGCACAACCAAGGAAAAAAGAAAACAATCAACATGTTGGATCATTTCACAGTGTACAAGTAAGTAGTTATGAAGAGAAGCCAATATTCCACGTGGTCATTTTTGTGTCCTCTGCTTCATAAAGGACACAATTTGCATACAACTACAGCTTCTTTTCTCTTGCTTCTTCTCCTACCAGCCATTACAGCAGCTTATGACTGTTACTGCTTTACCACAGGAAATCCAACTTCAGCAAATGTCAAGGAGATACATACCTGTCTAAAGACATACAAAAAAATATGCCATGCCCTTTCCTTTGCATTATCAGGATTAACTGTAGAAGAGGAGAAAGATAAGCAATGTGTAATACCACAGTCCTCCCAAAAGGAAATTAGAGATTGAATTTTACACTGCAATAAAAAAAATAAAATTGGAAAAAAAAATTGTACTTCACATTAGAAAGACATCACCTGAGTTTCTAAACAATTCTGGTTTTGAAATTACTTCTAAACACAGAAATAGATTAATTACACCTACCCCACTGTGTTGGTTTGGGCTGGGATAGAAGTAATTTTTTCATAACAGCTACCATGGGGCTATAGTTTGAATTTGTACTGGAAACCAACACACTGATGTGTGCAGCTTTGGTTTGACTTTGTACTGAAAACCAACACACTGATGTGTGCAGCTTTTGCTTTACCTATTAAACTGTCTTTATCTTGACCCACGAGTTTTCTCACTGGTGTTCTGATTCCCCCACTCATCCCACTGAGGGGTCACAGTGACTGAGCAGCTGCATGGAGCCCTGTTGCTGGCTGGGGTTAAACCACAACACACAGAAATCAGGAAACTGTTCACAGCACAGTGAAATTCCACCTTTCCCACTGTAGTTGGATAGAAAGTAAGGTAGCTTTTTAAAGCAGCAATTTAATTCCTTGAAAATGTAATGCTTTCTTCACGCCAATATTATTTTCAGAGCAAGCCAGAAAAAGACTAGACATGGCTAAAGTAGCTACAGGAGTTTTCAAAAGTATGTAATTATTCCACTTTAATTGCAAGTGAAGGCCTCCTCAGCCCAACAGAGTAGAAGCTGGCTAAAGAACAACTTCCATCACCATTACAGAAAACACAGAGTCAAGACAAGCACAAGTCTTATTTTACCCACAGCTGAGGCATCAGCCTCCTCTCTGTGCATGTGCATTACACATTTGGAAGAAAGCTTTTCCTTCAGCTCACAAAAACCAAAATCTGCTTTACAGTCTGTGGCCAGCAGTCAGGGATGATCTTTGTGTTTCAGTCCTGTTTGCCTTCGCGCCACTGCCGGGACCCCTCGGTCCAGGCCACATAAACAAAGAGAGCCAGCACCACATGGACAGTGACCACAGCAACTATGGCCGCATAGAAATAGCTGTCTCTGTCAGACATCCCCAAGGAACCTGGGAAAACAAGGAGAGTAAAGGATGTTAGTTGTGAGCTAGGAATTCTGACACGGCAAATCGCGATTCTCCCCAAAGACCGAAGTTATGTTTAATCCTGTATCGAAAGTCTGAGCTCAAAACCCTTCACAGGAAAGAATTCACCATGATAAAGGCCTTGGAACTATTTCTGGAACAAAGCAACACTGCAGTATTTAATATTTAAGATAAAATACCCTAGATTTGATGTGTTTTTTCCCTTCCTCCTCCCCACTTCTGAAGGAGATAACTTCCTCACACTGCAGGATATGAGTGTTAAAGCCTTGCAGAATCAGGACTACAACATACCTGCAGGGAAGGATATATTGACAATTCATATAATTTTCTGTCCTAATTAGACATTACAGGACTTTTTTGTCTATACACAGAAACAAACATTCAAAACAGGAAGAACAAAGATGCTATTAGAGGATTGTGCTTTTCCTCTGTTTTTGTGATAACAATGCTAATTGGCAGAAATGAAATTACCTTCAAATACATAAGCCTTTGATGAAAAATATAGCCCAACAGGTAATGTAATCATTAGAGCTGTGAAGAACAGAAGCGTTCTTAAAGTTGATGTTAATGAACCCTCATTTCTGAAATAAATAAGAGAAGTTACACACAAAAGAAAGTCACAATGCATATATGCCTGAAACAGGACAAGAACTTGTTCCAAACAGAAGCTGATTACTTTTCAAGAACTGAGTAAGTGCATTGTTTGGAAGCAATAAAGACTTGAAGTATGCATTTGTTGGCTGCAATAAAAATGAGAGTATTCAAAACAATGTAATGATTCTGCCAGTCTAAGCCCACAAGCAAAATTTAAAAAAAAATCTTTAGACCTTTCCCTGTTACTGTTTTGCAAGAACTATAACATAAGGGGGTTATTATGTTTATCAGTGCATTACTGCATAATTATTAAATATCTACTATTAATTACTCATGCACATGTCATATGACAGTATTCTGCATTAAAACTTCCCAAGTTCCTTCTTTTTTTTAAAGTAACTACAAGTCCAGGAAAATGACAAATCCTACAGGCTGGGATGAAAAGGGAAGTACACCAAACAAATTTAACAGCTTACTACTCCAAGTTCCTTTTTATTAGGTCTTCTTCCTCTATTTAAAAATAATTTCTCACTTTTTAACTAAGAAAGCTGGAATAAGTGTAGTAACACTCAGCACACAGAGCCACTACACCAGAACTTTGCCTTCACAGACCTAAACCTAAAAGACCTTTAACAAGAGAGGGCTTGTGAAGGTTTATGCACTTGGTGGGATCTCCCTGAAGGTGACCTGCTAGAAGTGGTGTTGTGTTTACAAAACACCACACACAGCCTGGTTCTGTGTGTGCTTCCACCGGTTCTCACTGACTCTGTCCAGCTGACTACATCATTTTATGCTAAAATAAACATGTAAGCCAGGCAATACCCTTCTGACTTTCAAAGATTGCCTGATCCAAAGACATGAAGTCCTCAGGGTGTTGAAGCACAAATATGTGTGGTTTTTCTTTGGAAAAAAAAGTGGAAATGTGGGATAAAAATGGTCTCATCCTCTGACAATTATGTGCAGCCATGCACAGCTTCCACACTGCAGCCAACAGCACTTCTGGCCATATATTTAGGCAGCATATTAGGTAGCATAAAAAAAGAAAAACATCCCAATTCTTCTCCTTTACAAGCGTTTGCCTGAAGGACTGTCAGGGTGGAGGACATAACTGCACTGAAAATTTCCCTGTGGAAATTAGAAACCACTCTATCGACACTTACCCAGGGAAGAGTAAGATGACCTCCAGCTTATTACCAAAGTTAAAAACTCCACTGCTGACAAATACTTTTCTTACATTGACATACTCTCATGGTTTCCCTACGCAGCAAAAACAAACATTCGTGTATAAGCTCAGCCTAGCTCGGCACGTTCCCCCGAGGGCCGGCAGCCTCCACGCCCGGGATTCGGGGTGGCCCGGGGTTATAACAGAGTGACCAAAAAAAACGAGGGTCTCCTCCTCCACCCGCTCCGCTCCTCATGACCCGTGGGTCTCCTTTTCCACCCGCTCCGACTCCTCATGGCCCGAGGGTCTCCTTTTCCACCCGCTCCGGCTCCTCCTGGCCGTTCCCCTCCCGTTCTCCCCCGGGGTGCACCGTGGCTGCAGCCGCAGCGCGGGCTGACGGTGCCAGGCGCGCTCCCCGCGGCCCAGCGCGCAGCCTTCCCCGCACCCCACCACCGGGCCCTTCTCCTGCTTGCCCTCCCCGGGACTCACGGCCTGAACTCGGCCACCGGCACGGCGCTCACGGGGCCCGGCCCGCACCGATCCATCGCCGCCGCCGCCGCCGCC
>JBBMKD010000194.1:11851752-11872476 GCA_037834095.1 Argya squamiceps
CCGGCCCACACCGATCCATCGCCGCCGCCTCGGCCCGCCGGAAGGCGCCTCAATGGCCCCGGATGCGCGGGGAGCGGCGCCGCCGTCGCCATAGCAACCCCCGGGATGGCGCGGCCTAGCGGCTGGGCGGTGAGGGCTACGGGGAGCCCGCCCCGCCAGGCTCAGGGATGGAGAGACTGAGGGATGGAGGGAAGGAGAAAGGGAGAGAGGGATGGAGTAAAGGAGAAAGGAATGGAGGGATGGAGGGACTCAGGGATGGAGGGAAGGAGAGTCTGAGGGATGGAGGGAAGGAGAAAGGGAGAGAGGGATGGAGTAAAGGAGAAAGGGAGAGAGGGATGGAGTAAAGGAGAGATGGAGAGACTGAGGAATGGAGGGATGGAGGGAAGGAGAGAATGAGGGATGGAAGGAAGGAGAGATGGAGAGTCTGAGGGATAGAGGGAAGGAGAAACGGAGAGACTGAGGGACGAAGAAAGGGAGAGACTGAGGGATGGAGGGAAGGAGAAATGGAGACACTGAGGGATGGAGGGAAGGAGAAACGGAGACACTGAGGGATGGAGAAATGGAGAGACTAAGGGATGGAGGGAAGGGGAAATGGAGAGACTGAGGGATGGAGGTGTGGAGGGAAGGAGGGACAAGACAGATGGAGGGAAGGAGAAAGGGAGAGACTCAAGGATGGAGAGGAGAGGGAGAGACTGAGGGATGGAGGGAAGGAGAAAGGGAGAGACTCAAGGATGGAAAGAAGGAGAAATGGAGAAACTCAGGGGCGGAGGGAAGGAGAAATGGAGAGACTGAGGGATGGTGGGGCAGAGGTGTGAAGGGAAGAAGGGACAAGACGGATGGAGGGACAGAGGGAAGGAGAGATGGAGAGTGAGGGATGGAGGGAAGGAGAAACAGAGAGACTCAGGGATGGAGAGAAAGAGAGATGGAGAGACTCTGGGCTGGAGGGAAGGAGAGATGCAGAGACTGAGGGCTTTTGTAGCCCCTACTCACTTGGGTGGGGATGCAAGGAAGGTTTGCTGTGTAACTCGAGCTTAAAAGTTCCAAATAGTTCTTCAAAAAACCTAATAAAGTTCCAGCTAGCCAACCCCAACATTGCAACTAAATGTGGGAGCAGGTTTTGTTTACTTATAAACAAGTAAAGCAATTAAGTTAATTTAGAATTAAGATAGAAATTGGATCACTGAAAAATGATAAATGTGGTACAGAGAACATTTAATCACTACAGGATGTTCTTTCCACTATTGGTTTGACTTTCTTGATTGTTTCCCCAGTAGGGAAAGCAATGACATAAGACAATTTAACAACAGAACAACAAAACAAGGAAATATAAAAGTAGAATAAGTCTCACATCATATAAACTTACCATAAAGATGCATATCAAGGATTAGAAAGTAACAAGTCATTTAAGGTTGAACAGTCCAAGCCATTAACTTTTAATATACAGTTACTTCATATCTCATCACACTGATTTTTTTATCTCCTAGACTAATAACAATTTTGCTGAATGACTTCCTGCATATTAGCTGCTTATCTTCTGTGAGGACATAAAGGAAACACAAATCTGTTAGAAAAATTCTGCAAATGTGAAAGAAAAAGAAACCTTTTATTTTCATTTTTGTATTAACTGAAAGACCTGGAGTATACAAAGTATTTTCTGTTTGCTTTAGATTTGATCCATCAGGTATTCTGAAATTTCAGGCAGACCACAGACCTGTCTTACCTTCTGGATTATAGAGCAAATATAAAACTTGCCCTTAAGCAGAAACTGCGCTGCAAGCACAAGAACCTGCCAACTGTGGGCCTAAATGTCTGCTATTCTAAGACTTTGTCAACAACATTTGCCAGGAAATGCTTGAAGAATATTAAAAACACAAGCAGCTCCTGCTTCTCTGGGGGTCTGTGTCTCAAGGGTGCAGGAGAGGCAGGAAGGTGCCCGTTAAAGCAATACCATCTAGTGGCAGATGCAGACAGAGAATCCAATCCCCAACAGGAGCAGAGCTGAAAAGACAGTATTTAAAACAAAAACCACCTGCTTGAGAGTATTTTTTTCATTACTTGTTTCCATGGTAATGTCTCAAAAAGAATGATATGCAAATAAACACTTTATTTATCTGTTCTGTGAACCTCTACACCTCAGGAAAGATGTCTCATGAGAGGTGAAATGGTGGATAGGCTAACTCTGGAATTCTCCCTGATAGTTCAGGCTGAAAGCCCAACAACCACAGAGCATGTTACATAGTTGGCCACCCATTTTCTGTGGGAATAGAACCACAGTGACATTAATGCTTGGGTTGGCAAGGAAAGCATTTATCTGGCTGTTATAGGGCTGTAGTCCCTGTTCTTGCACATCCCAAGTTAAGTTAGAGCAAAGAGCTCAGACACCCCTATTAGCTAATGGAAGTCTCACAGGGTAATTTCCCCCCTTTTCTAGCTTGCCCCTGGAGTGGATTTGTCCTGTGCTCTGCAGGCTCTGAGCAGGGACAGCTGGACAGCACCAGGTCCCAGCAGGTGACAGAGAAAAACCCTGTTCTCTTTCTGAGTTCACAGGCACCACTGGAAGCAAGAGAGTGGCTGAGCAAATGCAACCAGGCAGTAACTTGCATCAGCAGACCAGGTTTTGGGGTTGGCACATTAACATCTAAACCAGGGCTCAGGGCACTGGGAGTAGTAGGGGAAAAGAGATCCCTCAGTCAGAATTGCAGGGGACTGTGACAAACACTGAATGTGTTCCTCAACCCCAGCCACAGAAATAAACTGGAAAAGCTGTTGTTCCCAGGGCAGATCCAAAGACACATTTCACAGACTACAGAAACAACTATGGCTTTTATGGCTTGCATACTGTCTGCTCATAAAAAGGATGTTGTTTTATGTAATAGGAACTGTAACACTTTATGGCTACTAGCTCCAGGCTTACAGCCCTTTTCCTTCAAAAGATGCTCTCAGCAGCAGAACTGACCTCAGCTGCTCCTTGCTTGCAGGTGAGAAGAAGCAGGAAGAAACTTGGGTCTCCAGAAAGTTCTTTAGTAGGGGCTGGGGTGAAGCATTCCCCTTTGGCTTTCAGATCAATATTAGTGGAGAATAAGAGGGAAAGGGTCTTTTGCAGGGGCAGGGTCATAGTCATGCTTATATGGCTTTTCTTCTGTTGTAGAAGACATTCCTGGCAGTCAGGTTAATCAAGTACTTACATTACAGCCTTCCTCAGCACTTGGGGTGAAATGAAATCAGGGTGATGCTGTTTGCAGACAGAAAGCAGAAAGTTTTGGTTTAGAAAGAAAATTGATAGAGATGAACGCATACATATATGTGTACTTTCAACCAGCAGTAAGAAAGACAGTGCTTGGGAGTAAATAATACTACAGTACAATTAGTGATACTACTATGTGACTGCATTGTGTGGGAGGATTTAAAAACTTGTCATGTCATCGTTGAAACAGTCCTAAAAGTGAAGAATTTCTGATGAGCTTCACAACATCAGTTACATGAAAACTGTTTCCCCTTCTCACCACTCCTGAAAATCTCTATTTTATTTTCATTGCTGCTGACACAAAAAATAGTCCCTGTTCATCCTGTGTCCCAGAAAGCATAGCAGAGATCCAGCACACTGGGCCATCCACACAACAAAATTCATAAACT
Organism: Argya squamiceps; assembly: GCA_037834095.1. NCBI lineage: Eukaryota > Metazoa > Chordata > Aves > Passeriformes > Leiothrichidae > Argya > Argya squamiceps. The sequence continues at coordinate 11,855,386 of JBBMKD010000194.1, forward strand.
TTTATAAAATTACCAGCTTTCCCACCATCCCGTTACAGACTAAGCCATCAATCAGTATTATAGTGGTGTTATTTGCATTCTCCAATAAAATAAATGGTAATACCCTTATAGCCATACAGGATACCAGCAGCTTAGGATGTAAGATAGACTTAATTAATAGAGTAGCTAAATTTTAACTGACACTGTGGCTTCAGTTCTGTCCTTTGCATTTGGCATCTTAGCTAACTGATAAAATTCTCCAAGGTCAGCTACAGTGACAGGAATTATTTGTTTGGATCCAGTACTCACCCAAAAGACATTTGAATCCAGCCAGAGCCTTAGTTTGGCTTTCAGGTGAATGAACACTGCTCAAACGACTTGACTTTATGTGCTGACTCTCTCTGCCGATGATGTGCTGATGAATATGCATCAGACAGACGCAGCAGGTTCCCTGTCAGCTGGCCTGGAGCTGGTTTTCCTCTTATTTGAAGGCAATTAGTCTTTGATCATATATTACCACTCATCAGCTCTGCAGCAAGCCTGGAGCAGAGCACCTTCGCTCACAGTTTGAGTTCCCCAGCCCTTTCCCTATGTTAGGCATCCAGAATCTGCATGGTTTTGGGTTTACCTCTTCTATAAAGGATAATGCATAATGCTACAGGGTCTGCCTTTTTTTACCCCCCTTCATGCCACATGTGGAGGCTGCAATGCCTCACTCCTCCCCAGAGCACAACACTGTTCGTGTGTTTTGCTCCCACCTGGGAGGTTTCACTGGGACACGAGCAATGCAAAGCCTCCTGAGGAGCTGGGAAACAAGGTCCTCCTCAGAGAACCTCGTTAAAATCTGTGTAGTTCAAGAAAATCATACCAGAAACGTGCCCTGCCTGCATGCCAAGCCTTACTGTGATTAACTGTAGGTCACTACTGCCTGCAAAACAAGTGCCCTGAGGACAGAGAGCTCAGAGAGGCTCGGTGCTGCATGGCTGCTCTGCTCCCCGAACCCAGCTGCTGTTCCTTTCCTCTCTGTAAGCAACACCTCCACTGAGGGGGAACTGCAAATGCCCTTCAAGCTGCTTCCCAGCCCTGGATTTCACAGCTCCTTCCACCACAGGGATGAGCATCGGGAATCAGAGTGAATCGCACCAAATGAGGCTTAACTCGAGGTAAGCCTGAGTTAATTTAGAACTGCAGCATCGTTAAGGTTGAAAAAACCCTCTAAGATCAGCAAGTCCAACCATTAACCCAACACTGCCAGGTCCTGGAGTAAACCATGTCCCCAAGCACCACATCTGCACATTTTTTTAACACTTCCAGGCATGGTGATTCCATCACTTTCCTGGGCAGCCTCTTCCAATGCTTGACCACATTTTCATTGAAGAAATTTAATCAGGTTAAGCTCGAGAAGAGACCTGATGAAAAGTGGATGCTTTTAAGAGCCTCGTGTCCACCAGATTGCAAAGATAAGTCACCTCTGCCTACAGAATTCTTTTTGTGCTTCCCAGGCTCAATCCCCGCTGGTGCCAGGACTGCCGCACATCAATCCGATGACAAAATCCCTCTCTCGAGCAGGGCTGCGGGCAGCTCCGGAGACAGCCTGTGGCTCCTGCAGCCACGGCATCTCCCTGCTCGGAGCAGCCGATTTCCCGGAACCCTGCCCTGGAATGCCGGGCTCCGGCTGCTCCCGGGCAGGCAGCATCCCCTAGATGGAGCTGCGCAGCTGGGAATGAGCACCCGGCACCATCCCATCCCACCATCCCACCCACCCGTGTCCGCGACCCCCGCCCAGCGCTGTGCTGAGCCCCCAGAAAGCTCAGCCCATCCCACAGCCCTGCAAGGATGGCTGGGTCCGGAGGTTTATTTAACTCTGTTTCATTAAATCCCGTGGTTTAAGCCTTTTCTAGAAGCTTTTCTGAAATTTTTTCAGTATAGAAGGTATCATAGCTGAGCCCTCATCAAAGAAGTTTATTTCTAGCTGTTAAAGGGAGCTGATAGTTGAATTGCATAATATTTTATAACCCAGCACCTATTTTTCAATTGAAGATTGCAGCTTTGTAGTCTCTGCTCATCAGTGAGCTGTGAGATACCTGAAGAGAGGCTCAAACCACAGCAGAATCTGTGAGGACCCAGCACCAGCAGAGTCCCCAGCACACAGCTGTCCTTGCACTGGGACCACTGGTGCACATCACAGCCCTTTCTGCAGCACACAAACAGTACAACAAAAGGCTGGACATGAGTTCAGAAAGAGCAGGAGCTGCTCACACAAATCCAGACTCTACCCTGTATGTGTTTTGCTGGGGTACAAATACTTTTCTTTTTTAAATGAAGTTAATGCTATATAGCAGAAATCACAGACTGAGCTCTGAAGAATCCACATTAGCACTTTTCATCAGGCCAGAGTCTGGCTATGAAAACAGAGAAAACTGCTGTTGCCTTGGGTGAACATTGGCAGGTTGCTACAACTACTCTGCAGGGGAAAATTGTGCTCTGCATTAGCTGTGTGAGAGCAGCCAGCCTGAAGGTGACAATTTCCCAAGACAGAATATCTCATCTACCCAGAGACTAGGTCAGGTGTAAACACCCTGTTCCTTTGATACACAAGAGCATAATTACAGTTCCTGGAACTGCTCTGGGAAGAACACTGATAACTTTCCCCTGCTTAGAAAATGAAACTCACAGGAATGCCTTTTTCTTCTCCCTTTTGTCCATAAAATGATGGCCAGGAACTCCCTCAGATATGTATTTTTTTTGCTCAGCACATGCCACTCCTGATCAGTCGGGCTAGGTCCATCCACAAAAGATGCTGAACAGTTGGTGTTTAGCCCACACAAAGTCCCATCCACAACACAAGGTTTTCCTTTACTTTTCTCACCTACAGGATTTGATTCAGCTGATATTTTCAGAGCATACAGAAGCCAGAGAAGCAGCTATTGTCCTCAGCTTTTTTACCCAGTTTTGGTGGTTGTGTGCTCTTCCCAGACTGAGGAGAAATGGGCTTTACTTCTGGGATACACCTTTAGAGTTTAACTCACCTCTGCCTCCCAGGGGACTGCCCTTAACTATCCAGCAACAAATGAACCTGGGATGGCCACTCTCTTAGTTTGTTGACTTTACATAATGAAAACCCCTTATTGCTTTCAAACTTCCAGCGTTTCACACAACCCCCAAGCAAATCTCCATCACACTCAAAGATTTTTCAGAGAAATAAGATTTGTCTTACAAGTGTGAACGTCTAAACATTGCCCAGAATGCAGCAACGTCTTCTCAGCCCTGCTGGGAGTCACAGGCACCCCAGCCCACTGTAGCCACCTCCAGGATGAGAGCAGAGCAAGGAGTTCTAGGGGATGATTGCACATCTGGATGGAACACAGTGGAAGCCTCTCCTGAAAATACAAAAAGCAGCATGTGTAATCTCAGCACACCAGTGAGGGAAATGAACCTTTACTTTTTTTCCCCCTACTGTATGGTGGTTGTGAAATTTTTTATAATCACAAGTAAACAAGGTGTTGTTATGCCTCACTGGATACACCATGCCCCAAAATACCTCGGCTTGCTCCTCTCACAGCAGGCAAAAAACCATCTTGTTCTGCAACTCGGGTTTTAATTTTGCAGCCTCATATCCCTGCACAAGCCTGGGCTGGTTTTATGAATTCTGATGATGTGTTGCAGCCTAATGTGGCAGCCTGATAGATGTAGACTGAAGGAAAGGAAGGGGGGATTTAATAACCCTGGCCTGGGCACTGAGCTGGTAATGAAGAAGGGTTGTTATTAGTCATTTGCATAACATAAAAGGAGATCCAGATCTAGGCTTAATAAATTCTTCCTCGTATAGAATAACACAGTTATAGCCATTTCTATAAAAATGTCAAAGCTTTTATGTGAAGTAAGTGTTTCTTCAGAGCATAAAATACAGTCCTACAACTCAATAAAAATCACTTGTGTCAGTACACTGATTTCTTTGAAGTGTCACTAAAAAAGGCAGGATTGAGAACTGAAGCATCACTCCTGTTCTCACCTGGGATGTGAGACAGCACAATGATAAGAAGAGCTGAAGTTAGGGTGCAAACACTAAACTGGGGACACTGAGGAGCAGGCATAGAGAAGCAATGCCCTGGGTGTGCATCTGCTCTAAAGTCACACTGCTTTTTCTGTTTAGGTGCTATTTTGGCCCTGAGAAACTCCAGGTCATCACCCAAAATTAGGAGATAATTGGCTCAGAGGTGGGTCAAGCCCCCAGGCAATGGGAGGTGGATGGATTTGGGTGACCAGGCAGCAAACAGCAGCCCAGCCCTGTGCAGTTTGTCCTGGTACCAGGTACAACTTGCAGAAGGCAGATTCAGGTTCTCAAAGTGGTGCTCCATGTGGAAAACATTCCTGCAGCAATGGGGAAGACACAGCTGTGAGCAACCTGACTGTGGGGAGATGGGGGTGGTGTTGCAGGAGCCTCAGCCCCTTGCTCCAGGTATTTTCCTGTCTGGCACTGTCCCCTTGGAGGGCTGACCCATGCCTGGATCAGTTCCTGTCTCTCACACATTGCTGTGATCCCCCCAAGCACTGCAAGATGGAGCATTGTTTATGAACGTGCAGAGACCTGCAGTAAAATATGTATTTACTGCTCTAGGTAGTCCTGAGTGTAGAACAAGCCTTTCATCCTTAAGATGTAGCCACCCCTCACAGCACTGATCCTGCCACAGAGCAATGCCTCAGTCTTTGCTGGAAAGCCCTAGACTTGGACTGGTCTAAGAGAGAGACAGACTTATTGAAAAGCAGTGGGCTGCTACAGTCCTTTCACAAACTGTGTGTGTTAAATTTGTGTTCCAGGCAGCTTAAAAAGCATCTGTGCACCTTCATTTTAAAAATGAAATTGTGACAACTCACACCAAGCAAAGGGGTTTTTCAGGGCTCATGCTGACCATGCTGTACCTCTCCAGCCTGGAAGCACTCTGAACTCAACATGTCTGGAGAGAAATATTTGAGGTATCAACTTTGCACCCTCTGCTCTTCCAGTCAGCATTTTTCCCTGAGGGCATCTTCTAAAACCCATGGAGCTTCTGGGCAATAACCATCCATATTCATTAAAACAATCTTTTATTAACTTTGTTAGAAAAAACTTCTACCAAGGGGAAAAAATAGACCACCTGTAATTTTAAAAGTCATTTTCTCTAGTCCCATCAGTTATTCTCAGAGGTAATAATACTGCAATAGCAACAAGATTCTCCTGCATTACTACAGAGCATTTCCTGCCTAAGTGCTTTTAAACATATTTCACCCTACTCCGTCTCCCAGAATTTCAGGCCACACAAGGGGAACATGGTCATCTCATCCAGCCCACAGCCAGGACCCATGGTTGGGATGTGACCAACTGGAAAACAAGTCATGATTTTGTTTGGAAAGGGGCAGACTGAGCCCAGCTGTCTGCCATGCACAGAGCATTTACTACATTCACAAACATTCAGGCATCATGGGGGATTTGGGTTGTAGCTCTGCAGGATGTGAGAAATTTGTTTTTAGGCTCTTGATCAAAAACATCACAGTCACACAACCCAGCCCAGCAGTCAGGCACCAACCCAACCAACCAACTCAAGACTTTCCAAGGAATAACTTTGGGGCAGAAATTTCCACCCCAGGAAACAGCACTTGTGTTCCTGCAGTCAGCACAAAGCACACAGTCCAGCCTGCTCTAGCATGGCCATGCTTGTGTGCAGACATTTGACCATGGGAAATGTTCAGGCAGATGGAATCACATTGGATAGTCCAATATTTATTCAACTGAAATTGTCCAGCATTTTCAGTTCTGCTCCTGTGTACCACACAGAGTATCATACATTGCTGTCTGTTCATTTGGTTGAGTTCAGACAACCTGAGGAGGAACAGTCCTCAGGTTATTTGACACAAATAATCCCATTCTACAAAAAGCTGTGAGTCAATGTGAGGATTTTCAGGCTTTCCCAAAACCTGGAAAAGCTTCTTAGGCAAATTGCATGGCTCCACTGAGATACACCCTCCTGATTTGACTGAAGGATAGTGAACCAGTAATCCTCACTCTTGCTTTTTTAGCAAGAATATACTTAAAACCACACATACAATGATGTACCATACAACTGTGGTTAACACCACAGTGATTAGCAGATATTCTTTGCAAGAAAAGAGCAGAATACAGCCAGTTACATTCACACCAACTTCCACGTGCATATAAGACATTCTCCTTGAAGGGGAAATTATGGTACATGGGGTGAATAAATCATCCCGGGCATATTTGGGGATGTCCCACACTCCCTCACCACTCCCTCAGGAAACAGAATGTGAAGAAGCTAAAATAAATTGGAGAGATGAGCAGTAATTTATTTTCCCGTCTGGAAAAGATAATTTAACTACTCAATTAAACATTGCCTAAAGCCATACTATTAGAGTTGCATATCCCATCTGTAATACAGATGGATTTTGCTCTCTTATTACTGGTCTTCATGCTGTCTGGTACTTAAAAATTCTGGTTTAATTAGATGACACCTTCCACAAATGCTGAGCTATTGGCACATAATTCAAGCAGTGTCTAGGAATTTTTGCCATCCAAGAAACCTTCTGTAGGAATCTTCTGTTCTCATATCTCTGGCACAAAAGAGCAGGTTGTAAGCAATACTGAATGAACTGATGATATATTATTTCTTGCTTTGTGTTATTTTGAAGCACAGGGCTTCAGTCTGGGCTCTCTTCTTTCATTTTTCAGTAGTTGTCACCCAAGACCATCCACAAATCAGATGGTTTTACAACCTATTTTTCATTGATTTTTCTTAAGTGTTGATTCAATATTGAAAGAGGCCATTTTAATACTGAATTAAGAAGTTTCTATCCCCGTTATGAGGAGATTTCATTCACTGCTTCCCTCTGGGCACTGCTACAAGTGGAGCATTTCAGGAGCCTGGAAATGCCTCCAATCTCTTTGTCAGATTTTGTTGTCCATCTTATATTTTTGTAACTGTATTATATTCTTTACCTTAACAATGGCACCATTGGAAACACAGTATATTCTGATTTCTTCATATTCTACCACTGCCATGAGTCATAGGAGTCAGCCGAGGCAAAAAGGATGATGGAATGTGCAAAAACATCTGTTTAGGTTGCTTGAATGATTTTAGTCTGAATCTACTTCACTCCTCTGCTGCTTGCTTGGTAGCAGTGGTTAATGGAAGAGTTTGGGACAACTCAGCCTTGGTAACTCTCAGACAAACAACTGTAAAGACCTTCTATGTTTACTGGACCCTGCAGGTTCCATGAAATCCTATGAAGACAAAGCCAGGAGGCTGACCTCCTTCAAAAAGCCTTAGAGATAATTCTAATAAATGAATAAAAAGAATTTCCAAAAGATAATTCCTTCACTGTTGGATTTGTAACAGAAGCTCATCACATATATCAGACCCCTGGGTACATATGCAGATGTTTCAGCCATATGCAATAGCATATGGCACATTTCTCTCAATAACTAGTCTTTTTTTCCTCTGTAAGGCTATAAAAACAAACATGAAGTGTCTCAGCCAGTGTAGGACAGAGTGGATGCCTCTGATGCCTTCATCTCACCCTGTCAGGTCAACTTCCCTCCAGCCAAACACTGGTTCAACCTCCTCTTGCTCTCCAGTCCACTTTCCATTTATCCTGGTACAAATCAAGCTCTGCAGGTCACCTCCAGCCTGTCCTGGTGGGTGGGGTTATCCCTCCCCAGGTGCAGGTCCTGCTTTTCCCTTGGCTGAGCTTTGGGCACCTCTCTGCCCATCTCTCCAGCCTGTTGAGGTCTCTCTGAAGGGCTGCACATCCCTCTGGGGCATCAGCCACTCCTCACAGCTTGGTGCTGTCAGCAAAGCTGCTGAGGAGGCATCAACCCTTCATCCATTGTTTATCCATTGATGGACAAGTTAAACAACACCAGGCACAGTGGGGGGAACCTTGGGGACACCACTAGTGACAGGTCCCCAGTGGGATCCTGTGCCACTGATTGTGACCCTCTGGGATCTGCCCTTCAGCCAGTTCTCATTCCATCTCTCTGCCCACTCACCCTGAAAACCAAGGGATTCTCCTTTGCCCTCTTCCCACCTGCTGTGGGGTGGGTTTCTCCACCACAATGAGCTCAGCTATGTTATTAGCAAAGGAAATTAGAGGGAAGCACCTTTTACCTTGGTCCAACAGCCTAGTGCTGGATCATGATAGCTGTTGCCTCTGGTGGGAGGTCAATAGCAGCAAAATAAGTGCTGCTCAAGCTCTAATGATCAAACACATCCTTGCCCCAGATGTTCCAGCAGCAGCAGAGGCTGGTTGCAAATACCATCTCACTTCTTTCTGATGCCTGAAGCTTTAGCTTTCTTATTTTCAGATTCTGTGCTGCCTAGGGATATAGTTCTGAGCCTCAAGTGCTAGTGAGCTCTCTTCACAGAGTAGGAAGACAAAACAAATCCTTTTCCTGCTGAGGACCAAGGACAGCTTTCAGCCCAACAGGATAAACAATGGTGGACTGAAGAGAGAAAACAAGAGAGATGAGGCCTCACAACCTGGAGCTGTAATTGGACAATTAAACCCCAATATGCAAAGAGTCCAAAACTTATAAAAATGTGAGACCTCATGACCATTTGTGCATTTTGTGACCATTCTTAGTCCAACTTGTAGCCCTGGCCAGGCTCTTGTCCTGCCCAAAGTGTACCCTAAAGGCCTTTCAATAAATATCTACTTTATTCTCTGGCTCTGTCCAGTCTCTGTTTCAGGTCAGCCTTCCCAAGGCATCATTTCCCTGGTGCCCTTTAACAGAAGTGCATGTGCTGAGAGCCACCAGCTTAACGAGTCTCACCAAATGCCAGACATTTCTCCAGCCTGATTAGCAATGAGTTTTTGCATTTGTGAAAGTTATTTGTAGGGCAGTGGGGTTTTTTTCCTGGGTGCTGGAGGAAAAATTGCTAACTCAAATGGAATTCAGTACAAGCACTTTAGATTGAAAAGGTCATGGCTGTTAGAGTGAGCAAAATTTATTTCTTCTTGGTTGTAACAGCCACAAACAGGGAAGGAGAAGCTTGGCAGTTCCAGCCTGACTTGCAAAGATATAAAAACACCCATCTGCAGGATATATTAAGCTAATAAGTAAAAAACCAGATCAGTGTGCTTGCTGGTATAGGATTACAGAGAAATACTTCAAATAATTACGAAATCCCCAAAATTCAGAGCAGCTGCTGGGATAGGGAAGGGCTTCATTCAACATAACAAAAGTGGTGCACACACCCCACATATCAGAGAGGATGGAGGACCTCACAGCCAAAAGCCTCCAGCAAGAAGGTTTGCCCTTACTACAACAAAAACCCTGTGGTGACTTCAGGAAGCTGCAACTGAAGGGTCTGGGACACAAACCTGATGAGGAGCAGCTAAGGCAGAGGTGGGGGGGCTCAGAGTCTGATTTTTCTACACAACTACCTGAAAGGAGGTTGTAGCCTGGTGATGGTTGGCCTCTTCTCCCAAATAACAAGCAGTAGGACAAGAGGAAATGGGCTCTGGTTGTGCCATGGGAGGTTTAGATTGGATATTAGGAAAAATTTCTTCACCAAAAGGGTGGCAGAGCACTGGGACAGACTGCTCAGGGCAGTGGTGGTGTCTCCATCCCTGAAGGGATTTAAAAGATGGGCGGATGTGGCACTTGGGGATGTGGGTTAGTGGTGGGCTTGGCAGTGCTGGGTCAGTGGTTGGACTCAAGAATTTTAAAGGTCTTTTCTGACCTAAGTGATTCTATGATTCTGAGCATGTGGCTTCAGTCAGGTAATAGTGGGTGGCTTTGATGGATGTGCCAATCAAAAAGTGGATTCCTTTGAAATTAGAATCTTTCTGGATATTTTGCTTCCCAAACCAGGTAAGAAATTTTACACTTTTCCCGTCCCACAACACTTACTTATCAAAACTCTGCCAGTTATCCTGTGGTTTAGAGCTTCATTTCCTACTTCCTCTACACAACTTTCAACATCAACATTTCTCCTGATACAGTCTGCCAACCCCTTAAACACAGAATTGTTATTTCCAGTAGAAATATGAATGCAGCATAAGTGGAACAGTAAAAAAAAAAATCAATCTTTGAGAGTCTTAATCTCTGAAGTACAGTTTCTTTCACTGTGAGAAGAAGGGGCGCTTTACTCACAGACAATTTTATTTCCTAAATTCCTGTCTGAAGCAGCAATTATTAAAATAATGTGACTTTATGGAGAGACAGACCTCTGCTGGAAGTTTGCTGAAGAAAATATTGGTGTTTACATGCAAAAGAGAACATTTGTTTGTGAGAGAAAACATTCAGATATGAAAGGATAAAACCTATATATTTTCAAGTTCTAAGTTCCTTGTCTTAATAGAGATTCTGCAGCTCCAAAGGAATATGATTGTGAAGTCCTGAACCTCTGTTTGCTTTCTCTCTCTCAGCCCTGCAGGAGAAGGAGCTGTGGAGGTCGTGGAACTGTGAACAGCACTGTGCTCCATTGAGAGCTCAGGAGGAACACACTTGGAAACTGGCTATCTCCAGCTGGTTCCCAAGCCAGCCTGCCCCATCTCCTCACAGGATTCAGCCTGGAAGGAGCACACCCTGCTTGGCTGAGCCTGCCATGACTCTTTTTGAGGGCCAGTTCCTGCCCTGAGTGCTGGTTGGAGTGCTGGAGCTCTGGGAGTGCTGGCTCCAGGGCACACGCTGAGCTCCCAGGAGAAGCAGGGCTGCAATGCCAACCCTGTGCCTGGCCTAAAAGGACCATTTGATTATTTAAACTATTTCTTTTGCTTATGACCTAGAAGCTTAGCAATTTACTGTGCTAGATGAATAATGCCTTCTTCTATTAGAAAACAGAAAAAAACAAGCCCCAAACCCACATATTTCACTTTTCTCCTGAGTTCCTCTTGGCAGCTCTACAGCTGCTGCCTTAATGAACATATGTACTAGGGAAAAATCAAGTTTATCTCATTTTTGTCTCCTCAGGAAAAAAACCCCTCCATGCTGGGCTCAAATTCTGGCCACCTTGTGGGTCCCTAACTTGAAGCAGGCCACCACACTACTACCACCCTTCAGCCTGGGAGCCAGCATGCCATGGAAAAGAGAATGGCAACGTGGGATTGTGGATGAGCAAAAAAGGCTGACAGGCATCCAGGGAAAACATCCAGTCCTCCAGAAGAGGATGACAGCAAATAGAGCAACAGCTGGCAAGAACAGACCAATAAAAATGTGGTGTTGGGGGACGAGACAGGAAAAGATGGAGACAACAATCTGTGTTTTCACAAGTCTGGCAGCTGAACCACATATTTCGGAAAAGATAAGAATACATCCAGGCTTGAGATGTCTCTCTGGGGATCTTACACCTGATGGAATGACAGCAAAGAACTCTGCTCCACGGACTCTGACAGGGAAAAATTGAAATACAGACAAAAAGTAAAAGCCTTTTGTTAATTTTTTTTTGCTGTAGGGGTAATCAAACACAAGAATGAGGTTGCCCAGAGAAGTTGAGGACTCTCTGTTCTTGGAGATACTCAAAACACAAGCAGGACTGGCACTAGACACCTTGCTCTGGCTGGTTCTGCTGCTACCCCTGCTGTCCCATGATGATAAATTAGACAGGAATAGCCAGCCTAATAGCAACCTCCTGCCTGGTGTGTATGTGCTGTACCACCTTTTGTCAGAGCATGGAGGGCACCCTTCACCTCAAAGAATAAATTTAGTGAAGGACATTATTTGCATACTAAAAAAAACCCCTTCCACATCTTCTGGGCATACTTTGTTCTTCTCAGTGAGAAAGGCTTCAGAATAACCAGTGCAATCAGGGACTTGATTTCTTCAAACAAAACAGCTCAAATGAGTCATCCCATATTCCTGGCACAAACTGCTGCCAGCTCTTGGGTGTTAAGTGAGATGGGCAGGATATACAAGGCAGTAGCCTGACTGTACATGAATTGAGAGCTGGATTTGATCATGCCAATTACTTTCAGAGATTAGCCTTTGCAAACACACTTTCTACACGAATCAATGCCTAGCCCTGTTCAGGCAGCCTTGTTCTCTCACCTTCTCTGTCACCTGTCACCCTGCAGCAAAGCAACGAGCCCCTTCACATGCTGAGCTATTCTCCCACCTGCATTTCGTTTTCCACCTCTGGCTCTTTGCAAAACTAGTGCACAGCTCGTGCAGAGCTCCTGCTTGCACTTTCATGCTGCTTGCTGCACTTCAACAAACTGAACCCAGAGCACACAAGGGTGAAATCCTCATTCCAGGCAGGACAGGCAGATGACACATTTCTGTGCTTACCATCAACCTTGGCACACGGTTGGTGTAATAATTTGTCCTTCTTGAACAAGAATAAAACAAGTCAATGACCCCTGCTTGACTCCAGATAGTTTTCTACATTGTCAAAACACACAGATTTAGAAAGAGAATTACCCTAATACCTCTGGGTGACAATCTCAAATTAAACTACAAGAATAACGTGGTCCATCTATCTCTTTGCAGCTGAATTCACTCCAGATGAACACAAAGCAGAAAGGCAGATAACCAGGAAGCCTTTAAAGGCCTTGTGCCTTTCACTACAGAGAGAAAGAGCCAAGTAATGTCCCCATTCTCACAGGCAGGGTGGGTTTGACAGCCCCCAGAGCCTTGGAGCAGCTCCTAAGGATGTAGCCACCTTGTTGTTGTTGTTTTTGTCATTCCTGTGCTCTCTTTTTGTGGTTTTACCTAACATAGCAGAGTTGGAATGTGGGTTACTGCAGAGATAAACTAGGCAATTCACTGTTGGACATGCAGCTAGAGGGAGAACTATTGAAAACCAACATAATTAACCAGGGGTAATCTCTGACATAAGATCTGAGACCAAAAGCCAGTTCAGGATTTCAGAGGAGGAAGAAATATTTCTCTGACTCAGAGGCACAACATTGATCTGGGCCCTGAAAACATTTGGAGCCCGGTATGTTTTATTTTCCAAAAGAAGTATCTGCTTCTGAGTTGTGGAGCTGAAGAGGCCAAAAGGTGAGTCTGTCCCTCTGGTGAGCTGTGCTGGCAGGGGCAGGCCATGGAGCAGAGGGGTGACTCCAGGCACTGCTTGTGGCCAGTAGCTCACTGACCCTTCACACCCTGCACCATGTTTTGTAGTCAGAACATCAGTGACATCAATATTTCCCTGCTAACCTGAGATAGATAAATAAAACTGTACCTTGCATTATTTTTCTTTGGGGTCTTTTGGCATCTCTTAGCTCAAAGTTTGGGGTTTTTTTTTGTTGCTATACAGCGAAATTTTCTGCTTTCTTTCAGTTGCCTTAAAATTTAATTATTTAAACTGGGGAAATGTTTTTGCTTCTCTGTTAAAAAATGGTCTTTCTTTGAACAGTGAGGCAATGCAGGAATGTCCTGCGGGGAACACCAAGACAGGATAGATCAGTGAATGCAACAGGCTGTAGTTTTGGGATTTTTTTTCTGGGATTTGCCCGCTGTCCTAATCTAAAAGATAAGGCCACTGGAAGGACCATAACTCCAGTGTCACATGGGGTTGAGGGACCTTAATGTCACTATCCCTTGGAAGTGTCCAAAAAACATTTGGATTTGGCACTTTAGGACATGGTTTAGTGGTGAACATGGTGGTGGTGCTGTGTTGATGGTTGAACTTGATGAATTTAAAGATCTTTTCCAACTTTAACATATAAATGGTTCTGTGTTAGAAATGAGATCCACTTTCTCCTCTATTAGTACCTACTGTAGATGTCTTTGTATTATGGGCTCCAGTTATCTGCTTTGGTTTTACCACTTGCTTTGGTGATGAGTGAAACAAATGTGTGATCATCATTTTCAATTAAGCTGTCAGCAATTTAGCCCTGATTAAAAAATGTTAATGTTAAATGTTGCAAAACCAGACTATCACTGAAGCTGCATCTCCTCTAGTTCTCAGAAACACAACCAGAAAGTGCCCAAACACAGCTGCCCACAGAGAGCTCGCTCCTTACCAATCCAGAAAGGATGAGCATCACCCTCTTGCCCTAGAGCCAGGCATTTAAGCAGCTACTGAACTTCAAATAAAATCCATAATGGCTTTTAAAATGTTACTCCAATTACTGCTTAATTATCTGCCCTCCTCTGGGAGGTCAGATCTCCGTGTTTATTTAACTCATTCCTTTTGTCTTTGAACAGGCTGGCAGCCTGAGGTTAGTGGGAATTGTGAGTTGAGAAAGGGACAGAGCTGGAAGTACAAGCAGGCACCAGGGGTCCCTGGGAGGGGATGTCCCTCTGTGGCCACCAGTCCCCTGGAGGGGTTTGGTCTCCTCAATTTTGGGGACAGCCTGGCCAGGTCTGTGGTCCAGCCCTGGCTGACACATCCAGGCAGCACAGGAGGGGCTGGGGAGAGGGAAAACTTCCTCTTTGCATCCTTGAGCTGCCTTTCCTGAGAGCTGTGCAGGGGAGCCTCTCCCTCAGGCCAGGTGCTGTCCCTGTCCCCTTGTCCCCTTCCTGAGGCTGTGGGAAGAGGTTCCTCATGGTTTGCACTGATCTATTTGCTATTCTCACACCCCTGTGATCCTCAGCCAGACTCTTCCCCTGCTGGCACAACAGCAAAAGGCATCAGCTCATCTCTTGGGGTGCCAGCAGAGCAGCCCATGCCTGGGGCACGTTCCCTTTGAAGGATGTTCTCGAGCTCACAACAGAAGGAGCTGAAACACTGTGTTTAAGCTGCTTGTTCTACCATCAATTCACATCAGATGTAGTCAAGCTATTGACTTAAAACCTCAATTCCCCTCTCATGAAAGAATGAAGGTGGAATTGGAAGAGGAAAAGAAATCTGCATTTTCATGAGTCAGTGCCGGTGGTTTTTCGGCGTGCAGATGGAAATTGAGAGGAATGCAGTGCAATAAACCAGGGGAGGAAACAGCCCAGTGAAGCTGTCATCAGGAAAACCTCAGGCAAAAGCTGTACAGCCTCTACAAATCTGCTGTTGCCTCTCCAGTGAGAGGCAATGAAAAAAAATAGCCATGAAAAGACATCAAGTTGATGACACAGAAGTAAAAATAAGTCTGAAAGGCTGAGCTGGCTGAGGAAAGAGACCTGAGCTGTTCCTGTCAGTGTGTGGCAGGAGTCTGCCTGCTCTGGGTCTGTTGGGACCCTCAGAGGTCTGAGATGATGAAGTTTCCATGGCTGCCTGTAACTGAATCCTTATTCCTCTTTTCTCCAGAATGTGGGCAGCTGTGACAGCATCTGGGGTATTAATCTTTGGGAAATTATCACCCCATAGCATTTGCAAAGTCCACCAGAGCTACCCACACCCTTCAATAGATTACTCCTTAAAAAAACCCTTTAACCTCTATTCCTGTTTCATGTTACACCTCTATTGATGTATCTAAAATGTCTGCAGAATAACTGCTATCATTATTCCACATACTGGTTATAGAAATTTGTATTTGTTTAATATAAAACTAAAAAACATTCCAAGAAGAGTTTAGTGGAGAGGTGTCTCCCTGCAAACGGAGGCGTGACTAAGATTTATTCAAATTGTATAAAGAAATAAAGTCAAGAAAGTAATCAAAAGGATATTTAGTGGAGTCTCAGATGATTAACCAACATGCTCACAGAGCCAAACCTCTGTATCTGTCTTTTGCTGGTTCATTAATTTCTCTTGGCATGAGCTAATTTACAAACATTTAGCTGACCTTGACATTTGAGAAAAGTGAATTCTGACAACTCCTTTATTTCTATCAGGAAAAACTTATTTGTCAGGAAGCAGTCTGAAACAGGGATTCAAAAATTGTTGCTTTCCCCCCACTTGAAGTGGAAATACAGAATAAAAGCGCTGCTGTCCTCTTGCAGCACACACTGTACCAAAAAAATTTAAATTGCTGTGAATTAAAGGAACACCTAATGCAAGGGATTCAGATGGATTTATTTTATTTACTTGCAAGGACTTGTTAATTCAGAATTACTTCATTATGAGACTTCACAGTCAGACACAGCACTGAGTAAGGAACTCTGAAAGTGCACCAGTAACTCCTGTACACCTACAAGCAGGCTCAGAGCCTCTCACCTGTATTAATAAAAATGTTGATTGTACCCTGTGCTTGACTGAATGACACTTGCTGCTGTTACAACTAGACCCACTACTTGAGCTTTCTTTCTACCCACAGTGGTGTAAAAAACCCACCAGAAATTATGAACTTGAATTAAACCAATTTAATCCAGCCTTGCTCACCCTGTTCTTGGCATAAATCATCTGCAAACCCTCAGCAGATGAAGCTTCATGAGAATGAATCCAAGCAAAAATTGTGCTTGAATCTATCTTTTATTCAATTTTGCCCTAGATCAAATCCTGCTTCACAGAAAACAGAATATTGGGTAGCCTTGAGCAATGCTTGGGAACATTCTTCAAACTTAGGACTTAATGCAGGACAACCTTTCTACCAACAAATGCCAGTTTTAAAGTGTTCTGCAAAATTAGGACCTAAATCCTACAGCTGTTCAGTTTCTGCTCTCATCAGTTCACAGCCCTATCTGATCATCATCCTTTAAATCATCTTGGATTAGTTATATTACTTTGATAATATAAAATTATCTCCTATTAGTTTCTCATAAATATAAATTGAATTAAAAAGCCAACCCCTTCATTTCACTTAAGGTCCCCCTGCTACAGCATTATGCTTCCCCATCTCATAATTTACAAAAAACCCAGACACTTATGAGCAAGAAAATTAATAATTAAGGACATAATAAATCACATATGGCAACTTAATAAACACATTAAAAACTAGAAAGCACATCTCATCTCGGTGTAACAACCCTATTAAAGTTTCAAGAGCAGTTTGTGGTTGGAGGTGGCATTATTTCTGTTTTGTCTGAGTTACCCATGGCTGGGCAGACTCCAGCCTGGACACTGGGGGACTTTCCCCCCTTGTCTCAGGGGGATGTAGAGAAAATGTAGGTGATGTGCAGGGAGGGAGAGAGGAGAGTGGGGCTTGATGCCTGTCCTGGGGTGACTTTATGATATTTCTATCCCAAATTGTCTGTTCTGTTTATGCTGGATGTTGAGTTCTGCACCTGATGCCTTGGGAAGGCTGACCTGAAACAGAGACTGGACAGAGCTAGAGAATAAAGTAGGTATTTATTGAAAGGCC
>JBBMKD010000194.1:11873759-11892222 GCA_037834095.1 Argya squamiceps
GGATTTGTTTTGTGTCCCTGCTGTGTGCAGAGCTGAGTGACACTGACTGTGAGCTCAGAGCTGCACCCCTGGGCAGCGCAGAGTCTGAAATACATGAAAGATAAAACTTAAGGCATCACATCTTTAAGGCTGGTTCAGAGAGCAAAGAGAGAGAAGAAGTGTGCAGTTTGTTTTCAGAAACTGCACTTGCTGCCCCTCATCCTTCTCACAGACAGTGAAAACCTCTATGGGCTCCAAAAGTTAGATGCACGCAATAGGCTTCTTTGTCACTGCCATAATAATTTACAGACTGCTTTCTTCTTGCACTGATGAAGAGGATTTCTTTTTTAATTTATTACTTTTGGACATTTTTATTTTGCTGTAACAAATCACTGCAAGGCAGGCATGGTAAGGATGATGTGCTGGTTAATTTCTGCCTTTCAGAGGATTGTTTGGGACAGCTTTGAACAAGAGTGTCTAGTTTAGCATGATCAAGCATTCAGACCAAATTTAAAGATGAATTGTTTTGATATCACACTTAAGCCTTTTCAGGAAAATCTGGCTATAAAAAATGATTGACTGATGTGATGACACCTAGCCAGCACCACCATGGTCCCACTGAGCAGTACAGTTCCAGCAGACACACGAAGGGATAGAAAATTAAATTTATGGGATAAACCTTGCTTTTCTACCTCAGTTCTCACCATGACAACCCTCCTGGTCTCCACCCCAAGCCCTCTTTGGGAAGGAACCTGGGCCATACATGTCCAGGGTCTACTCCCCATTTCAGAAACATTATTTTGGAAAATCCAACCAAAAGAGCCCAGAGAAAGCCAGATGGGAACCCTGCCTGATTGCACAGGACAGCCATCCTCAACAGAATCTCCTCTTACACATTCATCTCTCATAAGCCCTTTTCATAAACAGATGGAAAATGAGAAAGATAGCCAAGTGCAGCTCTGACAGCACAAGAGCTTATTGGGAATGATGGGGAGGTTACAAAGAAAACCACCTTATTAAAAAGAAGGGACAAGTCCTTTTGGGAGCCTGGCACTGGTCCTAATTCACCAGCACATTTTCTCTTTCTAAAGCAAAGTTACCCCAGCACTCCTCAGTGAGACACAGTGAGCAGCAAATTCTGCTGGATTCATTGCCTGAAGGTGGGCAATGAGCACCTCATCTGAGGCTGGCACTTCACTGGGTGAGTGAATCTCTCAGGCTGACCTAGAAAACAGCTGCTCCAGGGATCACAACAGCAGCAAAGAGGGGACAGGAGGGATGGGAAGATCCCTGTGCTCTGTCCTCACTGTGTGTGGGTGGGGAACCACCAAGTCCACCCTCTCACACACTTCTGCAGCCCCAGCAGCAGAAATTGGAGCATAAATAGCATCATGGCAGGCTGCAGGAAAAGGGCATAAACTGTTTGATACTTCCCCACAGACCAGCTTGGATCACTAACAGGATATCCAGAACATTTTTGAAATGAGTCCAAGTCACCTTACATCTGGGCAGGGTGAGAAAGAGGAATCTTCCTCAGCACCCAAAGCCAAGCCTGTCCATGCCTGGCTGCTGATCCCGACCTCCTACCATCCCTCCATGCCTGGGATGCCTACATTGCTGATGGCAATCCTCAGACTTTCCAAAACGAGCCCCAGCCAAGCACATTTCCCCTGCCTGGCCACCAGTGAGGGCTCACTCTTCACCCTGCGTGGTGCCAAAATCCAACAGTCCTGCCAAGCAATTTCTCACTTCTCAGAAATTTCAAAGCACTTTAATTAAATTCTGCAAAAAAAAGTGCCTTGGAAATCCCTTGTAGAGGATCAGTTTTAAAAGGCTGCTATCTTATCTCCTCATTTGCCTGCATTTTTGCTAGTCTGAGCTGGACACCTTCATTCCATATCTGCTCCCAGCCAAGGTCATGCAGCCCAATGATTTAGCAGGGCTCTTGATTGCTGCTGCTGTAACACCTCAACCATTTCATCAGCTGCTTTTCAATAATTTTTATCTTTTCCTCCCAAGTCTACACTGGGTTTTATTATTTCTTTCTAGTCTCATAAGCTGCCACAGGCTAAACACCTTCCACTTGGAACCAGGCTGTAGATCACAGAGCAGAGCTCCCAGCAGTTATCAGATAATGCACTTGATCACCTGGATGCTGCTCTAACATATGCTTTCCAACAGATTAGCCACCATAAATTTTAATCACTCAGAGTTACAATCATGGGAAGTCGGCCTGGAGCTGTGGCCATGCCCTGGGATGTTTTAAAGCAGAGTTTGAATGGTGAACACGTTTCAGGAGGGGCCTTTTGGGAACACAGGAGTTACAGCCTTTTTCTAAACTCAAAGCTGCAATTTCCCAGGTAGGGAGGGGAGGGGCAGGGAGGGGATTTGCCCTATAAAATGCAGATGAAAAGCTTGTGATGCAAGCAAGCTCAGCACAAAGTGCCTTGGTGCCAAGTGCTACACACCACCAAAGGGACTGAGAGTTTAGTCTCATCCAGCCATAAGACTCAAGCCTGTTCCAAAACTAATTTACAGCTTTTAATCAAATGAAGAAGCTCCATTTTGTTCAGTCCTTGCGTCAACCATTGCAGTAATTTAACATGCTGGGTTTTTTAAAAAACACAAATCATACATTCCAATTAAATGGTGCTTTGGATTGTTCCAGGGGCTTCTGTTGGGTGCTGCTCAGGTGAGGAATCTCTCTCAACACCAGAACATTGATCCTTGAAGCCCCAGAACCCAAGAGTTGAGTCCCTGCCCAGTTACCAGGACCTGACCTTTCCACAGGAGCACTGCCAACAGGATCCTGAGAAGATCCACAGGTGTAGGCTGTGCAAACACTGCCAGCCCCCGTGCAGCTGCCAGAAGCAGCATTACTCACCCTCTGGTTAAATTACAAGATTGTTTTACCTCACAGCACTGTTTGAGAGCTCACAGGAACCTTTGGCAGATGGCCACTTTGCATTTCTTCAGTGCCCCAACCATGAAATCTGTCTGTTTGCTCTTGCTTCAGGCATAATCTCAGCAGTTTTAATCTCTGTTCTCTCTCTGGCATTTACATAAACACACTTTCAAAAAACATCAGAGTTTAGTCTCAGGACACTATATTCAAAGCTTTCAACTCAGTAAGAAGAACTATAACTTCAAGAATATAGAGACCAGTAAACCTCTAAGGAGACTATACCACATTATTATTAACTGCTACATAAGCCTTACATTGCTCTCAAGTTACCTGGAAGCATCTTAAAACCTGGTGTCCTTTATGAGGTGTGCTCTTTTACTGACTGTGCCACAGCTAACTGGATTTTTGGGCCTTTCCCAACCCTCTGCCAGGAAAAAAGTCCTGGCAAGGGGAAGCAAAGCAATGGGATGTTTGGTAGTACAGCAGATGCCCAGGAGCAGCCCTGGGACATCTTGAATTCAGCCCCTCAGACCAAGAGGTGGATCTTTCAGACACCCTTTGAGCTGCAGAGAGGCAAGTTTCCAGGCTTGAGAGTAACTGGAGGTGAGTCATTAGTCAAGTCCATAAAAGGTCAGAATGTCCCAAATCTTCTTCAACAACTAAAGTAATCCCATTTCTGCAGAACAGTTGTGCGTGATTTTTATTAGGAAAGATCCTTTCCTATAAATTATTTAGACTTAGTCTTGCTGGGAAATTGAGCAGTAGAATCAATGGCAAGCACAGAGGAACAGGAATATTTCAGGCTCAGGGGCCATGCTGCCCTTTCCCTGCCGTGTTTCACTGCTGAAGCTGTCAGGAGAGCCTGTCAAACAGCTGAGCACACTGCTTAGGACTGTCTCCCTGCAAAAGCAGGGAGGAAATCCTGCAAATGGGATTTTAAGAGCAGTTGGAGTCAGACTGCAGCTGCTGAAACATTTTTTCTGGCAACGTGACAGCTTCAGTGAGCGTCAGGAGATGCACCCAGCCAGCACAGGAGCTCAGGCTGGGAGCTGGAAATGGAGACCTGGCTACTGGGACAGGACAACAGGTTGTTCCTCTGGGTGCCAAACCACCCAAGAGCTTTTATGATGTGCCAAACAAAGCTTTTGGAGCCGTTCAGGGAGCAAAATGGAAAAGGAACCTGGAAATTACTTCAAAAATCTTCCTTCCCAATGCAATCCACAGCAGGCCTGGCTACTCTAAAACAAGTCTGCTCACATAAAATCCACACCTGCCTTTGCAGTGCTTTGCTCAGCCTACCTGGTTTACAAATTGAGGGCTCAGGACAGATTTTGTTCAGGAAAAGCTGGGAGGGATGCTTTCAGCATCCGGGCTCACTGGGAAGCAGAACAGGGTCAGTCCTGTGGCCCTGCTGCTCTCTGGAGTTTGTACTCACTGGTTTTTGACTCCCCAGAGTTGGCTGTAAGACAAGCACTGCTTTAATGGAACTTTTCCTGGCAACAGTGATCTGCCCTAAGCAGGGATGTGGGATTAATACCTTGCTTTACTTCCTGAAAGAATGAAAAACCACACACATGAGGTGGACTTGGGTGAGATGAAGATCATCAGGCTGGTTGAGAATGTCACCTCCAAGCACTCCATAGTTTGGGGCAAGTGTGGAACACTACTGAAAGGAAATTTGGGTCCCAGCACCCAAAGCCAGGAGCCATGGGACCAGCTGTGCCTTCAGATACTTCTATTTTCCTTGCTTTGCTAACAGATGGTACCTCAGGCTCTTAAAATAAATAACATTTTGTTGCCTAAGCTACGGATGCTGGCATGAGCTTTCAGATAAAAAGAAAATACCCATGTATAGGGCTGTGATATGAGGATGCTTTTAAAGATGCTGGAATTACCAGGGAAAGGAAGGGCTCCAAGTGTTCCCATTCCATTGAGAGCAGCAGGGATTGCTGAATTGGGCTCTCTCATCTGACAAATGCTGAGCAGGGTTCCAGGAGCACATGGGGCTGTGCTAAGCAGCCTGCTCACTGCTGACAGACCCACCAGATCAGTGTGTGGGCACTGCCTTGTTGCTGTTTTAGTCAATAAACCCCACTGGGCGAAATTACCAGCGTGTTTATTACAAATAATATTTGACAGGACGAAATTAGCACATGGATGCGCTTATGTTGGTTAATGAGGTCTGAAATCTAATCCTATAAATCATCAACAACTTGCCAGCTGGTGACAGACAGATGAAAAGCAGAGGGGGTGGTTATAACACAGCCACATCACTGCAGTGACGAGGGTTTAAAACAGCAGCACACCTTCTGCAGGACAGCACTGGTTAGAAAACAATTGGGTTTGTACCCTGGCTGCAGGGTTTCCCTTTCAAGCTGTGGGAGCACTTCAGGGCTGCTGAAGCAATTTAACCTTGCACTACATCCAGGTGCAGCCTGATGGGTCCTTCAGCTGGGTGAGAAAGACCCGATCGTGTTGTCCCTCCAGCAAAGAAGTTGTTGCATCTGCTAAGATAGAACAAGTTACATCTGAATTTACAGATCAAATGGAAAGAAAAGTATCTGTGTGTTTTCCAACCCTGGCTGGTACCAGTGAAAATAAAGGCAAATCATAGCTGAAACTGTTGAGCATTTATAAGAAATGCATGCTCTAATTTGCAGTATTTAGCATGCAATAGAACCTCTCATTCTCACTATTTAGGAAGCAGCCAGGCTTTCTAAATGTACATCTATTCTTACTCAAGATCTACAGTAAACACCACAGGAGTGAGTAAATTACTTTATTACTGCAATTTACATTGACTGTCCAGCATTTTTTATTTGGAAAGTAAATCTACTTGAAAGGCCACCACAAGCAGGAGGAGAACAGGAAGCAAGAGAGTGTGTGAGGCATCAAAACCACTGCCCACCTCCCTGAATCACAGCTGCAAGAACATCTCTGCACACAGTTCTGTTCATAGCTGGGCTTGGTTTTGGGCACACACATCTGCTTTAGTGCCCAATTCACAACATATTCAGTATTAGGAACAAATTCTACGGCTCTACTTATTTATTTACAACCTCCAGCCATCACTGGGGTTGTGTCTGACTGCTCTGGCAGTCCCTTCCCACCTGCCCCTCCTAGGAAGCATTGCAGTCTTTGCATAAAGGGTAAATAAGCACATCCTAACCCATCCTATGACTTAGACAAGCACTTTTCAGAAGAGCAGAATATTCTTCCTTGTAGGCTGGATTCTGGTAGAGAAATATATTGTAAGCATTTAATATATGACTAAATACTGTGCAAAAATTATAGCCCTAAATGTTTACTCACTGCTGCTTGCCCTGTGCTATAAAATATCCTATGATGGAGTTATAAAATATCCATACACGTTTAAGCTTTCTCCTATTTTGTATCCCACTACAATCTGCTGCCTCACTGGGGGGTTCACTTTGATTTTAACAGTGATCATTTGGTTTTCCCACCCATGCAAATGTGCTGCTAACACTTCACCTCACCCCTGTCGTTTCAGTGTTTAATAACATCCTACAACGTGGTCAGATCTGCTGTGGAGAGGGGGCTGGAGGTGTTTATCCTGGAGAAAAGGAGTCTTGGGGGGAACCTTTCTGCTCTCCACAACTACCCAAAAGGATGGTGTAACAAGTGAGGGTCAGTCTCTTCTCACAAGCAGCAAGAAGAAACAGCCTCAAGTTGTGTCAGGGAAGGTCTGGGTTGGATATTAGGAAGAAATTCTTCACCAAAAGGGTTGCAGAGCACTGGAAGGGGCTGCTGAAGGCAGGGGTGGGGTCACCATCCCTGGAGGGGTTTAAAACTTGTGGATGTTTGAGGACAGGGTTTAGTGTGGCCTTGGCAGTGCTGGGTTAATGCTTGGACTTGATGATCATTTCCAGCCTAAGTGAGTCTAAGAGTTTTGACAATAACAACTGCAATATTTACATATTTCTTGTACTTTCCTCAGTATTTCAAGTCGTGTCAGCCTCCCGTTGGGGATCAGACCCTCTAGGCTGGATGCTGCAAGTGCTTCCCTCAGAATCAAACAGGAAATGCAGCAGAATATGTGTGAATTACTCATATTCACCAAGGAAATAACTGTGCTCTGAAAATTTGGGATGGAGAAATACCTCATCTAATAAACAATATTCATTTCTGCAAAAAAAAGAATAGCTCACTGATGCACTGCATTATTTTAACATAAGGTTACATATGCTGTCCCCATTTTATGAGAAAGAAACATAATTTCAGATCTCCAAGAACCAGTACATTACAGTGGCACCTGTGAATATTCCTGTTACTCAGTGAACTGGGAATTAGCTCAGAAAGAAACCAAACTTCACTCTGTGTGTAAGAGGCTTTTTCTGGGTATTTTTTGGAGCATGCTTTCTTGCACACTGGAAAGATTTGTGGATGACTACTACATTGCCCAGGGAAAAAGGAGGTTCATGGAAAGCCAGTATGAGAACCTGGAATACAGAATATAGAACCTGGAAATAATCAATGGCAACATGAGAGGCAAAGCAGGAAGCCCCCTTACTTGGCATTAATAGGTATAAAGAAACTTAATTAGCACCAGCAGTTACAATAATCCTCAGAGGCTTTGACCCTGGAGCTGATCTTAACTGCACAAGTGCTTATCACACACCAACAGGCAGGGACAAGCTGATCAGGCTTCTCACATGAACTGCCACAGAGGAACAAGAAACCCAAGAAAAAGCCAAAAATATGTGACACATGTAAAGCCACAGGAGAGGTCAGCGGGTCACTCTCAGCTGGTGCAACCCCCTGGGAAAGAATTGGTGTGGGGAAGGTTTGACAGAGAAAGTGTGTGTGCTGACAAGTTCACTCTGAGAAAACGTGGCTCTCAGGGATTTGGGGCATAGGCAGGATCTAACTTTGGAAATGCCTGGACTCCTCGTGGTGAATGAACTGCCAGCAGTAACAGGAAACAGCTCTGAAAAAGCTGGGCACTAATTCCAAGTGTGAGGCACAGAGCAAAGAATGATCTGGCTACATGTCTTTTATGTTTGGATATCAAACTGCCTTCCAACCACAAACAATAATAGATTTTGCTCAGCTGCTTGCTCTGCTGATAAAACCTTATCACTCCCAGCACATAAAGTGCAGTGATGTCTTTGCTGCTGCAGTCACCATCCTTTACAGCTGCACTTACACCCTGTCAGATTAACCTGCAAACATTCATTGTGGGTCTCTTAATGCAAACAACCCACTTTTTGTAGTCATCCCATGAAAAAACATTACGTTTGCAAAAGGATACAGGGCTCTAAAAGGTTGTCACACCTTGCAGTCCATGAATGCAATGCATTTCTAAGTCTGCCCTGTCATAGGAAGAAGACACACCTCATATCATTCAAAAAAATCCAAAAAAACACCACACCATCCAAAAAAACCAGCAGCCTGCCTCTCTTAGTTTTAGAGGCAACAAAAATAGGAGAACTTTCCTTGATGTAAGACTGGGAAGGGGAACAATTCTGCTCAAATCATTGTTACTGTGCACACAGTAAGGTTAACAAATGGCAACTGCACTCCTAATAAAGGGGTACCCTGACTTACTAAATGCAATGACTGCCTCTGCCAGCAGTGAAAAAGCAATTACTCAAACCAACAGGTGAAAGAATATTCAAGCTGAATATTTAAGGAGTTTCAGAAGCTTATCAGGGATCTCAATTTTTTGACTTGTTTTCAAATTTCCTCTGTTAGTTATGTGTCAAAAAAAAAAAGAATGCAAAGAAACAATGAGAAAGATATTGAAAATATGATTTCAGTCAGCAGGAAAATGAAACAATGCAGTGGAAGATTATTTTCCCCTGAGTGATGAGTGATGAGACAAATACTCATTTCAAAAGATGCAAAAGGCATTGTGCCCCAAAAGATGGAGCATGATTATGAGCTTAATGGGTTGTTTAACTTGATAAAGTGCCAGTTTCTAAATAAAAACTGTGCTTTAAATATTTAATCAAGTTTTGAACAGTCTTCCATTTTTTTTCTCCTTGGGTAAAAACAGACACCAAAAAATTGCATTTTCCTTTAAGCACCCAAAAATACTGATACAGAATTAAGCAGGAGGAGGAAGATTTAGATAAATTTGAAACTATTTAGGTTCCTTCTAATCAAAGCAATGAAGCTTCAGTGCAGATCCCAGCCCCTTGTCAAACAGCAGCAGAGATTTGCTTGTGCCTTTTGATTTCCCAATGGTTTACACACCTACAAGTGGACAAAAGGAGGGATGATTTTTTCCCTTCCATCCCCATGGCTCCAGTGCCTCACCCCAGTCATCAGTGTGGTACCCCTGCCACAGCCTGGAGTGCTCTCCCTGCACTTGCCCAGAGAATTGAGAGCCCTGGGGTGAGGCTGCCAAGAGAACACCAAACACACTGTGCATTATTAACCTCACCAGCAGGGATCCTTTGCCTCTCCTCAAGCCTTTTGCATTGCTGCCCTCTCCCACCTCCCCTAAATCAATATTTTAGTCACTTCCCACCTGCAGCCCCTGAGCAGTCCAGGACATCCCCTGCTTGTCTTCCCTTCTGCCACATGAACTTGAAAAACCTCTGTATTTCCATCAAAAGATAGATCAAACATGTAAAAGAACTAGAAAGGGGATGTCAGACAGCCCTGTTGGAGCCCAGGCCAAGGCCACTGTCTGATATCTTGACACCTTGAATATGAGAAGGCAAAAGAAGGATGGTGTGAGGAAGGAAGGATGAGGTGGTGGAGTCACCATCTCTGGATGTGTTTAAAAAGAGACTGGATGTGGCACTTGGTGCCATGATCTAATTAAGGGTTAGGGCTGGGTTGGACTTGATGATCTTGAAGGTCTCTTCCAACCTACACATTCTGTGATTCTGTGATTCTTTGAAATGGATTCTGAGGGCTCCTCTGAGCCAGAGGGACCCCCAGCCTGCCCCTGGAGGACCAGGGTGCCCAGACACTGTGGGCAGTGAGCTGATGGCACAGGAATCCTGCTGCCTTTAGCTCTGAGCCCACAAGGGCTGGATCACTGACCTGCCCACACTCACAATGTCACTGCTGTCCCCTGGCAGGCTCTGGCCAAGAGCACATCACAATAGCCCAGCTCCAAAAACCCAAGAGGCTTTTTCTCCTTTCCAAACACTCCCATGTGCCCTCTCCAGCTGTCACCTCCCATGAGAGAGAAAAGCTGCTGTCCCTTTTCTTGTCAAGGCCACAGCACTGGACACTTTGAGAGAAGGAAATGCCTTTGTGGCCTGAGCTTTTATGTCCCAATGACAGATTTCTCCCTGAGTGCAGCAATTCAGTGTCCCTGGCACGTGGCTGCAGCCCCAGCCTGGTGGAACAGGGATGGGAACAGCCCCTTCAGCAGGCACAGGGCTCAGCTTCTTGCAGAAATGGGTCTCAGGCAGCTGGGAACAAATTAACATTCAAGTGAGTCTGTTTGGATAACAGAAAAAGCAAAATCTCTGCCTGGCAAGTGATCCCTCTCAGAGCAGCATTAAAGCCTGGCAGGTGTCCAAGTGGCACAGCAGCTCTGGAGCACTGAGCACACACCACTGAGCTGCTGATGTGCAGGGGGCACCCCTTAACCATCTCCACCTTGAAAAGTGAAGTTTTTCAACTTGGGTTGTATTTGTACATCCCCCAAATGAGCTGTGGATCCTTCAGCACAGCTATTAGTTCCAAGCTCTAAATAAATCTGGCATCTGTGTCACTCACCAGCAGTAACAACTTTTGTTCAGTTTGCCTGTTTTCCCTTATTTTTGGCCCAGATGGCTGGGTGATAAAGTCTTGGATACTTCCTAAAGTGACTGGTTTTGCACCCCTTGTTGTTTTAGCTATCAGAAGCTCCCTGTATTTGGAACCACAAAACCCACTGCACCCTCAGCTATAGCTTAAACTTCCCTAAAAGCTCTTTTTTCCAATCCCTTTCTCACTAATGCCCTCACTGGATCAAACTTCAGACTCAGCCTGATCCCAAGCTGCACCACCTCCCAGAGCTGGATTTTCTCCTGGGACCATATTTGAGCTTATTTAGCATCAAAAGTAAAAAAAAATAATAGACAAAAACATCAAGAAATGCAAGACAAAATTAGCTAGGATAAAACCTGTGTGAGGGGTGGCATTATAAATGCCTAGGAATAATCACAGCCCACCCAAGACTATTTTCAAAGGAAAGTAGCTCAGCTTTGATGCCTTTGGAGTTGAAGGACTTTGGCTTTTTGCTTAAACTCCTTGCATTGTGTTTCATGTTTTCTCAGGGGAAAACACAGGCATCAGAAAAACACCCTTAAAGTAGGCTGCAGCTGAAGAAATGGCTTCATCTCTTGTGAAGAGATAAGAAGTGCTTTGCTTTTCAAGAGGTTGAAGTAAACAAAAATCAGCAATCAAGGGAAATCAAAGTGCCCAAAGAGTCTTTGCTCACTGCTTGTCAGTGCTGAACAAGTTTTATTAAACCCAAAAAACCAAACCAAGCCACAATCCCCAGAATCACAACAGATGTTCAGGCACTCCTGCTTCCCTGCCTGGCTACAAGAGGAAGAAGTGACACAGCAAGAAGAGGTGCTGAAGTGTACTTTTCTCCAGGAAAACAAAAATAACTCTCTCTGTGAGGGAGACATTGAAGTCCTGCACCCTTTGAAGTGCAACTGGATCATTGTTTGTGCTCACACCCCATCCCTGCTCCACCAGCTCCTGCCTGTTTTGGGAATGTGCCACAGGCAGAACTTTGGGAAGGAGCAAGGTGGGATGCTCAGGATGGGCAGTGCTGGGCTCAGCTCCAGCCCCCTGAGCTGCTGCCCCAGGGCTGCAGCAAGGCCCAGGTGGGAATAATCCTCATTCTCCTCAGGAATGTGCAGGAATGCCTGCTGGGTCACATTTATTGTGGATAAATGTGGATAAAGGAGGTAGTGAGTGATGCAAATTAATACCTAAAAAACTGCTGTGGGAAACCTTTTATCTTCCAGTCTGGTCTTCAGTGTGTTCTGGAGCCCCAGGGTTTTGTTTCCTGCTCTGGGGCTGGTGTTTGCCTCCATCCCCAGGAGCAGCCCTGCTCCACCTGCCTCTTGCAGCATCCCTGTGAGCTCAACCCTCCTGTCCTCCTTCCCAGGTGCTGCTGGACCCCTGCTCCCTGCCTTCCCGTGTCACTGAGGAATGCTGCTTTTTTATCTTCTTTTCTGTCAGAGCTGGGATTAATTGCTCGAGAGATGGTGTTTGTGTTCAGACTCAGATGTTTACTAATTCTTAGCCATGTTACAGTCTCACAAGCTGTGAGTTCTAGCTAACAAAGTGAAAAATGGCCTCTATCTCTCTTTACAAGGTCTTTTAAGGATAAACTGTACAATTATGAAGTGACACCTAAATTATTTTTACTTTTAACTCAATAACCAACCACCCCTGGCCCACAATGGGGACTTTTCTACTATTACAAAATACCACCAGACCCGTGAAGGAGATGAAAAAGAAGGACTCAGCCTGTGTCCTAAAACCTCCACCTTGCTTTATATTTATTACTATATTCTAAAACTTTAAAATCTAAGTTTTCCACCCTGTGATATCACCTACTTCTATCCAAACTCCACACCCACAATCCCAGTGCCATCACTCAATTTTGGAAGCCTTTTCCAAGGTCTCAGGTCAATGCAGTGTTTGCTTGGGGGTCAGTGCCTGTGAGCACAGAAAGTCTGAAATTCCCAGTGCCCAGAGTTCCAATCACTGAGTTCTCCCAGCCCCTGTGATCCCCCCCACAGCCCAGCCAGGGCCATGGCAGAGCCAACACTGGGTGCCTCAGAAACACTGGAAATCCCCCAAAACACCCAGAGGAGCAAGCACATCCCCTTCCAGCCTCATGCCACTCTGCTAAGCTGAGAGAGGGTCACAGAAGGGAAGCTCCTGCTGGGTTGTGGCACCTGTGATATGACATGAATTAAAGGTGACCACTCTGCTGCCTCCCAGGGGTGCCACCGTGGCCATCAAGGTTGTGCTGCTGCAGCCAGGAGGGCACTGAAACACTTCAGGCTCCTGCTCTGCTGTGAAATCTGCAAACCCAGTGACCTGACACTGCTTGACAGACAGAGAAGACACCCAGCATATTGAGGCTGTTAGCAAGAGCCAGGGAACAACAAACAGTGTCGTGCTACGAAATTAAATTGAAATGCAATAAAAGTCTCGCATGGGAAAATATGCAGATCAACCTGAACTTTGTCACTTTGCTGAATTCCAGCACGTTTGGTGACAGGGATTGCTTTTCCACTGGAAAGTAACAGATTTTTCTCTCTGATTTGCTGAAATCTGGACATAAAAAGCAGTTTGCTGGGGAAGTGACAGTAGAAATACAATAGAACTTCTAGGGGATGTTGCTGCCTTTCATCCAAAGGGATATCAGTTTTA
Source organism: Argya squamiceps (assembly GCA_037834095.1). Classification (NCBI taxonomy): domain Eukaryota; kingdom Metazoa; phylum Chordata; class Aves; order Passeriformes; family Leiothrichidae; genus Argya; species Argya squamiceps. Next base: position 11,887,021 of record JBBMKD010000194.1, read on the forward strand.
AGGAGAATTGAAGTTTTAATCAAAGATCTTTCTTATGTTTGTCAAAAGCAGGGAGAAGTGACAACTGCTTGTTGGCTGTTGGCTCGTGCTGAGCCAAGCCTTTGAATATTATTCCAGTTGATTAAATTTGCATTGCTAATAGGGGAGAAGCCATATGCCTTGCACACCTGTAGAATACAGCTCCAGGTTTTGAAAGGTTATTAATGCACCATTGTGCTCTGGAGAGGAAGGGTTTGATCAGAGCAGGGTGAGGAGCTGCTGGGGGTGCGGAGTCCCCTGTCCCTGCTCCACAAGTGTAGCAGCAGGGGAAGGGAAAAACCTGCCTCTTCCTAGGCAAAAACCCTCCAGCTTTAGCAGGGAAGTGTCTGTCAGGGCAGCATGAAGTCTCACTTGGAAAAAGAAAAAAGAAAAAGAGCATGCAAGAGATTTAAATCTTACAGAATGGATTATAAAGATAATGGAATTGATGCTCTCTGTATGCCTTCAGCTGAATTTTAAATGTCTTGGGTAAAACTCAGGGGTTTCTTGTTGCCTGTTGTCCAGTTAAGAACTTTGTCATCACTAGAGATTGCTGAAATTATTGCTTTCTCCTTCAGGTCATATTCAAAAAATTAAACAGACTACTCCTACTCCCCTTAAGACTTGGTAGAGGGATTTTATCCTGATTAAAGCATTAAAAATTAATGCCACTCAGAACAAGTCCCTTTGGATTCTACAGACTGCAGCTCTTGCCTGTCTCCTCCAGGTATTTCAGCTGACATTATCTGTAATTAACATAACGTGTCTTAGCCCGTGGCTTTTTGTCAGAGAATTTTCAGCAGTGCAAATGGGAGCCAGCTCTGCCTACTGTGAAAACCTGCCCCAAATGCCAGGCAGATCCAGTCCTGTCCTCCTCCTGCTTAATTAGCACTGAAACAAACACTATATTGAGAAAATTTAGTGTGAGTTTCACTTTCCAGGCTCAGGATCCTGCCAGGAATCACTTCCCAACACTCACTTCCACCCCTGCCACATTCAGGATCAGAATTTGCTTTGCTGTTCCAATTTAAAAGCTGTTGTCTGGGGAGAGGACAGTGCATTCCAGGAAACTCAGCTAAGCTCACTCTGTGTTGGATTCAGGTGGGAAAGTGTTTGGAGTCAGGAGGAAAAATGACTGCCAGGAGCTCCCATCCATCACCAGAAGAGCCCTGGGCATTTTTACTTTCACCAGTTACCAGCCCCATCAACCCAGCCTCAGTATCTGGGAATTACAAGTTTCACTCTCCCCCAAATTTCCAGAACTTTGTTGGATTAACTGAGAACCCTTTAAGGACAGTCAGACAGAAGTTCTTGGTTTGAAAAATATATCTGCATTAAGAGAGCTGCTTCCTATCATGATGCCTGGAATCACAGGTTGTCTCAAATAAAGGATTATTTTCAGAGCTAGCAAGAGCATTACTGTGGTCAGTTTGTCAGAAACTTTTCTTTGGGTTCATTAGCAATTTGCCTTTTTTAATTGCAAAGTCATTTTGATATGATAAAACTTGCTGTCAATTTCCCCAGAAATGTCTGAGGTGATAATTGCCATTTCAAAAATATTCTTCAGAAATACTTTCATTTAAAAACTTATTTGTCAAACTATGAGGCATTTTTAAAACCAACAACTCTTTTTTTTTATGTTTCCAAACAAAAAATACCTGGGATAACAGACAGGATGAAGGAGGCAGTGGTGGCATGAAATGGCCTCAAAAATTTCAGGCTGTTGACTGACCTTCCACAAGGCAGAAATGTCAGAGCCTCAAAACTGGATTTGCCAAGAAATCAAACCACCCAAAAGAACTTTTATTGATGCCTTAATGCCATGCAGGGCTCACTGTAACATCAGCCATGGGCAAGATGCTGCTGTTGGAAACCTGCTCTAGCTGAAGTTCCAATGACTCCAGCACAAAGAAGATGCTTTCCCCTGGGCCAGCCCAGACCAGCAGGGCTCTTGAGTCTGGCACAGATGCACAAGCTATTCTTGTTGCTTTCCCAGAGCTGTAAAAGTGTGGTTGGAAAAGGCTGGTTCCAGCCAAGGGCAGCTCTGCTCAGTTTTAAGAGGAGCACAGATTCCTGTGGCAGGATTTTTCTAAGCTTCCAGCATTTACTCCTTCCCAGAAAAGAGAACAACAACCAAGGAAAGCAACAGCTGCCACATAATTGCAATATCCTGAAAACAATCCACCTCCTTTGATAAAGGAGTGTGTTTCTAACAAATGCACATGGCTAAGATGGAAATTAAGCTGCAAGGTAACAACAAAATCTGCAAGGACTCCAAACAATTCCCAACAGAACAACAGGAGCCTCTTCCAGGCTCAGCAGTGACATCCCCACATCTGGGGCAGCTCACTGAAAACACCCACGGGGCAGAGCAGAGCCTGGGCTGGGGACAGGAGCAAAAACTCAGTGAAAGAGGTCAAAGCTCCAAGGTGAGCCAAGGAAACTCGTGTGGTATGAGCTGGAGGAGCCATGGACACAGCCAGCCTTGAGAGACAGCTAATAATGCACAAACACATCCTTTAGGAACAAAGAGAACCCCTCCCCATCACACTGAGCTCAAGGACTTGGTGTGTCAGCACACACAGCTCCACTCTCTGCTCTCTGACTTGGAAAGGGCCTTGAATGCTCTGTTTAAATTTAATTCATAGACAAGGAACCCAAAGTTTCTTGAAAGAGCACGTCAATAAATTAGCATCGAATTTTTGCTGCCTTGCCAAGGATTAGCAGTTTTTAATCCATTTCAAGTATGAATTGGGAATTAGAAAATAGTGCTGAGATATTAATAACAAGTAGTTCAGTGTGTGCCCTTAATTTGCCTAAATTTAAAAGGGCTGGTAGGAATTTTTATGCAGTGGAGATAGAGCTGAGCAGATAGAATAAAAATGTCTTAATGGCACAACATACACCCAGAGCTTTGGGGCTAAATCTCTGGTTTTCTGTTGCTTTCTACACCAGATATTTGCTGACTTCCTGAGGTCTTCTGCTAAATCCTTCTGTCACTGACAGTTGCTGTGTCCAGCCATTCACCTCCTCTTTCCATCAGCAACTGGGAAGGCAACTGAAGATGTGCTTGAATAACCAGAATTTCCTGTTAGAACCTGTAGTTTGGAGTGTCAGAGTCAGCTTATGCTGATAAAGTGTCAATAAAGGATTTAAACGATCTATTTAATTTGTTTACACACTCACATCCTCTCTGGACACAGCACCTGCACACTCTGCAGCCTCCAGCCAAAGTGCTGCACCTCCAAAAGCAGAACAGATGGGGGTAAAGAAGGTAAGAGACACCAAGGGGCTTTTTAACTGATTGTCAGCATCTCAGGGATAAAATTTACATACCCCCAGGTGTTTGGAGGATGCCCACAAAGGCTGCTCTCCAGCACAGCCCCAAAAATCATCAATTTAATGGGTGTTAATGGGCTGGTGCCTTCAAAGGTTTTCAGTCAGCACACATTTCTTCTTTGACAAACCACTTTGATCATCTATGCTAGTGGTTATTTTTAATTTAGAAAATGTCATATGAATTGTTGGAAATGCACTGTACAGCAGCCTATGGTATTGCTGGTTGCCTTCCCTAAACTCCTGCAAAACAAGTATCAAAAGTTTGGTCCAGGCACGTAAGAAGGAAATGCAATTAATATAAATTGAGCTGCAAGCTCAGGTTCTGTTTCTCCTCCCAGATAACAGCAGATGCCATTAGGATAAGTTGTGCAAAGAAGCTGAGACAAGACTGTGATATTATGGTCATAAATCATAGTGTCTTTACATAACCCCATTTGCAAAATGCACCTGATTCACATGGCCCTTGCCATTACACAGGAAAACAGAGGTGCTCCAAAACCAAGAAGAGATTGAACAAGTGAAGTGAAGGGAGCAGAGAATGTGCCCATCAATAGCTGCCTTCCAGCAGCAGAAAACAGTCCTCAGGCAGAATAACAGCAGAAATCTCATGTCACACAGTCACTGTATATCACATCTCTCATCTTGTCTGCCCAAATTTTTCAACAGCTCAGTTCTCCCTTTCAAAAGAACTGCTGTACTTCATCGGGAGCATAACAAGAAGGGTGACAAAAAAAACCCCAAAAAACCCCCCAAAAAACCCCAAAACAAACGCCAAAAGTTAACCCTACAGTTGTGGATCAACCCAAACTGCTGGCACTGGCTGACACACCAACTCCATGCAAAGGGGGACAGGACAGCACTGAATGCTGGTCAGGAGATGAGGTCCCACCATGGGATGTGTGGGAATGCTGACTGGTTCCAAAATATTTTGCAGATACTAAACTGTTCCTAAGTAAAATTTTCCTGATAACATAAGAATTTTTTTTTCTGATAAAATTTAAGTTACATATTTGTACGTCCTATCAACCACTCCACACCTTTTGCTAGCATCTCCTAGGCTAAGATGAAGGAAATCACAAAAACATTAAGAAACATGGAAAGAAAATGGCTAAGATGGTATTTGTCCTCAGTTTGACCTTATTTTGGAATAGACCATAACAAATTGAAAGTAATTCTTTCAAAACAGAGGCACAGGTTTAATTTGCTCCTATTTGAAAAACAGCTGTAAACAATCTATTTAAATGAAACAGCTTGAATAATTGAGGGGAGGAGGTGCATCCCACCTCCTCCCTTCATTTGAAACAGGCCAAATCAGCTTTCTGCACTTCCAAGCTGTTGACATTATTCCAGAAGTAATCATGTTGCTGTCTAGCCAGGGAGGATTGCTGCCTGTCTGTGCTGACATAACTGCTGATGCCTCTTCTCCTCAAGTTTCCAAGATTGTGGTTTGACAATCAGTTAAAAAATTGTCTGTTCCCTGACAAACTTTTGGGCTCCTCTGACTTCCTCCTGCCCCTTCCCTACTGATAGAACACCTTCACATTGTCCCCTGGCCCACAGGAGTTTTAGGAGAGCGAAAGTCAACCCTGTTTTGACTTTCTTCAAGCTCTTTTGTACCACGGAGGAGCAGCACAGCCCCCAGAGCTGGGCACCCCTCATCTCCTGCCAAGGTGACAGAGGGACACAAATGTCACATGTTGGAGCCCTGGGCACTGAGAATTTTAGACTTTCTGTGCTGACAGGCACTGACCCTCAAGAAAACACTGTATTTGACCTGAGGCCATGGAAGAGGCTTATGAAATTTAGTGATAGCACTGGGATTCTGTGTGTGTAGTTTGAATAGAA
>JBBMKD010000194.1:11892322-11937052 GCA_037834095.1 Argya squamiceps
GTGTGTGATATCACAGGGTGGAAAACTTAGAGTTTAAGGGTTTAGAATATAGTAATATATATAAAGCAAGATGGAGGTTTTATGGCATAGGCTAGTCCTTTTTCACCTTCTTCCTCATGGGTCTGTGTGGTGTTTTGTAATTGGGTAGAAAAATCCACATTGCAGACCACGGGTGGTTGGTTATTGGGTCAAAATTAAAAATAATTTAGGTGTTATTTCTTAATTGGACAGTTTGTGCTAAAAAGACCTTGTAAGAGATTGAGACAGAGCCATTTTCTGCTTTGCTAGCTAGAACTCACAACTACTGAGGCTGTACTATAGATAAGAATTAAAAACATCTGAGTCTAAACACAAACACCATCTCTCGAGCATTTAATCCCTGCTGTAGCAGAAGAGAAGATAAAGAACTCACAGCTGCTCTTACAGGAGTCAGCCATGTACCACAAAATTGTGGCACATGGTTCCCTGGTTCCCTGCTGCCACAACCAGAAGGATGGACGGGGCTCTGTCCCTTTGCCTCTCCCTGCAGGGCAGAGCTGATTGCCACAGTGGCAGCAGCACCCAAGGGAGCAAACCTGGACAGCACGGGGGATGCCAAAGCTGCACATTTCCAGCTTCATCCTTCTACCTGTAGATGGCATGGATATACCTTGCTATCTCCAGCAGCTCCCTGCACTGCTGCTCACTTGCTTAGCAGGCAGTGTTCTGGAGGATCAGCACTTTTAAACATGAAGTGCTATCTAGTGGGCGAAATTTCCTCCCACCAGAAGGTTCAGGACACCTATATAAAGAGTCTGTGTGGAACATCAAAGCTTTTAAGGGCATTGAAAACATTACTCAAGTGAGAAATGACTGTAGGAACTCTCGCACTTGGCTTTGCAGTGACATCTTTATTGCAGTGATTTCCCACGGCACGTGGGGTTGCCTGCAGAGTGAAAAACAAAACCCAAAACATTTCCAAAGAGACAAACAGCCAGGAGAAAGGCATCTGAGCAGGATCCAGGCTACACAAAGTGTAGGACTGTGGCTGTGAACTTCACCCACAGAGGCATCCCTCAGCAAATACTACTGCTGAGACAAGCTGTAGGAGGCTGCTCTCAGGAGAAGCCGCCTCCCTGGCTAAATTTGCTCCCGTGTCTGTGCAGCTTTGGGCTGCTTATGCAAAAAAATATTTCAGCCCCTCAAGGGTTGCAGCAGAGCTTAGTAAGAATGACAGGAAAAAGTAAAAAGTCATAGCAAGTGTGAGAATGAGGTACCCTTGCATTTCTGTAACTCTCACCCTCCCTTGTAATTTAACCAGTTAAGCACCTCTGTAAATCAAACTCACTGCATCTTCCTTTAGGCACTCATGAAAAAACTCCTTTTAACTAAAAAACACTCTGATTTACTTTTTTCCCCCCAAAAATTCAACATTCTTGGCATTTGATTAAAACAAGGGATTTACTCCATGCAGAAAGCAAATCTCAAAGAGAACTTTAATACCTTCAGATGAGAACGCCCACAAGAGTGACTGTGTCTGCAGAGAGCTGGAGGTTATCTGTAAAAACCTGCTTGCTGCAATGCCTCTCTCCTCTACAGAAAAATAATAATAATGAGATATAATTTGGGGCATTTTGTTTAGCTGCAGCGTGCAGAAGCCATTCCTGCAAAGGCTCCTCACGTGGTGCTGTCAGCACCTACTTGCAGTGCACCACATTAAGTGTGTGGGCAGGGCTGTGGAGAAGGGAAGCCAAAGGAATTTGTGTGTGCAGCTACCTAGGACAGCACTGCTAAAAAGCCACAACAGAAATCCTGCACATAACTTCATAGTCCTCACAGTCATTTCATTAAAACCCCAAAATTTTCTCCTACACTAAGAGCACCAAGCAGTTTTAGGTGCCCTCAGCTCTTGACTTGGACAAGTAACCTCACCTTAGAGCAAGAGCTGTGTGCTGAGAGTGTATCCTCATTTTACCTCTCCCCATACCTGAGCCTGGCTCTGCTAGTCACTGCAGGACAGATAAATCACACCCCCTTTGGGAAATGAAAAAGCATTTCAAAATCTGGACTGACTTCACACTCTGGGCATGCCAAAAGTTAGAAGAATTAAGTTGGCACAAAGAACAATAAGCATTAAATCATGCCTGCATTAGGGACAAGTGTTCACCCTGAAAGAACTACTGCTCTGTAATTTTATTTTCTCATTCTTTTTAGACTTGAGGAGGGGGGGGGAAGGGGGAAGACAGACTTAAAAAAATACATAGAAGATAATATTTTAATTGCAGCTTTTATATTTTGAACTTTGAAAACACACCCATATTCTTCAATGGGTTTGAGAAATGCTAACGTTCATTCTTAAGTGACTAAGATATCTTGTTCACATTCATAAAAATCCTGATTCACTCTGTAGCATGAACCACAGTGGACTGTGTTTATCTTTTAAAAAGATCAAATGAAGCGACTGGCAATGCAATTAACTTCCTTTTAATGCATAAGCAAATATAGAGGCAGTTTCCCTGGGTGTGCAGTGACATCACACATATTTAATGCCCTGCACTGAAATTCAACCTTGTTTAAAATAGAAAACCACATGGAGAAATGGGACTGGAGCACGACACCCTGTTACAGACCTGGGAAATATTCAGGGCTGTTTTTTCAGCCAACACGTTTCAGTTCAAACCAGAACACTAAAGGACAGTGCCAGAAGCAAAGTTGCATCTTTTGTACCCAGACTTCATATGGATTTAATCAAGATAAATTGGCATTGCCTTATAATTTACTATATCTGAGGGTTCCATAAACACTTCTAAGTTTGTGTTGTGCTATGCAGATTATTAAATGACTATAGAAATGAAGACAAAGCTCTCCAATATGCTCTAAGTACTGAAAAGAATAATTTAATTTGATCTCAATTCTGTATTTTGGTGTTTGATTTCTCAGTTTTTAATATCAAAATAATCCTCCCCTCCATATTTATAAACCACACTCACTCTCCAATTCTGTCCCTCCTAGAGATAAGTAATTGCATGATGTGTCCTCTGCACTCATTAGGCTGAGAACACACTCACAGGCTCTGAGGGAACTGGCAGAGGGAGTGACTAAACCACTTTCCATCATATTTCAGAAGTTGTGGCATGCCACTGAAGCTCCCACCCATCATAAAAGGGGAAACATAATCCCTATTTTTAAAAAGATAAAAAAAAAAAGACGCAGGGAACTAGACGAACAGTCAGTGTCACTTTGGTGTGCCCTAAGACCAAGGAGCAGATGCTCCTTTCTATGCTGAGGCACATGGAAAATAAGGAAGTGATTGGTGACAGCCAGAATAGCATCACCAATGGCAAATTATGCCTGACAAATTTTGTGGCCTTCCAGGATGGGCTTACAGCACTGGTGGACAAAGGAAGAGCAGCTGACACCTACCTGCACTTGTCAAAGTGTTTGACCCTGTCCTGCACAACATCCTTGTTTCTGGATTGGAGGAACATGGATTTGGTGGGAGTGGTGGGTCTGGTGGAAGGTGTCCCTGCCCATGGCAAGGAGTGTGGAATTAGATGATTTTTAAGGTCCCTTCAAACACAAGCCTTTCTGTGATTCTGGGATTCCTCATGCCAAGTGTTCATTTGGATCCACTGCAACCAGAAACAACCTGCCTTCTCTCCTCCAGCAGCACCCCAAATCCCACATTTTAAATATATTTGGTCAAGTTTCCCTATCATTCCCCTAACAGAACTGCAAAAAAAATACAGGGTTTTTTTGATAAAAAATGCTATTTTTAGTGAGGTACAGAGAGTCCTTTGGGTTCAGCCATTCCCCATTGCTGCACATTCTCCACCCTCAATGCAGTTATATCAAAATAACACATGTTGGAGTGCTAAGGGCACAGAAGGTCTTGACTGCTTGGGGTGAGCCAAGCAACAGCTCATTTGCCTCTTAGGCACACTCAGTTATTTTGTTGTTTCCAGCTGTGTACACAGGGCCAGCCTGGGATTCCTGAAGAGCTTGACCAGAATGACCAAGAGAATTTTTCTTTTAGCAGGACAAGGAAGGCGGTTCACTCCTGACCTATTAACACCTAGTTATGGTCAAATGTATGCCAGCACCTCAGCCTAAATAAATCTGTGGGCAACCAAATGATCTCCTCAACTACCACACTTGAGTCAAAGTCTTCCCTAAAAGTAATGATCTAAAAAATCTCCTACACTCAGCCACAAGCTGCTGTGAAGAAATAACATTCATCCATGGAAAATAAATGTCAAACTTGGAACACAAGCACCCTTATAAAAGTTGATAAGCTAGAGTTACCAGAAAAATAAAAGCTTAACAAAAATGCCTTGAGAAAGTTGACATTGGCATTGATCACTGATGCCCCAAATCAAGAGAGAGCTGTGAAGCCCATGAGCCACCAAAGATCTCTCTTTGCACAAGGATCTGTAAAATAAGACTTTGCAAGCAGCACTTTTTACTGCACCCAACCATTTCTGGATCTCACATCAGAATAATGTGACTGGAGAGAGAAATCACCAGGCAAGAGTTTTTTATTCCATTTTCCCTGACACCCACTAGCATCACTCAGTGTTGACTTCTGACAAATGGAATGCTCTGGGTGTTCCATGGGACTGGAAGAAAATAGATGGCCAGAATAAGCAGATGGACATGAAACCGTAATCTCACATGAACCCAAGCAAATCACAGATGGGTTAACAGGCCACGCAAACACAAAAGAATTAAGATTACAACACAACTGAATGTCCCATCAAGATAACTCTGCTGTGGAACTCTCAGCTCTGGCTGATAGGGATGACCCTGCTGGTCCAACATGTTTCTGTGTGGATTTTTACCCAAGTGAGGGACTTTATCCCTGCTGGTGCTGCAGGACAAAATGAGCTAAACTCAGCACTGTGGATACATCAATGTAGATCCAAGTTAATTGAAAGACCATTAATTGCCAAACCACAAGAAGCAGTTGTAACAATATAAAGCCACTCATACTGCAAGGTGAGTTCAGGCAAGTCAGTCTTGATTCCCCAGCAAGGAGGAGATACACAGAGAGACCCCAAGAGCTGGCAGGGGGCTGTGGCCTCATTAGGTCTGGGAGCTCCAGGCCAAAGAACCACCTTAGATCTGAAATGAAGACAACATGCTTACAAAGCCTGAAACTTGATCCAATCCTTCTGCAGAAAAAGGACATTTAAGGACAAAGATGAGCCATGTGGCACCTCCCTTGTGGCAGCATCCCCCTGTCCCCACCTTCCTCAGGCAAATGACCTTTTCCAAAAAGTCCTGATGAGGAATCTGCAGCTGCAGACCTGCTCAAATCTGGAAGATGACATTCCCTTTATGCACATTCCCTTTATTCCCTTTAGTCCTGGTAGCAATAAACCACATTTTATTTACCAAGAGCAACCCAAGAGGCAGGATTCAGACCTACTACTGTGAAAGAAAGCAAATTCAGCACATAATTTCAATTACTTGGGTTAGACAACTGATTTCCATTACTGCTGATGGGATTTATGCATCCATTCAACTGAGCATGGTACTGAAAATCTGCTCCTTATTCTGACCCCAGAAGTTTTCCTTCCCCATACAGCTTTAAAAGAATAGAATAAAATGGAAATAAAATGAATGCTGTGTTAATCACTGCCTTGGCTTTGGGCCATTAGCAATGCCTCTGCCTCTCTGGAGTGGTTTATTCTATTTTCAATAGACATCTCTCCCCACTCCAGTGATGAAGCTGATGAAGACTACCTGTCCCAGGTAGTCTGTCTGTCCTGGGTTTATGTGCTGCCTGCACTGGTGAGTTCCATCCCCATTCCTCTTCCTAGAGGTATGAAAACTCAGCTGCTTGGAGATCCTTGGCTTTGTCAGACAACTTCCAGACCCTGATCTTTCATTCCTGTTTAACTAACAGTGCATGAGGAATCTCTTCCGTCAGCTGTTTCCCACATGGAAGGCACAGGTCTGGAGGAACACTCACCCCCAGGGAGGTGCTGGGACAGAAAATCAGCTTAACACCACTGTGCTGTCACTAATGCTCAAAAAGCACAAAATCACTTTTTTTTTTCAGTGGTAAGAAACAGTTAAAACTTGAATTGCAGCAATGAAAATGAGAATGTCAACACCTCTTTGCCTCTTGGATGATTTCCAGCCTAGCTCTGTTTATTTAATAAGAAACCATGACATGGCCACCTGTTTAACAAAGTCTCTGCAAGCTTCTTGCTAACCTTGCATCTCATTTTTCTTAAACTGTTTATAGATGTGGGAAGCCTTTGAATCTTGGGGTTTCCTGGTAGTTTTAATGGAAAGGTCAAAGTGAAGAAGGAGTGATTGTGTGCTGAAGAAGGAGGTAAAGCTTGCAGGAGATGAAGCACGGAAGGATGACGTCAAGGAAGTTCTGGAGATTTCATTCCTTGTTGCTCAGTTTGGTTGTGTTTTCACACCAAGGAGTTTGTGGAGCAGCTGCTCCAGTAATGGAGTCTAAGGGGATGTTAGGACTTATGTCATAAGTACTAATGACAAACATAACCATTTGTCCTTGGACCAAATGGTTACAGGTGAAATTCCATGGAATAACAGATCTCTACAAGAGTCTCCCATGAGGCTCCCACAGCAGCTCCTGCTGCTGACAGGAAAACAAGAAAACATCACCATCCCTTTCTACTTTGACTTGTCCTTCTCAGACACAGCCTTTCCCCCCTTTCTAGACAGTTTGGTCACTCCAAGAGCATTCTGATACCTTCAACCTCTTAAAAGCAGTAAACTGTTTTCATTTAGATGTCACCTGGATTAAATTTAGATTTGCAAGACACAATGTCACTGCACACTGTACTAAGTTCACTGTGGATGGAAGCTCACAACAACAGCAGGACTGCTGATGTGAGCCTTGCTTTGCTCAGTTACCTTCCACTCATCCTTCAGAAACACGCTGGGGCTCTTGGTAGATTTGTGAGCAAGTAATGAAAATAAATAAATAATAATTGTAATTAAAGAAAAAAATAGCTGGCAGGATGAAAGGCTGAAGGACAAGACTGAAACCAGGCTGGGGAACCTACCTAATGCAGAGCTTGGTTTGGGAATGGCAGAGACAACTGAGAGCAAGAGCACAACAGATCAAAAGAGAATAGACAAGCACAGCAAGTACAGGCATCAGATCATAATTTAAGATTAGTTTTGGGGACACAAAGTACTAATATTATTAGCTTCATGCAGGTGTTAGAGACATCTTCTGCACTCCAAAACAGATTTTGTACCAAGGGCTTTAAAAGTCCTTAGTCCTCCTCACACTCACGTCCTTCAGGTCACAGAAATCACTTTAAAGTCAGCAAGGAAAAAACACCCTGCTGTCTTCCAACAACTAAATGGGGCATACCCTCGTGCTGTCAGCAAGATTGAATGTAGCCTCTGTGCTCTGAGAGACCATAAATCCCTTTATTGGCACAGATTACCAACCTGATTGCTTGCATACAGATTAATGCAGCACCATGAGTCCTCTGGGTGACTGCTGAGCAGGGAAAGCAGGAGGGGGGGATTTATTTGCTCTGAAGCTGCTGATGTGTATCTATCAATCACCAAGGAAAAAAAACATTTCACGAACTTAATTCCAGAAATATCTTTGTGTACAGAGAACAGAGAGCTGAGAAAATTACCCAGATTAAAAGAGGGAAGGAAACAGCTCTGCTGTTCCATGCATGAAAACCCAAAGTTGTGCCAGCTTGCCCAGGGTCCACATGCTGTGACACCACACCTGAGGTCTCCCCTCCAGCTGTGGGATTTCCTAACCTCCCTCACCCCAGCAGTAAGTGGCAACAAAAGGTAGAGCATGGCTGAAAGAGGAGAGCTAACACACAAAACAATCATTCATCTTCTCGAGAGCCTCAGCAAATTCTTTCCATTCCCATTTTTAATTCAACACTAAATAGGGCGAATTGAAGAGAGGTTGTGCAACCTTTCTCATGAAGGGGCAGCCCTTTCACAATTTAAATTGAGAATCATAACAATTGATAGTTTATCACCTCTATTTCATGCTCCTTACCCAGTCCCTGCCTTGCTGATGCCACCAGCCATAGGTGGCACAGTGTAAGTCCCTCAGCCCAGGGAAGAGGGTCCATCCTCCCCTGATGCCTTGGGAAGGCTGACCTGGAACAGAGACTGGACAGAGCCAGAGAATAAAGTAGATATTTATTAAAAGGCCTTTAAGGATCCACCTTGGGCAGGACAGGAGCCTGGCCAGGGCTACACCCAAGGTAGACCCAAAATGGTCACAAAATGGACCCAAAATGGACTCAAAGTCTCACACTTTTATAAGTTTTGGTCTGTTTGCATATTGGGGTTTAATTGTCCAATTACAGCTTCAGTGAGATCTCATCTTTCTTGTTCCTCCCTTCAGCCCACCCCTGTTTGAGCTTTTGAGCCTGAAATTTGCCCTTGGTCTTCAGGAAAAGGATTTGTTTTGTGTCCCTGCTGTGTGCAGAGCTGAGTGACACTGCCTGTGAGCTCAGAACTGCACCCCTGGGCAGCACAGAGTCTAAAAAACATAAAAGCTCCAACTTCAGGCATCACCCAGCCCCACAAACCCCTGAGATGCTGCTGCCTCTGCTGACAGAGAGCCAAGCCAGGACCTCAGGTTTTTCTCCTCCAAGAGGGTTCCAGGAATAGGGACCTACTGCTCAACCAACCCACCCAGTTTAAAGATCTGATTAGTGAAATATTGCTCTGATACCCAAAGGCAGGGATGTGCTTGGCTGGCACCCAGGTCAATTTGGGGTCCCAGATTTGACCTGCCCAATGCCAACATGTTTCTGGCAGCTGGATGTCCCAGCTTGGCACTCCTAAAAAAACAGTTCCCACCTTTAAAAAAGGGCCTCAGACATTGAAAATGTGACTTAAAAATACAGACACACAAACTGTGTTACACTAAGCAGCATATTTTATTTTTAAAATTTGGGGTTTTTATTTTCCTGGGTTTGTCTCGCCTTGAATTTTTTTACTAATGAAATTACTTGAGAAAATTTCTCGGGAGACAATAAACATTACAGACTCATTTAGCAAAAGGGAATTCTTCTAAGCTGAATTGACTCTCATCCATTAAAATTGAGATCTGCTGCTAAAAGCTTTGTCTTCCCCCAAAGAGCAGACTATAAAGCCAATAATAAACACGATGATATATTTACTAAATAACTAGAGAGGGAAAAAAAATTGAAATTATCTGTTCCTAAATAAGCCTCAGTGTTGGGAAAACAGTCTGGTTCCATTTGTGAAGTAAATTCTGCCCCTTGCAGCACCTGCATTTTACCCAGTTTAGTGGAACACGGAATAAGAAAGGTTTGGGTGGGAATGGAACTTTGAAGCTCCCAGTCCAACCCCCCTGCAATGAGCAGGGACATCTTCAGCTAGAACACCTCAGACCCTGATCCATCCTGACCTTGAATATTTCCAGTGTAACTCATTGCTGCAGCTCTCTAAACACGACAGGAGCAATAACAAAAAACCAAACCAAAACAAAGAAAATCCCAATCATCAGAACAAAAATATTCCAGCCATCACTTGATTGTTTTTTGTTAATTATACTTTGGACTACAGACAATATTTATTTTCTGACTCGCTACAGTTCCTCTGTGTGGGCCATAAAAAAGTGACTTTACTTGGGAGAAAAGAAAATATTATCCATGGGAAGTGTTGTTGCCAAAAAAAAAAATTATTCCCAAGTAACTTCAAAATATTTGTGTTCAGGCAAGAGGCCACAATCTTTAAGTAATTTGATTTAATGAGAAAAAATGACAACATCATAATAGCACTATCTGGATACGACCCAGTAAAGTGGACTTAATTCAGGGCTTGGATGCAAAACTGGGTGGAAAACTTGAAAGGGAAAGTAAGTATTGAGTTGTAGTATTTGCAATTATTTTACTTTTTAAGTTTTTAGGAGTTACATGCTGAGGATTGGTTAGCACAACCTAATGGGGATGCACCCATCCCTTAAACTGATTTGCAACATCCTGAGAGCATCCAGGCCTCCACACTGGGAAGCATATCAGGAGGTTGATACAAAATGAAAATAAAGAGGAGAGAAAGTGGGAGAAGGAGCAGAACTATTACTGAGTATTTGGGGAAAATTAATGACAGGGACAGCCAGGGAGGGGACAAGGGAGCAGGATGGTGAAATACACAGGTACCCAGCAAACCTCTTCCAGCCCTGGGACAAAACTTCAGCCAGCTTGAGTCTGAGAGATAAGGATGCAAAGGCAATGAAATAACAAAGTGTTTTAAAGGAAAAGCAGAATATAAAGCTGCTCCTGCCCTGCAGTCCATGCTGGATGCAGTGATGCTGCACAGGGATTTCTGGAGCCACAGCACAGCAAACCAGGGTGACACAAAGTAAAGAATCTGTTTGTAAGGACATGCTCCTGAGCACTGACCCCTGCACACACAGTGCTGGGCTTTCATGGAAGCAGAGCAGCTCTTTGATTTCCCAGAAAGTAACAAGTTGTTCCACGCTGAGAGCAAACACAGCATTTGTGCAGCACAGCAGAGGCTGCAGAGGCTGGGAGAGCCCTCTCAGGGAAGGATGATAACCATGACCTTTGCTTTTATGAGCCACACTCTGAGCACACCCCCCAAACCACACATGGAAAACCCAAGTAAACAGAAGCCAGGATGTGCTAAAAGCAAAGCAGGTTCCCTGGCAGTTTTATTGAATTCAACCTTTTCTTTCTCTTGCTCTAAATTGTTCTCAAAACAAAACCACGACTCCCAGAAATCTGTCCACCCATTTTAACATGCAAGGGGGTCGTGAAAAGCTGAGTTTGTTTTTGATGTAATTAGAGAGAAGCATTTCCTCTTCTTTTTTGTGCTTTCAGCACAACATCATAAACACACTAAACATCTAGCATGAGCACAGCTCTCGCAGGTCCTGCTCTGCAGTTACAGGCCAGCCCTCAAATCCTGCAGCCTGAGGATTTCACCAGGTGCCCATGTCACCAGTGGGGCATTTGGGGACTTCACACACAGCAAGTGGATCTATTAATGCTGGATCAGAGGTTCCATTTCCACACCCAAACAAATGTTTCCAAATTAGGAAAAAAGTGTTTCAGTTTCACCCCTGACTTTTAAGGAGAAGCACCAGAACTTTGTGTGTTTCTCTCACCGTGGTTGGCCAGGACAGGACAGGAGCACCTATTTGGGTTTTGGAAACGTTTCTCAAGGCCTGTGGTTTGCCAAATTATCCCTCCTTGATCCTTGTGGACCTCAGGAGGAGCACAGAGGTGCTCAGGGATTTTTGGGATGCCTTAGCCAGGTGTGAGGGCTTCCCTGTGCCTGAGCACAGCTTCTGTTTTGTTCCTGTATCATTTGTTATCTACTCATTTATTAAAACCTTTGCTTTTCAAAACACTCCTGATGTCTTGCAAATATTACTGAGCCACTCCAGGAGGTTGCAAGCCAACCCTCAGGACTTGATACATCATCTCAGGGCTCATTGCAGGCTGGCCTCATGTAAGACTGTGTCACTGGAACACTAGTAGGACTAGCAGGCCTACAAAGGTCTCCCTAATCCTCTCAAAAATGACATTTCTTGCACATTTCCTTGCTCCCTGTCCAAGCTGCTCCCATCACAACCACATTTGCCTTTTCTGTAGTTCCATGAGTGGCCTAAGCTGACACAAAGCAGCACTTAAAGGAAAGAGCTGGTTCCTCTCCTGTCCTTCCCTCCTGCACTCTGAGGAAAGCAGTGCTGGAGGGTTACTTTAGATCAAAACTGTTTGGGTTTTTTTACTGCAGGCAAAACTGGTTTTTTTTACTTAGCACAGTCCTGCCCTGCACAGCCTCCCCACACCTCTGCCAGGGCCAGGGGAGCTGGGGGGTCACAGGGCAGGAGTGAGCAGCATGGGCAATGCAGAATGGACCTGGCAGGCTTCCCACCCTGAGCTTTGACACTGGTTTGAGCTGCCCTTGCCTGCCCTGACTGCTGCAACAGGAGCCCCAGTGACTTACCCCACATCCCCTCCTTTGTTCCCATCTTTGTGCCAACACCAGACTGCCTGAAAAATAAACTTATAAATAAAATGATTTTCCCTTCCTTTACCTTTTGTCTGACCAAGACACAAGAGCCTCGACTAGAGTGGTAACTAAAACACAGCATTAGGCTCAGAATTCAAACACATCAATTCAGCTGCAAGTCTGGAGGCTCAAAGCCCCCCAGGACACAGATCCAACACCAGGCTGATCTCCTGGCACTAAACCTGAGTGAGCACAATTGGGGGGGAGCATCCCTGGGCCCCCTGTGTTCACAGCTCGCTAGGTTCTCCCATTTGAGCTGCTTTGCTTCATCTGAAAATAAATTTCATTTGGTTTCATTTGCTCTACAAGCAGGGAATAGGCTCAGACCTTGGGTCTGGAGCAAGCCACATCTCTGGGAAGGGGAGAAAAGAAAAGTGAAAGCAGAGCAAGCGTTGCTCTTATCAGAGCTCACAGCTCAGGACCTTTCAGCATCAAAAGGGTCTTATCTGAGGTCTCAGAGGAAAAAAAAGAAATGTGCTAGCCTTGGCCAGCAACTTTGCTGAAGAGCATTGATAAAATCTCACAAATCTTCTAATTCCTGCTGGTTTGATGGACACCACAATGTTATCAGCAGAGCCACGCTGCCAGCAGAGGGACTTGGCAGGAGGAAGGGCTGAGGCTGCACACCCTGCACCCCAAACAGCTGGGGACAAGCACCACACTCCTGACAGGGAGCCCAGAGACCTTGTAACAGCAAACAGAGAGCAGCCTGGAGATAACCTCCTCAGAAAAGCATTGAGATGGACGTGGGTAAGCAGCCAAGGGTAAGCAAAATGATCAGGAAAACCAAAATAAGTTCCACCAAAGCTGTGGACAGCTCACACATCACAGCTAACACCATCAGGGACAGGAAAATGGGAAAAAACAATTGTTTGGCTTTGTTCCCCCCACATCAGGCACTTCACTAAGTAGCTCAAAACACCCTCCCTGCAGTGGTTGCATAGCAAGGATGATGTGGAGGGAGCTGATGTGTGCAAATATCTGTGTAATTGTCTGTTCTGGCTCACAGGCTCCCCGTGATCACAGCAACACTCCTACGTGGGAAAGGGAGCTCAGCTATGCAAGGGAGGGAAGGGGAGCTGCCTGTGCCCAGCCCTGGCTGGAACTGTCACGGAGAAGGGATGAAAATGCAGCAGAATTAATGAAGAATAAAGCACTATTTCAATGTACAGTTTCATCTTTTCCTATTGGCAAGAAAGTTTTGTGCATTTTTGGGGGTTGTTCACAAGTAGATAATTTCTGCTTTGAGAAACGTGCCTATAAATTGATTTTTAGGGTTTGCCTAAACTCAGAAATGTTTCTAGCTTATTTTACAGCCAGTTCTGCCTAAACGATTTCTAAATTGGTTAAAGTAATCATATGGATTTCAGATAGTATAAAACAAGCAGCCAATTTGCTTTTTCCTGCACTAAGTTCAAGGTAACTTTGAAAACTCCATTAAAGCTGATGCAATAAAAGTGTTCAGATCACCTGTAGAATTGTTGTGCTGCTTTTGGCTGAGGTAGAGTTCATTATCTTCATAGTAGCTGGTGTGGGGCTGTGGTTTGGATTTGAAAACAGTGAAAAGAGTGTTGATAACACAGAGATGTTTTTGTTATCACTGAGCAGTTCTTACCCAGAACCCTTCCTGCTCCTCACCCACCCCAGCAGCAAGAGGCTCCCCAGGGAGCTGGGAGGGGACAGAGCCAGGACAGCTGACCCCAAGTGACCCAGGGGATGTCCCAGGCCATGTGGCACCGTGCTCAGCACACAGAGCTGGGGAGGAGGAGGAAGGGGCACGTTTGGGGTGATGGTGTTTGTCTTCCCAAGTCACTGTCACAGGTGGGGGAGCCCTGCTGAGCACCTGCCTGCATGGGAAATGAGCAATGAGCCCCTTGGTTTGCTTTACCTGGTAAACTGCCTTTATCTCAACCCATGAGTATTCTCACTTTTGTCCTTCCAGTTCTCTCCCCCATCCCGATGTAGGGGATGTGAGCAAGCAGCTGCAATGGAATCATTGTGAATAAAACCCTTGGGAAAAGTTTTGCATTGCCAAAACCAAGATCCAAGCAGGGACTGGGTTAACTGCTAAGGAATCACCTTATTCCTTTCTTCCAATTAAGCTACACAAGGTTACAGCTACTCCCAGAAAGGTGGGGCCAGCTGGAATTTAACTATTGCTGCAAGGAGGAGCTGGGAACAGCCTATCAAAAAAAGGTCCCCCCTTGTCACCCACTTCCATCTGCACGTGTGATTTATCTCACCACGTTGTGATCTCAGGAATTGTGGCCCCAGCCTACACTCTTCTCCTGCTCTAACTCTCCCTTCCCTCCCTTCAAACTCCATCAGTCAGGAGGAGCTGGGAGCAGCACTCAGTTGTATTTACTAGCTCAGCAGCCAGCTCCTGTGGCTGCTCCTTGTGGGCTGACTCGAGGCTATATTTAGAGCATGAAATCCCTCTCACCTCTATAAATTCTTTCAGTGACTCATCACGGGGAAATTAGCAGCCCCTACACCACCGTGAAAACAGAGAAAAGGATACTTTTGGGAGAACTGCCAACACCCTTTATCTCCAATGAGAGTTTTAATTGGCAGCAGCATTTGTGCTGGTTTTGATCCACACTCTTCTACACTCAGCACGGATATTTAAGCATGAGAAGGCGTAGAAATGGTACAGATGAGGCATGTGACCAGGAGAGCCATATGGGAAAGTGCTGAGCCCTTCTCTCTCTAGTATCAGCCCGCATTTATTTATTCCAGTGGCTCTGCTGCAACTCGAGGTTCACACAAACTCAGTAAAGATGGTGTTTGCAGTCAGTCAGGAGCACACAGTCAGGTGTGTTTGTAGGGTTCCAGCACTTGGGGTTTGTGGGAGGGGGCAGGAGGAAGGGTTTTCTCTCCTTCCATTTTTGTATGGTGGGAGTCTAACAGGCAGCTCTGAGGGAAACTTGTCATGTTTGATTATCTTCCTCGTGTTAAAAACAACTTCAACCACCTCATTAGTTACCCTCCGTGGCTGATCAATTAAAGCAGGAGTCAGCCCTCCAAAAGGGCAAAATTAACTTCAGTAATATTCATCTTTCTGTATAAAGTCATATTAGGGAGATGATAATTCTGTTGGAATGGGTATCTCCTTTTGTTGTCATTTTCCCTGGCTTGCTGTGGGGCTCTCTGAACCTTCTGTGGTGGGTAACACCATCCAGTTTAAAGCAGGGAGCATTACAAGCTTAGCACAGGATATGCCCAGAGTCACCTGTATTTCTACCTAGAAGGGCTGAAAGAGAAGGAAAAGCTGCCTGACCACAAATAACTTGTATACAAAGGGCATGGGCACCAAGCACAAAATAAACACTGCAATTATTGCTTCCAGTGGCTCCTCATACCCAAGGCAGCTCCTAAACACCAACATCCCACCATGGAAACCAAGACAAGAACAGGAGCTGCTCCAGCAGTGCCAAACTCCAATATAGGAGCCCCAAGAGGGGCTGATATCAGAGAGATAAGGCAGGAGCTGGCAGCCCCAAACACCACCACACAGTCCTGGCCAGCTCCTGAGGCAAATTGGGCTGGATGTGATCACTTCATGGCATAAACCCCTGTCTCTGTGGCAGGGCAGTCCAGGACTGTGCAGTCTGCAGCTGCTTCAGCCTTCCCCAGCTCAGCTGGCCTCAAGGGCAGCCCCATGATGGTTGATTCCTCTTAAAATCTTAGCTTTCCCCTTCATGTGCTCAAATCTACCTGCAAGGGACTCACCAGATCCCACACAGCCACAATAAACTTTCAGTGAGAGAAGCTTCAGTATTATTGAGTGTATAAATGCTCCTGAGATACCAGAGTTCACAGCACACTTCTCTCTTCCATCACTTCCAGCTATTTTGCACTGCACTAACAACCCATAATAAGGCAGCCACTCCTGTGGGCTGTGAGCCATGCCAGAAGCCTGGCTGAGACTATGGAAAGCAGTAGCTCAGGAGACAATTCAGCCCCCAAAAATTACCTCACCAGCATCACTGATGATAATAAACGGATGCAGACAATTAGAGAATGGGAAAAAGCTCCGTGGAGCTGATGAAGTGAGACCCCTACAGTGAGAAAGTCTCTCAAAAACAGCTGAGTTTGTGTTTGGGTTTTGCTTCCCAGCATGCAGAAATTAGGAATGAAATACTGCTGTAAATCTGGCTGTTAGAGGAGCTCCCCCAGCCCTTTACTGACATCAATCATCTGATTGCCTCCAGTGAGAGCCTTTCCATGAGTGAGGGCTTTTGGCAGGAGTGAAGCTGGAAAGATGAAGCACTTGCATGTAATGACAGATTCATGGAATGATATGAATATTTATACACACTGGCATGGGAGCACTGAGCTTCCCCATACAATTATTTATGCTGTGTGTTCAGACATGCCATTCATCTGGGCTGCTCTCAGCCCAGCAGGTTTGTGGCTCACAGGGGCAGCCAACACGCACTCAGCCATGCTTTGCTCTGCTCTGTACCAGCTCTGATTCCATCCCCAGCTCCTGCTGAGCAATGCCAAGGCAGGGAAAAGGCAGATTTCAGCCCAGCATTGTCATGGGGACCTCTACAAGCTTTACTGGCTGGGCTCTCCTCCCCACAGCTCTGCTTTCTCTTGGCTTTTGCATGAAGCCAGAGGGGCTCTCCTCCACACCTCTAAATGACTCATTGAGGCTGAGGCCCAGAGACAGCTCTGGACTGTCTCTACAGGTTTGTCCATGTGGCAAACACACCATTTTTTTTGGTGCCAAAGCAGTATTTTCAAGAGCATGGTATCAGCTGCAAAGGGGTGAGCAGACATTGCAGACATGGGGTGCCAGCTTGCTGCAGGAAAGGAAAATATTTTGCTGTTGTTGCTGCTCATAGTGAATTCTGGCAGTCAGAATGAAGCTACCAAACGTATCATGAAACATCAGGATACAATTGTTGCAGGGAAAAGCTACCAGACATCTCATGGGGTGAGGGGTTTGAGCAGGCACAGCATGGAAATGGTGCAGATCTATCCAAAAAAACCAGCCTGGGACAGTCCCTCACCATGGTGAGGTAAAGAAACCATACACACTGACTGTATTGACTAAGATATTTTCCTGCCTGCAGTATTTTCCTTTGTAGAACAGAAATCAGCAGAGTAACACTCCTGAGCCCATGGTGTGGGTGGCAGCCTGGAGACTCACATCCTGCCAGAGCTGAACTGTGAACTCCTGAGCCCAGAGTGCCAGGAAAACGTGTTCCCAGGGAGGATTGCTTTCTAGCAGCATTTTCCTCCTTTTTTTATTTAATAGACAAATGCAAATAGCACTGCACTCCCAGACTGCCAGCAGCAATGGTGTGAGGGAGCCACAGCCTGCCCCTCTCCTGTAACACCTTCCCAATTACTCCTGCCATCCTAAACAATCAAAACTAATTACTGCCACGCTGTCACTTCTCCAGCAAGGAGTAAAAGGATGATGAATATTATGATGGGGGTAATAGAAACATTCATCCTATGCACATCAGCAATCCCAGCTCACTCATGTGTCCTGAAGGCTTTAAGGTGGGTGTCCTCTGAATCCAGAGAGGTTCAGAGCAGACTGGGGAATAGCTGGGTGAAATATTCTGACCATAACTCCTCAAAGTTAATTAGAACATCAAGTGCCTCCAAACCAGTGGCCTGTAAATAAACATTTTTCTTAGGTACTCTCATTCATGAAAACATAGAAGGCAGATTGCACCAGCAGAAAGGAGATATCTGCCATTCTTTCAGGTGGAAAAAGCCCAAGCTCATCCCCCTCCAGTGCCAATTGCTCAAAAGTGGTTTGGGAGCACAAGATCCAGCAGCAGCAGCAGCTCTGTTGTGGGACTGACCACCAGAAACCCCTTGTGTGGAGCCCACACTCAGCATCATCCAAGGAGTCAACTGTAATGAGCAGAGCAGGTTTTCCTACAGAGCATGATCTGAACGTGGCCACCATGGGCAGGCTGTGTCCAGGGGGTCAGTGATGCCCCAAAAACACAGTTTACCCCTGAATCTCACAGGACCTCATGGCCATAACAGACAGGAGAACACCCTGCAAATCTCATACACCACAAAGCTGTCTCTAAACCATGCATGCCTAAAACCCAAACACAAGTTTCCATGAGGATTTGAGTGCCAGACTCCTCTGTGTGAAGTTCATTGAAGTCACACAGCTCAGACACACAGGGATTACCCTTTTCCCGCAGTGCTCCACATACCAGGCTCAGATGCTGAAGCAGGAGCAATTAGCAGTGTGCTCAGCAGTATCCTCTGCTGACAGACAAAATGCCCCAGCACAAATGTCATTATGGGCACTGCACTTTTTGGTGAAACACAGGAGGAATGTCGGTCTGTGTGCCCAGATAGGTCTGGTTTTCAAAACAGAACATTTAACCAAGAAAGGTAAACAGACAAAGACTGAAAGCAGGATAAAGTCTATCAATAAAAGTTGTGCTGCATGGCAGAGTTTGGAATAGAGCCTGAGTGTCTCCTAAATCCATTGCCTTCTGATCCATACCAAAACTCAATTTATTGCCTTCCCCTCCCACAGGGGAGAAGATTGACTGCAAGACTCAAGCAGTCAAATCCAAAGATATTAAACACACAGAATGCTGCTTTACCTATCACAATGCAAATTATATCAGCCATAAGCCATAAAAGAGCTCATTTCAAACAACAGTAATTTAACAGAGTTATTCCAAGGAGAACTAGTGGCTGTATTTGTTTTCTTTCTGATACTGCAATAGCAAACCATGCATGAAGTTTATTAAGCCATGCTAATGTCTTTCTGTTCCAGCACATTTTAGCCATATGGAGAATCTGGCTGGTGCTTGAAATACAAAATTGTTATTTGGGGAGAAATGTCCTGAAAACAGCTTGGAAATCGGCTGCTCCAATTGTTGATTTCTTCGACGACGTGAATAATACATAACCAAAAAGTCAGAGTGGATGTGGTACAACATGCTGGAATCCATCACAGGAAGGCAATTTGGAGACCCCAAGGAGAGACGGGCAGGAAAACATCTGAGTTCACATGAAACATTGGCCACAACCCAAAGGGCTGGTGCTCCCCAGGGAGAGCAGGGGACTGCACTGGATCCAGAGAGCATCCAGACACAGGAGCTGTGCCATGGAGAAATCCCTCCCAGGCCAGCCAGGTCTCCAGACTGAAGGCTGGAGATTGTAAATCTCTGAGGAGACATCGGGGTCAGGCTCAAATCCCAAAGTCTGGCTTTAACTGTGACTTTGGGAGAAGCCCAGAAAGCAGCAGAGCTTATCCAGGGACACATGCCCTGAGTGGGAGAGATTCAAAGGGTGATGCTGGAGTTACTGATGCCATTTCCATGAATCAAAAAGTTCAAAGAATTTACATGCAGAAACAAAAGCCTGGGAGAAGCCTTCTCAGCATAGAGAAGCCCTTAAAAGTTATATATAAGTGATTTTTCAGGTGAAAAATCTCTTTCAGGTGGTAAATTCTGAATCACATACAACTCACAAGGGAAATCTCAGCAAAGGTTGAGAATTTAAAGATCATCACTATCAATTATCTTCGTCAAACTTTCCAGACCTTTCAACCACATAACAAATCAGTTAACAAAATTTGGATTTCATAATCATTTGCATGCCATGCCTAATTATTTTTATATTAGATATACGATTTTCATTTTATTGAGAGATGACACAATGTCAGTAAATTAATTCCAAGAAACATTTTACATGCCATCATTTTTTTTTTGCTGTCCTCAGGACGTACTTTTTTTTTGTTCTGCTATAATTCATGGCATCATTTGAAACTGACTTTCAGTAAGGTTAGCCATAAAACAAATCCAAAGGGGTTACAAGAGAGATGGAAAAAGACTTTGGACAAGATCAAGGAGTGACAGTGCAGGGCAAAATGACTTCAAACTGACAGAGGGCAGGCTCAGATTAGATATGGGGAAGAAAATCTTCCCTCTGAGGATGTTGAGGCACTGGCACAGGTTGTCCAGAGAAGTTTTGGATGCCCCATTCCTGAAGTGCACCGGGTCAATTTTGGGGAGGTTTGAACAATGTGGTCTAGGGCAAAGGTGTCCCTGCCCAGGGCAGCAGAGGGGTTGGAACAAGATGATTTTAAGATCCTTTACAATCCAAGCCCTGCTGTGGCTCTATGACTTCAGGCAAGCTGAGCTGTGGTAACTGTGTGTGCTCCTCTTATTAAAAAAAAACCAAACAAAAAACAACAACAACAAAACCAGCTCTTCAGTCACTGTGTTGAGAATTCCTCACAGAGTCATGCCAGGATGATACAGAAAAGCTGTAGAAAAGCTACAAACTAATGCCAGATCTCCTTCCTCCCACTCTGATACTTTTAGCTGCAAGGCCATCTGGTAAGAGAGATATAGAGCAAATTTTAACTTGCACTCACAGCACAAGCATAGTTGAAAACTAGATTAACCATAGTCCATTTGAGTTCACTGGCAATGTGCCAACCAGTAAATTAGATTGATCACCACTAATCTCCATCCCCATCACTGCTGGGCCCTGGTTGAGCCCAGGGATAGAACCAGTAGAGCCAAAATGGGAGGAAATTGAATCAGGGGTTTGATTTTGTCTTCAATAATTTTTAAGGAACAGACTGGCACACCAGGCCACTCTCAGCTTCCAACCCCTCGTGGTGGAGAAGCTGCAGAGAATTAATTTGCAAAAAGTTTGTCCAGAATGTTGAACCGTGACTAAAAGATGATTTTAGCCTCGTTAACCCAGTCAAGAAATTCCTTCCAAGTCTGACCCTTAACTGCAAACATGCAGTGGAAGGCTATTACAAGGCATTCACATTGTAAGTGCTGCTCCTTTTATTGTTTTAGAAGAGTTTAGTCCAAACAAACCCTCTCTGAGGCACAGGTCATGTGTACTCTGTAGGGAGAAATCCTGCAAATTCCAGGTAGTGAAGAAAGGTTCTGGATGTTTGTGATATTCAAATGCAGAGCTGGCTGAAATGCCAATTATGTTCCCTGCAAAAGAAATGTCTGTCTGTGCTGTGAATTTCTATAAGAAAAACCAAGCCACTTCCTGATGTTGAAATCCCTCATAGAAGAGCCAAGGGGAAAAAAAAAAAAACCCCAAACAATAGAACAATGAAATATGTGACTGTTGATTTACATTAACCTCATGTTTGAATCACTGGGGCATGATCCTTCTCTGCTGAGCCCAGCTTGAGCAAGAGGCAGCCTTTAACCACCCCTCCTAAGCCATGCATCCCTGACCTCCCTGTGCAGCACATCAGCAAACACAGTGTCCTGAATTACTGAGTGATTCAGGGGTTAAGTATCACAGGTCACTGTAGTCTTCATTTACACACAGCTTTCTAGCATTAATAGTGATCTCAAAAATATTATGTTGATTATTTCTACATCTCCCTGACCCCGAGCCATATCCTTATTTTTCATCTGCCTTCCCCCCTTGCTACTGCTCTGTTTCCTTCCTAAGTTTTCAACTAAATCCAAGCCATTGACGTAATTCAGGCATTTTGAGGGCAAAACAACACCCACCCTTGAGCCTGATCCAGAAGTCTTTAAAAACCATTCTGAGGTCAAATCATTAGGATTTCTCAGCTGGCCAGAGAGCCTCATGGAAGGAGCTCCCAGGTGCTGAACAGCTCCAGGGTTCAGAACAGGATGAATGTTTGTCTCAGAGTATTTCTTAGACTACAGCAGCTTCTGCTGCAGTTCACTGAGGGTCTCAGCAGCTGCCAACACTGATTGCTAAAGGAGATTTCACAGTTCAGCAGACAAAAGTTGGATTTCACCTGTGCAGCACTTCTGCACATGAGCAAAAATAAGACTGAACCCACAACCTCAGTGATATTAGCACCATGCTCTAACCAACTGAGCTAATCTCAGGGTCATATTAAATACCTCTCACTTAAAAAAAAAAAACAATGTATGGATCAGTATTAAAGATTTAAGCTCTCCATTTCCAGACAAATCTGTCCTTTACTCCATCTTGAGTGAAAGTAACATCACCCTCAAGGACTCCCCATCTTACAATGCTGACAGATTATCAGCAATAAATCAATAATCTAAACTGATGCCAGAGTTTAGATTCAAACATTGCTGGTTTCTACTTGTGTCTTCTAGTTTTGAATTTTCAATATCTGCCTTCAGAAAGGCGTCATTATCAACAATATTCTACTTTGAACATTATTTGAGCAGCTAAGGAAAGAAAGCCAGAGGTTTCTACCAGGTGAAACACCACAGATCAAGAAAATCAGAGTTAAGAGATAATCAGAAAATCTGTAATTGAACAGCAGTTAGAAAATAACAGCATCCAACCCACAGTGTAACCACACAGCCCCCACCTCTAAGAAGACATCACTATATAAAATTTTTAGTATCTTGGCTATTAGCAGGGCTACACGTGCAAAGCTGGTTATGAAACAATGATTTAAAAAAGCAACATTTCAGTGGTCTCATATCTCCAGAATTACTTGCAAGCTTTCTAAACCTGCAACATTTTCTTTCAATAATCTCTGACAATCTTTGCTCCACTACCTCCAGTAATCAAATACAACAACAGCAGAAATATTAACCGTGAAAAATTGCAGGAAGTGCAAAGCTGGGTGTATATTTTGGAAGTTTAACTGTGCTTTACCCAGTGCAGTTAAATAAGCTTTGTGATTTCCATCTGCTTTGTGTGACTGGCAGGCTGGACAGATGCTGGAACAGATCTTTTCTGCATCTGGTAAATGGATCCCCTGGTTCACCCAGTCACAAACCAAGATCTCCACCAAGGTGCTGGTATTTCTTTGGCAAAAATTGGAGGGTTGACAATAGGTGGGCTGAGCTACTCAAAAATGATCTTGAGATCAGCAATGGCATTTCAGATTTTCATATTTTAGGAAACTGAGCCAAAGAATAATAGTCTTATCTGCAGTTCCATGGGAAAAGGACAGTTTCTCCTGTGTGTGTCTTAGGAACATCTTCCAGTTGCTTTTGCTGAGGCTTAAACTAGCCAGCTCACACACACTGAGCATGCTGTGAGCTGGCCAAGTTACAGCACACGGGCAGCTTGCCAGGCTCATTCAGAATAAAGCACTCAGTAAGTGCAGATTCAGACATTTCTAGCTGCATCCCAGGGTGACTTGTCAGCTGGATTGCACTACTACAGTGGGCTAAGAGACTGGGGAAAAAAATGTCTTGGGATAAAAGGGGCACTAGGTGCAGCACCTGGGGAGTTAAAGGCACCTGGGACACAGCAGCCTATGCTCTTTGCACTCTCTCTGCTAGGTGATTTTCCCAGTTATCCTCCAGAAAATGCCACAGCCCTGGGGAGAGCTGTGGGCTCACAGCAATCTGCAGCAGCCAAGCCATTGTTGTGATGACATCCAGGCCTCCCATTACATATTTGGAGTGCAAAAGCATCCAGCTCCCCATAAACCATGGCTGGGCTGGAGGCAGTGAGTAGGGACTTGTGGGGAAAGCAGGCAGAGCCCAGCCTGCCATGCCTGTGACCCAGAAGCATCTCCTTCCATCAATCCTACAACTCTCCTTGCCAACAGCTCCACTCATTGCTCCCTTCCTCAGGCCAGAGAGTGCAACCCTGTGTCATGTGTGGGCACTCAGTCCCTACCCAGCCCCAACACAGATGGTTCTGAAAGGATAAAATTGTTCTCACAATAACTTTCACCTGAGTTTTCACTCTTACTTCAAACAGGTTTCTCACCTGTTGGTTTTAATGTGGTATTAATTGAGTAATACAAGCTCACATCATACTGGTAACTGCTGCCAAACAATGAAAAACTTTTACTTCCCATTGCTGAAGCTGGGAAAACATGGATGGGAATTTGGGAGAGTCCTGACAACTCCCACATCTCTGTGCTCACCTGTTTCAAAAAGAAAAGAGCCATGGCTGCACTGTCACCTTATTTCAGTCAATAAGGATCAGTCTTCACCAGTTATTACAGCTGATGTCACCAATCCTTTGGTGATCAGAGGCATAAATCCTGGTACACTTGCACTGCACTGATTCCCTGGAGATGGGTCCAAGCCACACAGGGCTTCCCTTAGGAGTGAATCAGCTCCCTAAGGCTCACAAAGATCACTTTTGCAGTAGATGCTTTTTCTCCTTAGCTTTGTATTCAGTATTCCACTCTCCTGCTGCTGCTGGGGCAGTTTGTCTGCTATGAACACAAACCATTGGGAAGGTCCTTACAGACCCATCAATTGTTCATGTATATTCCAGATCTCAGAGCTGTTTGCTCTTCCTCTTGCTCCCCAGTGCCTTTTCCCAGCTTATCTTACCCCCTGAAACTCAGTTGCAGCATCTTTGTCGTGCCCTAAAGGAGCTGTTATTAAACACCCACCTACCTCTTCCTGAATCTCACTGCTGCATCTCAAGAGGCAAGATGTGGGTTCATGCTGGCTGACCCCAGGTACTTCATATCTACTTTTTCACAGCCCTGACAGTGTCTCATTCAGGTAGCTCAGGTGGTGGGAAGAGCAGTGACTGCTAGGTCTGAACTGAGTGGCAGCAGTGGTGCATTCTGCACAGTGAGACAGGCAAAGAGCCTCTCCTGCAGCTCCAGAATGGGTTCCACAGAGAGAGGACTGCAGATCACAGTGTCCCCAACACCTCCCATGGGATCAGTCTGCTCAGGTTACTGATCCCCACTTTGTCTTCTGAAACATCTGATTTTCCACACGCCTCACTGCAGCTCATTTCATGCTCCAGACCTAAACTCTAGAAACTGCAACTGGCACCAGCCCAGCCCTGCATCTGGCCTTCATTCCTCAGATGAAAAACACAGATACTCCACTCACCCCACACAAGCCCAGACACCAAAAAAAATAAATGGGAGCCATCATTTGCCTTCAGCAGATTGTCTCCTTATTGCCCTCTGAGTGTCATCCCTGGAAATGGATTGCACCAGTCTGCTTCCCTGGAGAGTCGTGGAGCCTCTCTCAAGTGTTTTGTTGGCCAAAGCCCATCTGCCAGCAGAGAGCACCAAGCCAGCTCTCAGCAAGAGCAGCTCTGGGAAGCTTGTTTACAAGAGTTTTAGTCTAAAAGTTAGACAAGAAGTACAAGTTCTAGTTAAAAAAGACACTCAGATATTTGTCTGAAATTGATTCTCAAGCTACAGACAGCCAACCCATTTCAACCAGCACAATAAGCTCCAAAGGTTCAGGAGGAAAGAAAGGGTGGTGGGGTTTTTTTAAACCGTAAGAAATTCCAACCATG
Organism: Argya squamiceps; assembly: GCA_037834095.1. Lineage (NCBI taxonomy): Eukaryota > Metazoa > Chordata > Aves > Passeriformes > Leiothrichidae > Argya > Argya squamiceps. The sequence goes on from JBBMKD010000194.1 coordinate 11,917,553, forward strand.
AAAAATGGATATTTCTTGGGTAATACTCCACCATTCCAATGAAAAAACGGAATCTGATTGAAATAAAAGGCAATGGCTTTCTTTCCTAGTAGCCTTTACCTCCCCAAACAAACAAGGATTGGAGTAGAATGAGGAAAAAACCCCACTGACCTAAGGACAGTTCCAGCCCTCAGCAACTTGCTGAGCACTGAAGCTGCACTGACAGACTGATGGGTGTCAGGGGTGGTTAAAAGAGTAAGAGAAAGAACACAGGCTTTTGGACAGCAGTAGAGGAAGCTTCACAAAACATGGGAAAAAAAAAAAGCATACAAATAGTAGCTATCATTGGCAGGTGTATACAGACTGAAAGGGAATGCGAGGCACTGATCATCATACCACAAATGTTATTTTAGACAATTTTAAGACACAATGCAAATATATCTTATTGCAGCAGCCCTGTTGTTAGAGGACAGAAACAAGCTGAGACACAGACTCCTTGTTTATCACAGCATGAAAAGGTTCCTGGTTTACTCCTCTTTACAGCTCAGCCATCCTGACCCCAACCATTCACTGACTGCCTGCAGCAGCTCCTGCTGCGGGTTTCCCTTGCAGCCTCTGACTGCTGGTTATTTCCTGCTAAATTATGACTGCAGGCTTTTACCCAGCCAGACTGTGACTACAGGTTTCAACAACAGGCTCTAAGTGCACACTCAGACTGACCTCAGAGCAGGGATTCTCTCTCCTCAGGATCCTTCCTCTTCATGATGCTCTCTGTCCCTCTTCCTCGAGGTTCCTCCTCCTTCACCAGCCTCCCACAGGAAGAGGAAACTAGCTAACCCACTCCCTTTTATCAACTTCTCTTTACTGGCTACAGCTGTGACTCATTAGGGGTGAGGCTGTATTGGGTAATTAACAGAGCTGTTACCTATCAGGGGCAAAGTCACCTGTATTCCCTTCTCTTACAATATCTATCTCCAATTTTTCTAGAAGTTTATGCATTCTATGGTAGCACTGAACCCTAGTGAATGCCTATCCACAAAAGAAATACTTTTGTTGTTAGCAACTATGCCTCTCACCATCAAAAAACGCACCTCAGCACATAAGTGTGGGTATTTACTTCTTATTGGACTATTCAGCTGCAGAACACCATTAGCACACCACCAGGATGCACTGGAAATGATGCAGAGCTCTGTGTTGGAAGAAAACCAGATCTAAACTAAAGAACTCTTTAAGTTTTCATGATAATTGGGTGCCTGTAACATCTCCTGCCTCCCAGGGAAGGGAGGGAAAGAAGTAATTATCAGCCATCCAAACTCCCCGCTGCACAAAGAGGGCTCCCACGCTGCTGTCAGCTGTGACAACAGCCAGCTCTCTGTGGGCAGCACCTGCCCTATCCCCCTGCCAAAGAGCAGCTGAATGAGGCTGCTTCCACCACTCTTCTTTGTGCTGGCACGGGCCACCCTCCTGCACAACACAAACTGCCAGGCTCAAACTGAGGAGCTCATCCCTGTCACTGTACGGACACAAGGAAAGACACTCACCTGTCAGGTGGAAAAGTGAGAAAAAGAAGGAACTTTATTTTGAGATTCTGACTTATTTGGAATTTGATCAGGGATTGGGGAATGAGGTCTGACCACACAGGTCAACCCAGAAGTCCATCAATTAGTCTTTCCCCCTGGAAAAGAATGTATTATTTACCAAACGTCAGTCTTTGCTTATGTTACAAGCGTGAGAATTCCAGTACAGAAAGGTAAAAACATCAGAAGGCTGAAAAATCAGGGTGACACATCCCCAGCAAACTCTGGAGCACTTTGGAGAGACAGGGCTGATGGCTCCACACTCACATCTGCAATCTGTAGGGATCACATCTGGCCAAAGCCCAGCTGCCAGCAGAGAGCACCAAGCCAGCTGTCAGCAAGGGCAGCACAGCAGCTTTGGGAGCCAAGCTGGGAGCTGGGATTGCTGTCCTGCCCCGTGGGCAGCAGCTCTGCTCTCTCAGCCCACGGATGGCTGATTCTGCCTCAAGAAACAGCAAAAGCAGAGCATGGAGCTTTATTCTGTGCTCACAGATTTCAGTAATCACGTTTCAGTCAGCTTCAACAAGGGCAGAATAGATTTTTCTTAGTCAGGTTTTTTTTTCTTCTGCTTAAAAATAGGTGACATCCATTTGCCTTGTCAGTTTTAATTAGTATTTGCATTATGTTCTGCTCTAAAGAAGTTGTTCTGTTTTGACAAACAAGGGAGAAAAAATCTGATACATAACTCAAGCCTAGAATTTAGGATGTCAACATGAAAGGCAAAACTAATTAAGATGCTTCACAGGAGATCCCAGCGCTTCCCACAAACACCAGTAACATGATGTTTTAGACAGGCATTCTTTATATTTGTATATTGCAAACACATCCAAATAGTCAGGGATTCACAAAATTAAAACTGACATCAATTAGTGCTAGCAATGGAGCACGGACCAAGACTTGTAGCTAAGTTCAAGCCTAATGATACTGAATATTGCTGCAAGAGCACATCAGGAATCAATCCCTATTTCAAATAATAGAGTGTAGTGACTCAAGACAAAGATGTGAAGAGAGTGGTGTTAGCAGCAGCAGCTAATGAGTAGAAAATTGACAAAAAAGTGCAGATTCTCCAGAGTGCACTGCTGTAGTCAGTCAGTATTGCATACAAATATAATCCCAGGGAAACCAGCAGAAATAAGCATAATTTTTTAAAAAAGTTATTTGACTTATTAGACATTTCAATGGACTCTGAAGCAGACTGACAGAACAAATATTTTCCTTTTTTTGAAGCAGCTAAGCTAACCAAACTTACAGGTGAAGTGTGCAGCCAGGGCAAACTCGTGTGCACATTCCAATGATTCTGTTTAATGTTGAGTAACATTTCTGACACTGCAGAGTCAAATGAAGAAGTGGTCACATTTCTCTTAACAAAAAGAAATACCCCCACAGTAACTATTCTTTAATGACATAATAATATTCTGATATCTCACCTAGAGCCAAAGGCAGTGCAGTGGGTGCCCAAAGATCCCCATGCCCAGCCTAGTCCAGTGCTGACTTAATTCAGGTTTATATTTCTCAGGATTCCTGCCTAACTCATTTAAACCTAACCTAGTTAAATGCCTAACTCCATAAACCATTTTAAGGCTGTATTTGAGCACTGAAATCACCCATGCCCCAGTGACAGGGCAGGAAACAGGTAACCAAGGCACTGGCAAAAAGTCAAGATGTCACTGCACAAGCTGCTCACCTGAAGCTGGCCCAGGGATGAGCACCGAGGTGGAATTTCACACAGCCAACAACAGCCCTAAAATCAGTTAAATTATTTAGAAAAGGCTGGTTACAAAAAAGCTCTGGATATCCTTCAGAATAATGAAACCCAGCAGATAATATAATTGAATATCTAATTTCACAGCAGCTGTGAAATTGTCTGCAAAACATTTACTCCTCACTCGTCTCATCCCATCTACGTAAAATCCAGTGACTTGGGAGCAGCAGAAACTCAGTCTGGCTGACAAACCAAAGCAGTGGATACAATTTTACAGCTAATGGTGACAAATTCTGCTCGGGCCAGCCCTGTTCATTATCTTTATCAATTATGTGGACCAGGGGATCAAGAGCACACTCAGTTTCAGACTGTCTGTGCTGACAGGCACTGACCCCCAAGCAAACACTGCATTTGACCTGAGGCCATGGAAAAGGCCTCCAAAATTGAGTGACAGCACCGAGATTACAGGTGTGCAGTGTTAATAGAAGTGTGTGATATCACAGGGTGGAAAACTTAGAGTTAAAGTTTTAGAATATACTAATATATATATAAAGCAAGATAGAGTTTGTTAATTTTGCCTACATGTGAACTGCTGGAGCAATCTCCAATTTTTCAAAAAAATCTATTTATACTTCCATCATTAAGTCACTTCTCACTTTCATTTTTTATCACCACTTAAACCTCCAACAGTCCTAATTTCTAACTGATAAAACCAAATCATTCTGGATTGGGCCCAGTTCTCCTCCTACACTAATGCTGCATTAGCATAACTACAGCTCTCAGTGAAATTAGTCTTGTTCACTTTGCTGGGAAACAAAGAAAAAGAATCAGTCCTACTGTTTTCTCCCTAGTACCCTTACAGGAGGAGTTTAGTCCACAAATACATATACATGACCCAACACTGGAGGGAGAATTAGACAGTGTGGCCAAAAAACATTGCAGCAAATCTGATGTTTCGTTGTCACTAATCATTTTCACCAAGAAAACTGGTTCATTTCCGTTATCACAACACCTGCAGACACTAGAATTAGACAGCAGATATTAGTATGAACACCAAATAAACCAAAATAAAATCAGTCCTACTTCAGCATTGAAACACCTCCACAAACACCATGAGGGAAATTATTAATGAGCTTGACTGGACTCCACTGTGTTACAGATAACTGCACATCTAAACAAATCAAACATGGCCTGCAGATCTGATCTTTCCCCCACTGCTTTTGACTGTTCTCACAATGGTTGCTCTGTTACAGAAAAAAAAATATATAAAAATCAGGGAACTGCAGCAGTGTGACAGATTTTACACGGGACCCAGACCTGGGTTTTGCCCCAGGCCAGTATAAAACCTTGGGCTCTGCAAAGCCTTGGCACAGCTGACTTATTCAGTCCTCCACACTTCTAAAACCAATATTCACCTTCTGTCTTCACTTCAGAGGTCCTGCTGAAGCGGGGTTAATGAGAAACAAAGAAATCACAAAGCAAATTAAGGCTTAATCATTGTGCAATTCCCTTAGATAACTTAATTGTCTCATCCTGGGTGTTTTGCAGCGTAATTAGCTGCATCCCAGAACCAAAGGTGGAACATGCTTCTGTTCAAGGTCACAAAACAAGCAGAAAGAGGCAAGAGCAGAGGCAAGATGTCCTGACTTGTCACCTCCACTCAGTCCCCTGCTTCAACCACTAGGCAGCATCCACTCTTCAAATTGACACAAGACCCAAAGTCAATGCTAGCTGCTGACTAAAAATATGAGAACAGAGCCTGGGAAAAGGAGCCTTTCCACATTGATCACATAAAGGAGCTGCAGCTTAAGTCAGTGTTTGATGTGCAGTATGTCTGACAAATAGACTTGTACACAAAGTTATCTAGCTCTTTTTACACATCCTTGTAAAAACCTACAGCAACTGTGGACTAAAAGATTCAAGCACCACTTCTGAACTCAGCTGTAATTTACTCTTCCTTGCCGAGCTCTTTATCATCCTAATGGCCCTGCCAAGGCTAGAATAAATTCCACCAGACATATCATTAAGGTATTTATATAATCACTACAAGACAGTGATATAATTCACTAAACCCAAAATACCCCAAAATGCTGTTTCTGTCCCTTTACATTTACTGAAGTGCCTTAATTAAATTCTATTTGGCTGCAAAGTGAAGATATGGATGGATTTACATATAATATAGAAATAGTCCATTTAATTAGCAGCCGAGATGTTTAACGGCCAATATTAATTTCTGCTGAACACTGACACATAGCTCTCAGCTGAAAGCTCTGAATTCAGGCAGTTGTTCAGGATTCATTGCACTTCCAAGGCTCAAAGGTAAATTTCAGATGCAACTGCCCAACTAAGGAGTCTGAGTTATGAGCTAATCAAGAGACCAACATTCAGAATTGAGAAGACCTGCCGAAATTGCTCCAAAGTGACCATCCCACATCCATCTCAGGCTGCAATAAGTCCTCTCTGCTGCAGCCCCAGGGGACAGCGAAGTTAGAGAGGTGCAGTTTGTTCCTTACCCAAAAGTCTGATTACCCTACTCCACCAAGCATGAAGATGGAGACATGGTGCAGTTGCCATCCCAGGTATTTTCACCAGCTGTGCTGTTCCAGCGCAGCTCCTTGCCCCTTCAAAGAGGTCATGTAACAGCAATTCCTCAAACAACAATGTCCCCAAACACACTCTGAGGCAAGCAAACAGCTCCAAGCCTTTTTAGGATGCTGCCTCTTGGGGTGGGAGCAGCAGAGACTATTCACTGTTTTCCAAAATTTCAGCATCAGGAAACAGAGCGAGGGAAAAGTCTGGCGTCTGAAATGACACATTCTGTCAGGACACACGGTTAAAAACAAAGTCTTTATTTCCTGCTTGGAACAAAGCCTGGCCAAATCTCTGCAGCCCTCAGAAGGGATCAGGAGGGAGCAGCATCCCCACTTTGGAGCTCTGACAAAGGCACTGAGCGGCGCCGATCCCGCTGCAGAAAGGACTCACACAGACCAGCCAGCAGGACTGCCCCTGCTTTTCATCTACAAACTCCACTTCTTAAACGTGCTGAGCACAGAAACCCCCCAGAGTCTGTATTACCAACCTCCTCATTCTTTTTGTGTGCAGTCCTAAGGACACGGCAAAAATAAACCGAGGTTTCCATTGCCTGCTGAAAAAGCAAAGGAAAAGCTTGTGCATGGCAACTAAAGCAAAGCTCATTTTACACTTTTCACTCACTTGTACACAAAGTGCAAACCCCTGCATTCCCTGATGGAAATACAGGGTCTCCAAGGAGACCTTATTGCACTTTCCAGTACCTAAAGGTGCCAGAAGAGAGCGGGAGAGGGATTTTACAAGGGCGTAGAATGACAGGACAAGGAATAATGGCTTCAAACTGATAGAGGACAGACTTAGATTAGATATAAGGAAGAAATTCTTCCCTCTGAGGGTGGTGAGGCCCTGGCATAGGTTATCCAGAGAGGCTGTGGTTGTCCCATCCCTGGAAGTATTCAAGGACAGGTTGGATGGGGCTTTGAGTAACCTGGTCCAGTGGAAGGTGTCCCTGCCCTTGGCAGGGCAGTTGGGATTAAATGAAATTTACAGTCCCTTCCAACCCAAATAACTCCATGGCATTTCCTCAGTAAAAATAAAAATAAAAATACCAGCCTTCTTTCACAAACCCTCACCTTTTTATTTGTTGCTTGTAAGTTATAGATTTTCAATTGTTCAAGTAGATGTGAATCTGTAAGGCTTCACCTCTAACCGCCCTGCATGTGCTTTTATGTTACAGAGCAGTTTCAGGCAGCAAAATGTCAAAATAAACAAGATAAACAGGTAACTGTGACAAGTTTTCCCAAGGGTAGAAAAACATTAGCAGCACCTGCTGTGTTTTCCATCTGCTCTGAAGTACCCAGGAGGGAAATACACAGAACTTTTGTGTAGCAAATAATTTGAAATGTACGACTGGTCTTGATTCCTCTAGGAAAACACAGGCTCTGTCAATAAATAAATAATCATACATATACACGTTTCTATACAGTGAGGAAAGCAGTATAAGATCTACTCTAGAATCCAAAGGGCTTCAAGTCAAAGTGCAGCTCTTTTTTCTTCACCTGTCTATTCCTCTCTTTCAGTGGTGGCCTTCAGGGAGGGGATGAGCCTGGGAAGGAGGGAAATTTCTGGTCTAGGAGACATCAGGACAGTCTCATGTGGAATCAATTGCCCTCAGGGTTTGCAGACAAAGGCCCTGCTACCACTTTCATGCATGGCTTGGCTATGACTAACCCAAGCAGGGTTTAACCTGTGTCATTGCCTAATTACTTAACAGGCAGGGCTGGGTGTTCTGGGGCTTGGTGTCAGCAGCTCAGGCAGGAGCACAGCAGCTCTGTGGGGACAGAGGGGCTGGGAGGGGCACAGCAAGAAGGACAGGTCCTGTGTGTGAAAAACACCCCTTGTCACCCCTTGAATTCCTCCATCATCACCAGCAGGGCAGGGAAAGCCCACAGGCTGGCAGGACACAGCAGCTGATTTCCACAGGAGACATTTGCTTTCTGGAACATCTTCTGACTTTCCCATAAAGAGCATTGTGCCAAGAAAGCAACCCTCCCTCCCTCAGCACCTCTGTTCCTGGGGCAGAACTGCCCCCTCCTGCCTCAACGAGGTGTCTCTCCTGGTTTAGTCTCACCAATCCCCACTGAACTGGATGTGGTGCCAGTTTCCCACCACCTCAGGGTGCCGTGTTGCCCCTGGGGCCACAGCACATCCTCCTCCTCCAGCCCTACACTGCCTGGGAAAGCAGAGCCTCTCCCCAGGGGGATTGAAGCCCCTGGGGGCTCCAGCTCATCAGCCCCATCCTGTCCCTGCCTGGCCAAGCTGTACCCAGGTTGCCATTCCTACAGCTTGGGGCTCTCTAGAGCCAGACACAAACCAAAAGGAAATTGTCCTTTGGGGCCACTTGACAGGAACCACTTCATTTTATTTATTAATTAAAACATAGCTGGGGAGGGAAAGAGAAAAAAAAACCCAAAAAGCAAAATCTTACGAAACTACCAATACATGTGTTCATTTAATAGTTTCTGAAGTGTGCTCTGGTTTTCTCTAGGTTTCTTTAGTTTTCCTTACCATATTGCCTGTTTCTCTGCAGCCACACACCCATTCCCTGCCACCTGTGTGCCCCTGTGCCATAAAAATCCTTGGATTATTTTTTATATTAAGGGGTTTCTTAACTTCATTGTCCTGGCCAGGTCCCACAATCCCTTCAAATATTCCTCCCTTATTTCAATCAGAAATGTCGATTACAATTACTTCCTGCAAATTGTTTGGGAGCTTTTTCCATGCCTTTTTTTTTTAATTGCAAGACAGCTGTCACTTTTCACCCAGGTTGTATTTTGATGCCACATTAAACCTCTATCCTACACACTCATCAAAACCAGTGGAAATCTACCTCGAGGCAAAGCAACCTGCTTACAGTTGAGAAAACAATTCTGCATCCTATTTCCAGGGAAATTCAGAAATTTTACTTGCAGAAGCACAACGATGATGGAAGGATATAACAGTTTATTAAATGTGGTATGTATAAAATATTCCACATGCTAAATAAATTCTGTGCTTCAACTGGACAGACATAAAATGGTTTGGTGGCTCAGGTCTATTTAAAAGGTAATTTAAGCAAGCTGTGACTGTACAGACATTGCACCTAATCTGAAAGACATTAAAGTTTCCCTGATCTCTTAGAAGCAATCATTTGAGTTAAAAACCTTATCAGGAGACCATCCTTGGAAGAAAACATATTTCAGTTAATGGTTCAGACCCACCTTGTTTGCTCTGGGAACCAACCTTGGACTGTAAATTATATCTCTGCTGTACAGTACTTATAGTCCATGAATAATGGATATTATAAACAAGCACTAGAAAATGAAAATTCAGTTAACAATATTATGGGGCTTCCATTCACAAGTGTAGTTCATGAGTGAGATGAATTTTATGGCTCTTATCACCAATGAAAAAAATTTGCATATCCCATCACAGAGTTCTTAGGAGAACCTATTCTGCATTTCTTATCTCAGAGTTTTTGTGGTAAGAAATATTGTATTAGGTCCAGTGATTTACATTTTTTCAATAAAACTCCAAATACATATGCAGTAGCTCTTTACTGGCTGGTTTCAAGTTATAAATTATAAGCTTGGAGGTAAATACATTAGGACAAATATTGATTTCTAAGTAGTCACAATGAGTGAGATTTTATCCTGGTATTAAATTATCACACCTCTTGTGTCTTATATCTCTGTCTTATCTCCCAGTTACTACACTTTGTGACAAGTAAATAAATAACACTGCCTCACTTCTGACAGTTCAATTCATTCTGTTCCACATGGAAGAAACAGCAGGTACAAGTCCATGAAAGGCTTTTCTGGCAGCTCTGCTCAGAGAGACATTTTGAGATTTGCCACTATCATGAACACTGTTTTCAGCTTGTCACATCCCCAAGCATTGCAGGTTTGACTGCAGAAGCAGCAGGTGAAGTCCAGTGCCTGTTGGAAAAGATTTAAAAAGTAATAATACTGCTTGGGGATGCCATTGAGTGAATGATCCTTGTTCATTCAACACATCTGCTCCATGGCTTTTCAGCAATTCTTTGGTTTAATGGATGTTCTTTGTTTTACTGGATAATCTCAGCATCTGGTACCTTCACACCATGGCTGTGTGTGACATCTGGAGCTCGAGTTGCAGGTACAATTCACCATAGTCCCATATTCTCTGCCTCACAGCCAGCACAGAGACTCCCCCAGAACAGCTCCAGCCAAGTCAGCACAGGAATATAATCACTGCAACCTGTGGACAGAACTTACTGGCTGAATGAGCACAGCAAAACCTGCCCCAAAACAGAGGTGGGGCAAAGAACACAAAGAGAACATCTTGCACACAGCATCCTCACAAAGCTCTGTGGTGGAGACCAAGGGAGTGTCAGCCCAGGGTGACCCTCCCTGTCCCATCCCTTCCCTACAGCCCAACACCACCTTGTGCCCTGACCTGCAACCACCTCAGCTCCCAATCTGTCCCACTCACAGCTCAGCTGTGCTGTCCTTCCCAGGAAAGAGCAAAGAAATGGATACAACAACTCTGCTTCCATGGTAGCCCATGGAGAAGGACAAGAAAGACAAAGGGCCTTGAAGGACACACTGTGAGAAGACCAATGGCTGAATGCAGAAAGTTTCACCCTGATGAAGAAGGCAGCTGGCTCACAGAAGAAAACCTGTGGATCCAAGGAGATGTCTCAGATGGGTCATTCACCTCCAGGTCCAAGCTGGGCTGCTGAGGTATGTGTGAACTCAGGTATGTCTGTCAATTCAATCTGCTTTCTGGGAGTCAACAAAACTCAAGCTGATGTTCCAAATATTTATTAAAAAGTAGCTGCTAGTGGAGAAAAAAAAAATCAATAAGTAGTCCAATGTCAGATTTATTACATTTTTAACAGTTAAAAGGGAATTAATCTATTTTATGAACAAAAATGGAAATAGGAAAGTATACTGAAGGATCCTCAATTAAACATTAAAATGGAAACAGCATATGCAATACACATTTATATATAAATATATTGGTTACATTCTTCTTAAATTGACAAAACAACATTCATTAGCAACATCCAAAATATTTCTTTGTGGCAAGAGATTCATCATCCTTCACAGCAATACTGCCTCTCCATAAGTTTCCACGACAACAATTTTAGAGCTTGGGACTAGAATAGGTATTCAACACACCACATCAAACCCAGAGCAAGTGATTTGAAACTGGTTTTTACGAGATCTCAATGAGACTTAAGGCCAGATATACAACAAGTGGAACTGGCAGAATGTGATTTAAACTGTGGGACCTCACTGAAATCTCAAATTTGGATTAAAGCTAGATTCCCATAGGGAAACTGTGACACTGGTCAGAATTCTCAGCTAAAACACACTTCCCTTTTTCTGTAAACAAATGCTAACAAAAATAAACTCTCTCGTACCCTGTTAACCATTTCCTAAACATAAAAAATAAGGAGCTGCTCGGGTAGGTCTAAAATAATTCAATATAAAACTCCATCCTATCCTAAGCGCTGCCTCTCTCAAAGTGCTAATGAACAACACAGTGTTCCCTGTTTGAGGCCACATTCCCTGCTTTCCATGGCTCATATTGCAAACCTCAGCTCCAGCAGGAGCCTCCAACTGTGGTGGCTGAATCAGCCCAGCCCTGGTCACCTCCCTGGGACACTCAGAGCCCTTCTGAACAGGTTGTGCCAGTGCTGCCAGAGCCATCCCCAGCCCGTGGGGTCTGCACTGCAGGGAGCTGCTCAGACCCACCCCGGCACAGCAGGAACTTTGCCTGGGCTCAGACCCTGTGGCAGAAGATGAGCAGATCAGATTTTGCATAGTTTGGTCGAGCAGTGACTCTGTGAGTCCTGGGGAGATGCCCCATCGTGCTCCTGTTGCTCCCATTCCTGCCAGGTGCAGAAGGGACTCTCACAGCTTGCCTGTTCAGGACCTCTTTGGACTTGGTTTGGTTCAAATACTTGCTGGCTGTTAACTTTGGAGACTGAATAAGGAATAGTGCAAATACAAGCTTAAAGAATAAAAAGAAACCCAAAAAAAACCCCCATTCCACATTACCTTCACTGAACATTCAGTTAAAAAGACAAGAATCCACACAATGAAACCCCGGTTTTGGGCTATTTGAGATACTTGGCAAACTTGCACAACATTCTTCACAATTGTCTTAGAGCAATATATTTCACTTGGCACTAGATGCTTCAAATGACTTGCTAATGTGATTCTAACTAACACTGTTGTGGCTAATTGCAAATGACTTTGAAGACTAGTCATGGAACACAGGACATCTCCCTGGTGTGATGGGACAAACACTCCCTGCAGTTATGTGCCCTCAGCGCCTCTCTTATCCAAGTTTAACTCAAAATGATTTTGCTCGCATGGAATGGTGTGAATTCATCCAGGGTGGTTTTTCTGGAAGGCGAACAGACAACAGTTATTTCTGAGGGTCAAAATACCTTTATTTGGCCATGCTGAGGCAGATTAAGAGGCCAAAACAGTACTCAGTTTGATTCCTATTATGGGAGGCTGGCTGCAGCGCATTTTAAAACAACATTCATCTGAAGTGGCTGAGATGTTCAAGTTTGAAACTTCCTAAGTGCCAGGGCACCCTATAAATGCAGAGCCCCCCTCTCCACTGCAGTGACCTTCACCACATGGCAGCAGCAGAGACACTCAGTCCTCACGGAGGCAACACAGCATGCAAAGTTCCTTGGCCCGCCTCAGAAACAGACTTAATTCCTCTCAATTCCTCTTCCCCCCAAAAAAATCAGCAGAAGGGAAGATCAGCAGCAAGTTTGTTTCAGAAAGCAGAGCACAAATGGCTGATTATCTTCCCTAAGGATTAAGCACACAGCCTGCTCAGGCTTTGGGGAAATCCTACATACCTCCATCTCCAGGCAGATACAAAGTCTGGTGTCGTTCTTTCAGGGCTCAGTGCTGGGAACTAATCCTGCTTTGGACCAAAAAAAGAAGGCTGCAGTCCTTGAGCAGGGGCAGGGCTGCCTGCTGTCCTCCTTAGACCCCCAGGGCTCAGACCCACCCCTCTCCCTGCTGTGCCACTCAGCACACCGACATAAAGGCAGGTGTGCTAACCTGAAGGTGGAATTGCACCAGGGGAGCCTTACCTGTTGATTTAATGGGATTGTTTCAAAGCAGGATGCACGTATTTAAAGCCATAGAGAGATGAATTCACAATGAAGCAAAGGAAACAAAGAAGTTATCTCTACAGACAGCTGCTGTCACACACACACACACACCCACCCCCCTTTCATACTCCATTAAAGACACAGCCTTATCTTTGCCCATGTGCTTATTTCTAATGTGATACTGGCCTCCCCAGAACTTCATGACATTGTTTCCAATGATACAGACAGCACAGTGCAGGCTTTAACAGAACTGATGCATAATTATGCTTAAGCAGCTTTCGTCTCCCCACGAGTTAATTACAGTTCTGTACGTGAATAAAATGGGGAAAAAAAAATCTCCACTTTTTCCTCCTGTCAGCAAATTCATTATCTGTGATAGGCAAAAGTAGGGATTTTTGGAACAAACACTGCCTTCCCCTTCTGCCTTTGTCTGCAAGTGTAAATGTTACTGGAACTTAAAAGTGGCAATCTGCGTTACACAGATGGGACTCTGCTATGTTCATCTTTTTTATTGTGATGTTCATGTTGCAGTGGCTTTTGAAAGATGTTTGGAATGACTGCTGGCCATGACAGGATACTGCCTAAATTAGAATCAGGCTCCAAGTATCTTACTGCAATTAGATTATGTCATATGTCATATACTTACTCATGGCCTGGGAAGGAGAGTGCAAGGGTACTTAATGTCTGTAGATACTCAATTAAAATGAGTGCATCAGACACACACTGGTCTGGCTTCTGCCTGCCTCACATCAAGCCCAGGCTAGCTCCTAAACCTTAAGAGGAAAGAAAAAGGAAAATACACACCATGTCCATACATACCACACCTGCTGGCTAATACCTATCTGTTATCTATACCTGGTTTTCTATCTAAAATGTAAAATGCCATGCAGTTTACACTTGGTTTTGATACAGTTTGGGTTAAGTTAATGCTAGAAAAATAGAATTCAGAGGGAGGGGAGAAAGGTTTGTGTGTAACAAATGGCAATTTTGCTGTCTCTTGAAGATTGCATTTCAAGCATAACTGCATTTCTCCATGCACTCTGAACACTTCCCTTTCTGAGTATTGGCATGCTCGTGGCAAAAGCAACCAAACCAATTAATTAGGCACAGTGAAAGATGACATTAAAAAAAATAAAAGATAAGTCATTTCCACTCTGAAAATCCTTGATGTCACAGCGATAAGCTAAGCATTGAAAGGTTGCAAACTCCTTCCTTGCATGAGGGCAACACCAGCTGTGCAATGCACACAGCTAGAAAGGCTCTTATATATGATATATACAACTGTAATCCAGAATAAATAGTACTGTCCTGACTCAGAGGTGTATTTCAGCGTGGTTGTTGTTGGTTGTTATGGCTGGAGAGTGCTTGCTTTTCATCCCTTCTGTCCCGCCCTTGGACACATCAATGAACAGCAGCCTGGGAGTCCACAGTGTCAGCAATATCCTTTTGTATTCCTTTCGAAAATTCTGGTTAAGAAGCCCATAGATCACAGCATTGAGGCAGCTGTTAAAATAGGCCATAAAATAGCTCAGGACAAAAAGCCATTCTGGGATGTGTGGCTGCACTTTTGAAGGATTAATTGAAACGGCGAGGCCAATAAAGTTTAATGGTCCCCAGCACACGGCGAAAAGGACAAAAACCACAAACATAGTCAAGAAGTTTCGGATGTCAGCCGCCCTGAGTTTCTGCTTGCAGTCTTGCCTCACCCTGTGCTTGACCTGGATGACCAAAATCCAGATCCTCAGGTAGCAGAATGTCACCACGGAGAGGGGGACGATGAAGTGAACCACCACCACAGTGATGGTGTACGACGTGCTCACCGTCTGGGCAAAGGTGCAGGAATAAATCCGGGGGTCGTACTGCAAGGAGCCAACAAAGAAATTGGGCACAATGGCCACCACGGTGAGCACCCAGGTCAGACAGAGATAGCAGTAGGTGTTCTTGAGGTTGAAGAGCTTGTCGTACCGCAGGCTGTGGCAGATGTAGCAATAGCGGTTGATGGCGATGGCCGTGATGTTGAAGATGGACCCGATGACGCTCAGGCCCATCAGGAACCCACTGATCTGGCAGTGGACGTTCCCCATGGTCCATCCATTGTGGAAGATGGCACTCAGGATCAGAGGGTAGGGATAAACTGCCACCACGAGGTCTGCGACTGACAGGCTGACGACAAAGATGTTGCCTGCAAAAAAAGGAGAGACCGTGAGAGGTTAGCACAGGTCCAGGTGGACAACTCAACTCAAAACTCCTCCTCTTTAGGCCTAAGTCTTCTGATGGGCTTCACTCTACTCTCCACTTGGAATTTGAAACCCTAGAAAATAAGATTTTGCTCCACTAGTGACAGCAGTGGAGAGTAACTAGGCATGATTGACCTGCATGTTCCTTCTTAGGAACAGTCTACACTAGAATTGTCACCCTTAACTTGGCTAAAACTGGGAGTCAGGTCACCTGCTGTCCTCTAAATTGTGTAGGAGAGAAGGATTTTGTTCTCCTTGTTAATCAGCCACCCTGACTTCTCTGACCATCATGGGCCAAAGGAGTATGGTAGGCAGGTTATGTTTTCACTGGTTTATTCATTTCACTGACAGCAGTTGCACAGGAAAGGTCTCTTTGGTTCTTTTGGATGTAATCAGGGATGGATTCACCAGAATTTTTGCACTGTTCATGCTAAGGATTGTGTGTTCTTCAAGGAACCATGGTGCAGCTAGCCTTGATGTGCTTATATTATTTGGTATATTTTCCTGTTCTTTTAATGTTAAACTTGTCCAGGTCAACATGGAAGGTCAGTCACTTCTTCACTGTCTGGTCCTAGGCAGAGAATGTGATGAATAAGCTGCAGTCAGCCATCTCTGCAGAGTTTGTGCTGCAGGTTGTTCATTTAGGCTCTTACAACAGAGAGTTGACAGTCTCTGCAAGTATAAAATAATTTAAGCCTTATTGGATTGAAAATGCTGCCTTGTGTGGGACAACACCTGCCAGCTCCACTGTGAGGAGCAGCCTCCAATGACCTGGGTGAACAGTGACCTTCTAACAGCACTTACTGCTCATTTCATGAGTCTGGTGTATTTTTAGGGAGGCAAAAAGCCTTTCTGTTCAGTCAGCAGAGAGGATTGCACTACGAAAAGGACCCTGAGGTCTTGTGGGAACTGGTGTAACTACAGGACTAGCTGCAATGTGGAAAAGGACATCTGTCAATACCCAGCATTTTGATGACCACACAGAGTGACACTTCAGCAGGAGCTCAACACTCCAGTTAGAGGACAGCACACTAGAAAAAGTAGTTGGTTTTCCTAACTCTGCAACTTTCAGGTGTATCTGCAGTAGTGGGAAGGAAAATATTACAAGACAGCAGATATGTGTACACACAGAGAGAGTATAGATAGAGAATAGAGTTATATGTAACACATTTAAGGTGTGAATACCCTATGTGATACAGGCAACATCCCATCCAGCTGACCACACCTGCACCTTCTCTTCAAACCCTCATATCCTGCTGTCTAGTGGAGTAGAAAGATATCTTTAAAAATGACTAAAAAGAGGTATTTTTGTGCAGTATCCCTGAAAGGACCCTCTTAAATCTCTATTCAACCAGGTCACAGGCTTTAGCACTTGCAAAAGACACCCAAGGGCTGTTGGAAAGCTGCATTGCCACTGCAGTTGGGTCATGGCTATGTTTGTGCCAACAAAAACTATTAGGACTAGTCAACAGGTCATATCAGGCCACTTCATGCTGACTGGAAAGCAGTCCAGACTGGAGAACAGCCCCTGGCAGTGTGGAGCTCAGGCAGGTGACACAGATTGTCACTTAAAAGTAAGTATTAGCAGAGGTCATGTGAAGTGCTAAAACCCTTTTAGAGAGAAATTTTACATGCACAGGTTTACCACAGCACACAGCTTTGGTGTCTGCTGGGCCTCAGTGCTGCTTTCTTGTTGATTTAATAACTCACTGAGAGCCTTTTAAAATGCAGTTACTGAACCTGGTCCCCCACATAATTAATCCCATTTATGCCCATTGTCAAGGGCACAACCAACCATGGCCAGGCTTGGTGATGCTGCAGGCACCCCAGAGAGGGAATGTTCTTCTGCAGCAAAACTTTTACTCACTCAATCAAAAATATGCACTTCAACAAAAAGAAAATGTGCCCCCAGCACCAGATTTCTTTTTAGAAACCTTTCCTAAAACAATTTTCAAGAGAGTGAAGCAGAGACAGAGAGGTATCAGCAATCCAATTTAGGAGACTTCCAGAGGATGCTGGAGACAGATTCCACAATTCTCCCTCTTCACCAGACCTGTCCTACTTGTATACACAATTATACACAGGCAGCCAGAAAGCAAATCTCTGCCTTTGCTGGGCATGAAAGAGACACATTCAACACCCAGTTCCAAACCAGGCAGAGCAGAACAAAGCTGAATATTCCCTACTTAAAACACCACATCCGTGGATTTAATCCAAAGCTTAGAAAAATCACAGGGAAAATTACTAGTCTCACTTCATTGCCAGCTGCTGGAATAAATAAGCTGTTTCTGCTGGTCTTTCTTAAGCAACTTGAATATTTGAAAGGAAGTAAAAAGATAAGGAAAAAATCTATAAAAATAATATTCACAGGATGAACGTTGTAGTTTGGATTCAATCCAAGAGCACGGTATTGTTTGTATTATTTTGACACAACCTCATTGCAGGGAGAAAATGAGATGGTTTTATCAAGAAAGGAATAATCTCCTCCTCCACTCAGGAAGCAAACTGGTGCAGCCTCACCAGCAGACCTATGGCCCAGGCAGGGTGCTGGGTGCCTGGAAATACAGGCAGGAATTATTTTATCACTCAGTATTATTTCACAGAAACAAACCCACCTCACAGTTTAATTGGGAATGTGCTCAACTTCATCCTTTTCTTCTGGTGAGATGAAGGAGCAACTCAGACCCATAAAACAGCCACTTGCAGGCCAGTCCTGGAGATCAGTGGAGTTTTAATGGCTGAGTTCTGAGAAGAGGGGGCACATGGCAGAACATGCCCTTCCAAGTGTGGGAACTGGCTTTTGGCTAATTATTAAAACAGGAGTAATGTGAGTTAAACATTGCTGTAGCCCTGCAGTGCCTGGTTTGCTGTGAGACCACCCTGTGCTGAGCCCTGCACCAACAGCTTGTGTCCTTCCCTCTGCAGGATGGGCTGGACCCTCCTTCCCAAAGACTCTGCAGAATGGAAACCCATCTAATATGTGGCTTTTAGGTAAGGTAAAGAACAGTCTCCTGACATTGATCTTCATTTCTTTTTTTTTTTTTTTACATTTTCCCACTATAAAACAAAGGGGTCTGGCCCATAAATAATACCAGCAGGGCTTTATCTCCAATTTAAATTTATCTGCTTCTGTAACACTATTTTCAGATATATCTTTTTCTCTTTGTTGTCATGTGACTTATTAGCTTATTTCCTTATTAGCTTTCAACTTTTCCATCCCTTTTTTAATTTCTACTTAGTATAAACTGGCTCATGTGCCCCTGTGCTCCAGCCCCCACTTACAGAGTCATACATGAAGAGGCAGGAATGGTGGAGAAAGGCAAGTGTAACCCTGGTAATACAGACCTGTCCACATTCTCAGAGAAATTATAAATTCTTTTACATTACAGAAGTCCAAAACAAAGCTACAGATTATAGAGGTACAATAACACTGTTCACAGTGTAATCCACAATTGTTTAGGGATAAAAAACCCAACTCCAAACAACGTGAAGCCCAGCTGCAGAGCAGATTTTAGGCATGTGCAAGTGATGCAAAAGGGAATTTATCCCAGAACATCTCGTGCCCTAGCACTTCTTTGGGTTTCCCCTCTGCTCCCATAAATCTATTTCTGCCCACTCCAGCTGTCTGCTCCTGTACTCCAGCAGTTCCTGGCCCTACCTCTCATTCTGCCTGGATTATCCAACAACACAGGTTATCTGAGGACTCACTGCCAAGCCCTGGTTCTAGGAAACGTGGAAATACCTCAATGAATCCTGCAAATCAATAAGCCACGTAGGTAAAAGTCTGGGCTGGCAGGCTGCCCCAGCAGCACCTGACTTTCATCCAAACAGGTATTGTTCTGCAGAGATTAACTGAGCATCACTGTACAAACACCAGGGTCACTGGCACTGCCTGCCCCAAGAGGCTGCTGGAAATCCCCTGGAGATCCAGCCTCTCCCTGCTTTTCCCACACAGCAGCTGTGGGCTGTCCTTTACAGCCTGTGGTTTACATATCCTGGACCCAGAACCAGGGTTAAAAAGGTGAGGAGGAGAGGAGATAAAATATTTTTCTGAAAATTGTCACTTTTTGTACATCTCAGAATGTCCAAACACCCAAACCTCTGTTTCTTTGTTATTTGTATGAAGTTATTTTACATTCCTTGCTGAAGTATTACAGAACTACAGAACTGTTTCCTTCAGGTGAACAAGCCAGAGCTGTGATGCTGTTTTACACCACAACAACACAAGACTCTGACTTCAGAAGGCTGAAAATGACTCCTTTATTTTTGGGATGTGTCTCCCTTTTATACTATTTCACACAG
>JBBMKD010000194.1:11937152-11957949 GCA_037834095.1 Argya squamiceps
TACAAAAACATTTCTCCTGTTTACAGAAAATTCCCTGGGAAAAGAATTTCAGAAAACCAAAACATCTCAGGCATGGACCAGGGCTACAGAGATACTCAATGCACCCTGAAGTCAGCACTGCTACCTCTACACCCAGTGCTGAATTGTCCTGAGAGACAGGATTTCCACCAGAGCAGAAATACAGTGTACATCAACTTCTGCTCAGCTGGAACAGCCCAGCTCCAAGTGAGCCTGCTGTCCAGGCTGCTGCTGCCCTCCCACCCTCTGTGCAGGGATTTGAGTTGCTCCCAAGTGCCCAGCACAGCATTTTGAGGCAAACAAAACCACACACAGCAGTTAGAAAGGCAGCAAGTGAGAGGCTGAGCCATGAGCACAGTGGATGAGGGCCATGGGGCTCACTGCATGAGCAGTCACCTTTGCTGTTCCCAGCAGTGAGATCAGACCCTGGTGCCTGTCCAGCTTCTGCCACATTAACTGACAGCTGTAGAAAAGCAGGTCTAAAAACCTCTATGGATAAAAATGTGCTAAGATACAGAACAACAGAATTACAGAATCACAAAATCAAAGAATGAACTAGGTTGGGAATGACCTTTAAGATCATCTAGTCCAACCCATGACCCAACACCTCCTCATCAACTAAACCATGGCACTGAGTGCCACATCCAATCTTTTTTTAAACACCTCCAGGGATGGTGACTCCACCACCTTCCCTGGCAGATGATTCCAGCACCCAAGCACTCTTTCAGTGAAGAATTTCTAACATCTAACCTGAACTTCCCTTGGTGCAGCTCCAGGCTGTGTCCTCTTGTTCTGTCAGTTGTTGCCCAACTTGGTGTCATCTGCCAATTTACTGATGGTGGACTCAATCCCCTCATCCAGATCATCAATGAAGATATTAACCAAAATGCTGAAAGCTAATTGATGCAACTGGTATGTTTGCAGTGACTTCTTGCTACTATAATTATACTATAAACCACAGCTTATAATAAAGAGAATCTTAAAACTTTATGTGTGTTCATTCGGGTTTTATGAAAAAATCAACAGACTCTACTATCAGGTCTTCCAGATAAATGGGATTTAAGACACACATCAGCCTCAGAGACATATATATAATGAGGTTCAGTAAACAATTTAACAGGCCAAGACTGTAAAGCAAGCCTCTGATGACCACTTACCATAATCTAATACTCTCTGTTAAACCTTCCAAAGCTTATGCTCACTGCAAAACAGAAACAAAATGTACTCTTTGCTCCAAGCAAAAAAATAGTCATAAAAAGCTTCATTCAGCATGCAACAAGACTCTTTATTAGCTGTGATAGCCTCTTTTTCCTGTTTGTTTTTACCTGCCACTTGCTGTGTGATTGTTTGTATGTCACTAAGCCCCAGCCTGCAGATGTGAGGTGTGTGCTCAGTCCTGCAAACTAAGTGGCAGTTCACAGAAAACGCTTTCAGATCAATTTTCTTCCTTTTTATGACACAAAGATACCACTGAGTTGTGCAATGGTATTGATCATGAGCTGCTGTGATTAAATGGATGATCATGCTGTGGTGCTGGGGGATGCTGAGCCTGCAGCCCTCACTCTGCCAAGCATTTATGTCACAAATTCTGAAGGGTCAGTCCTGGGGAGGACAATATTTACCCCACCAAAGTGCATTAAGAACCATCCTTCTGTAGGGGAGTGTGACCCACAGCACTGATCCCACAAGCTCCTGGATTCCAGGGCAGTGTGAACACCACAGGAGGAATCTCAGACTGTTGTCATCTCTTTCCACCATTCTGATAAGCACTGATTTATCTGATCATGACAACCCAGTGTGTACTTACCCGTTCTGACAAATGAAAATGTTTGACAGAGGAGCACAAGTGAAAATCAGCAAAATTCTCACTGAGATCCAGACAAAAAGAAAAAAAAAACAGGAAAAGATTTGTTGTTCAATTCATTAATCCATAAATTTTAATTGAGGATGTTATTTGTGTATTTAGGGAGTATGTTCAAACAGAGGAATAAACAAGAGAAAGGAAAAGGCATTCAATTAATTATCTGCTATCATTACTCCATTAGCATTCAGAGGGGGATAAAGGGTGGTTTCCTGCAGTTAAACAGACAGTGCAGTTGGGCTGTCAGCTGCTCTCAAATCCTGACTGTGCTGTAAAAAATGATACAGAGGGTAATAACTAGAAGGGCAGGAGGAATTGCCAACCCACAGCATTCTTAGGATATATGATTAGACAATGTGGAAATATCCAATTCAAGGACATTATGAAAGCCCTAAAAAATGCATGAATCTCCAGAATAATTTAACTCCTGGAAACTGTCCTTTGAGATCTCTCAGCACAACCATGAAGCCAGAAAACAGCAGCATGCTATGGGCTACCAAACTATTATCTGGTTTGCTGGCATCATTCCCTGTGGGAAACCTGTGGGCACTTAGAGCTGCTCCCTGCCTTGTGCCAGCCCTGCAGATGCACTGAGCAAAGCCAAGTCCACAAAGCAAACTCTCCTCCTCTGCCTTTCTGTGACCAGGCACTTTGGCACAGCTTTGGCACCCCTGGCTCCACTTACTTACTGGAGTTAAGTGGTGCTCTTGATCCAGCTCCTAATAAATACAAAAAAAGTGCCTTTTCTGGTTATGAGCCCCAATTTCTGTCATATCCACCAAACTCATCACCTGCAGTAACACTGTGAGACAGTGAGCCAATCCACACAAAATCTTGATTCCTTCTCATATTGATTCCAAATTTTGGGACTAAATAAAGATGGAAACACTGCCTGCCTTCACAGCACATCCCAGCCAGGCTGATGGAGAGCAAGTGTCAGAGTCAAATGACCCTTGGGGCCACCCCCCAACTTGCACAGAGTGAGAGGAAGGCTCAGCACCTCTGCCAGGTGATCTGCAGAGCCCTGGCTGCCCTGTCTGACTCCACAAGGACAGCGTGGCTGGTGGCTACCTGCTCCCTAAGGCAGCGTCTTGTGGGACACAGATGTCTTTGGGAAGGGTCTGCACAAAACTCCCCACAGCCATGGGTCAGACCAGGTACCCAAACTAGCACCTGGCACCCTGGATACCAGTGTCCAGTGTCCCCTCATCCACATCCAGGCTGTGTAGGAAGCACAATGTCAATGCCCTTGTATTTACCCTCCCACACTGGCCACATGGGCACAGGGATGAGCTCTTCCAGCCCTCATTAACTCCAGGCCCATCATTTATCACCTGGTTTGTAAAGTGCTCTCAAAGAGGAAAGACCCTGTATAAACATAAATATGAATTATTGCCAGCATCCACTGAAATGACAAACCAACATCCATCCTCTCCCAGTCCCAGCAGCTAGACTGCCACCATTTGCCATCTGTTACTATTCTAGAAAAAAAAAATCTGTCAGCTCAGTCTTAATAGACTTAATAATGCTCTTTTGCTATTGATGTTGGTCAAAATGTGTTCCTGGAAAGGAGCTGTGTGCAAGCAACCAATTCCTAGGCAGCTGTTGGGAAGAGAATACAGTCAAATATGAATCCACAACTCATTTTAGTGTTAAAAATCTTGTCTGACTGCCCTGGAGAGCCCTGCTGAGCCACCACAGCTGAGCCTGGGAGCTGGTCCTGCTCCTCCCTGACTAAACCTTAGTGCCAGCACCAGCCACTACAGCCACAGACATCCACTGCAAAGGAGCAGATGCTTCCCTGCCACAATAAATAACTTGTCTTGACCTCCCAGCCTTGACATACCAGGGCTGAGTCTCTCCCCAGCCCCAGCTCTTCCTGCTTAGTTGGTGGGAATGGGAGGTGGTTTTCTTTTTGTCCTTACAGTTCTTTTGAATTGCATGTGGAAATAAGGAAGCTACTAAAGGAATAGTCACCACACAAAAATGTTCCCATTGATAAAGGTCATTTAGTGTTTAACTCATCCTGAAGCAATTCCAAGTTACATAAATGAAGGCTTGGGTGTTAGGGCAGTAGCAGGGTGATAATCACCTGTGCTTCTGCACAGCATTTGTCACTAGACTTAGGAAAAAGAAACATAATTTGGATCCAAAATATCTCCAAGGTGATAGCCTAGTTGTAGACTACAGTCCTGGTATCCCTTATAGGGAGTGCTGGGCTGCCATTGACTGGCTCTTCTTTGGAAGACCTTAACACATTTTTTTCAAACAAAAAAAACCCTCATAGGTTAGATTTCGTTCACAGAATTCCTTAGAGCCCACATATTTTTTTTCTCCTGTGGTCTCACACTGAACCTGGCATGAAGCAGGTGCAGGCACAGTACATACACACACAACAGAGATAAGGCTGGAAGAGAAATGGTGCCATGAGGGACAGGAAAGCAGCATGGGCAACTCAGGGCAATGAAAAAAGGTTGAGATACCTGAATTATTGTTCATCCTGCTAGGAAGAGGAGTAATATTCCTTACAAAACAGATGGGCAAAGAAAGAGCCCCAAGATGTCATGGTTTCATCAAGACTCTGTGAACTGTGAGAGACATTGTGCATGCAAGTAGGAGAAAAGAAAGTAAAAGAAAACCTGTTCTGGATCTCCTGGTTCATTCATAACTATTTACTAATCCCACTGGAAATGGAGAGTTACTTTCACCTGGAAACACTTCAGGGACTCTGACACTATTACATAGGCAAAAGTCCAATGCAAACAATTAAAGCTGGTTCAGTAAGAATATAATGATACTGGAAAAAAAAATTCTCATGGTATTTTCCCAGAAAGGAGTCCAAAAAACAGTGTTTCCCAGAACATCAGCAGAAGTTTCACTCCAGATATTCCACAGGGTTTACAGAGCTCATGCCAAGCCTGGGTACAGGATGAACAACAAGAAACGATCGATGAGATGAGAACCTTGGCCTGGGGAATCCCAAAGGTACTGCTGGAGGGCATCTGCTTCTGTTCTTTTCCTAATGACTTACAAAACACTGAGGTGAAGTGCGTGGCTCTGTGAAAGGAGAAAAGATGTTTTTGCAGCAAAGTCCAGAGGAAATGTGCTCCAACAGGAGCCTGTGTGAACAAATGGCTCGAGTGGGTGTGCTCTGACACTGATCTCAATGGGAGTCTAGTGGTGGGGAATATGCAAGTGGCTTGAAGGCAAAGAAGACTCCACGGGACAGTGACACCTAAATTCCTGAGGGAAGTGAGTAGTCAGACTCACAGGCAGCAAGACACACGTTCAAGGGCAGATCTCACACTTGTGGATAATACTGATAAGGTATTAATAATAATAATGATGAGGAGGAGGCTGGCAGACACTTTGCTATCAACAGCTTCTAATAGAGGAGCCTTGCTGGATTCTGCTCTTACACAAACTTTGTTTTGCCCTCAGCAAAGAAGAAAGGAAACAAAACTCCAGAAGGAACAAAAGATGCTGAAAAAAAAGGGCATCCACACAAGCCAAAGGAACTCTGACGTATTTTGCTGAATTGCCTAATCCTGGAATACCCCTGAGTCCTACTTTCTGATCTGTAGTGATAAGGGCAGGCCTACTTTTAGAGTTGTATAACCACCATCAAATGATGGTGCTTTCAGTGTCCCCTTAAAACATTCCCCCTCCTTTCCCTTTTTCTCCCTAATGAACTTTTCTCAGCAAGAAACAAATCACAGACATTTCTTCTCTCTGAAATTACTTAACATCCACACCTCCACACTTCAAAGTAGTAATGTGTTACCCTGAGCCTCACAATTCCCATCAGGAACCCACCAGGAGGTGAGGGCTTTAATGCCAACCCTGAGCGGACCTTTCAAGGCAGTTGGTAAAGGAGACTCTGCTCCTCATCTCCACGTTTGTATAGCCAAGAGTGTGACTATAAATGCCATCAACAGAGCTGAAGGGACCCTGAGAGGTTGGTTGATCATCCCCCTCAGCCACAGCTCTTAAAAATTGTCTGACAAGGAGGAGCCTTTCTTCCCTTGGAACAGGTTGCCTAGGTAAGTGGTGGAATCACCATCCCTAAGTGTCTAAAAAAGTGAGTCTGTGGCACTGGAGGGATATAAAATAGTTGTGAACAATGCAGTGCTGGGCTAATTGTTGGACTTAATGATCTTAGAGTTCTTTTCCAACCTTGATGAATCTATGATTCTATGATTTCTGTAACTATATTGCCCTTACTCAAATCCAAGCTACCTTCCACCATACTTGCTACCATAAAAGAAAAAAGCTTTAGGCATGTGCTGGTTGAGTAAACTCAAAACCAAAGGAATAATTCATCACCTTCAGTCAGTGTGAGATTTCTCCTCTGGCAGGGGCAAAATAGAGGAAAAAGCTGCAGCTTTTCACACTACCTTTTGCTCCTGAAGTGCTGGAATTTCTATCAGTTTTAGAGGTCGTGCTTTCCATTTGCCACCCTCTCCAAAGACAAGAGAAATGGTCAAGTTTGCTAAATTTCTGAAAGAAAAACCTCTCTCACTCTATGCCATCTCTGAAATGCCCTCTTCTCCACTCCCATACTGCTTTACCTAACAGCATTTTTTGAAGAGCTGTCATTCATTAAGCATAAGATATTAATTCCTGCCTTCAAGCCTCTTCAGAGCCATTTATGACCCTCCATTTCCTCTCCTTAGGATTCCCTGCTACTTTTCATTTAATTGCTGAAACCCCATGTTGTTATCTGTCCCCAATAAAGAAATTTTGTTTATGAACTAACTCCAAAGTAAGAGAAGTTTTAAGGATGAAATGAAGCATGGGGGAGTCTTCTAGGGAGAAGTTTTTGTAACAAATACCAACATTCACCATGAAATCTTCAGGGTAGTGGGAATATCACAGACCATTAAAGATACTTTTCTAAGAGGGGGTTGATTTGGCAGGGTTAGAAAGGATGAGGGTTTCTAGCCCTCAGCAGCAGTGTAACACAGACACATCCAGGGAATGAAAACCCCCAGCATGTTGCCCATCCTCCTCCTTCAAAGGGAACCCCAAAAGCACAGAAACACAGAGAGGACAGGGTTAATGTGCATTACCAAGAGCTTTGCAGAAATTCTGTCCAAAAACCTGCTTGGCACGTTGCTGGCAATGGATGAGAGCTTTGCACATGAATGAGTGGAGTCCAGCAAATAGCTCCAGCATGAGGTGATACACTGTGTATTTCCCTGCCAGGCATGGGAGCACACCAGTGTTGGTTGCACATTAATTTAGGCAGCTCAAGATACACCTTGAGAGTGTGGGAGTCACCTTCAACCTGGCAGGACCTTGTACAGCAACCACATGAAATGTCTTAACACTCAAAGAGCTCAGCTGAGTTCTGTATGTACTCTAAGGAATCAGGGGTTTTATAGTAACACCAGAGTTAGCAGGAGCCAGGATTTGCAGCTTCAACAACAGATTTACACCAAATAAAAGAGCACAGCTCTTGCAGCAAACTCTCCAGCCTGAACCACCCAAAAACCTCCCCAGGGTCACACCGTGCTCAGGCTGTGACACCACCCAGCTCTGGCTGCCACATCTCCCCAGCTCTGGGGAGGAGGAAGATGAACCCCAAGGAGCTTGGGCCATGTCTGCTGGCTCAGCAGGTCTCACAGCCCTCATCTGGGAGCACAGAGGAGAAACACACAGTGTTTTCTGCACTGCAACCAGAAACAAACCTCCAGTGACTGCCAGAAGTCAGTGTCTTGGCACTGGGAGCACAGGGCGTGGAGTTTAACTGCTAATTAGGACAGGGCAGCAGCAAAGGGCAGGACAAGAGGAAGAGGCTGGCTTTGGCTCCCTCAGGAGTTGAAAGGCTTTCCCAAATTCAGCCACACAACACATCCTTTAAAAGGAGAGCGATGGCTTCTTCTATGATAGCAACAAAGCAGAAACTCTCATGCCAGCACTGCCTTCTGATACTAGCTGTCCTTTTATCATTTATTCAGGAATAAAACTCTCACAAGGCAGAGTTCTATCAAATGACAAATAACAGCTGTAGGGAAAAGAAAAAAGTGTTGCACTTCATTAGAACTCTGTATGACTCTGACAACCAGAAACACACTGCCAAAGTGGCAAACACAGCCGAAAAGACAAGAGAGATCTCACAGCAGCTGTTAAACCAAATGGGAACTTGTTAAAATTAAGGGCCATTTCCCCTCTTTCATATTTAGTCTCAAAACATCATGTAAAGAAATTCAACCTCTTACAGAGACAGACTGAGTCGTTAGCACAGAGGAGACACGACACCCTTGCAAAGTTTTCAGATTAAAAGGTAGCAGTTAATACCCAAGCAGTTCCTAAACCCCTATGAATATGTTAATCTGGTATCAGCTTAAACCCTCCAATATTAAAGTAATGAATCTTACCAGACTGAATTTTACCAGACTGAATTTTACTGCTGTTCACTTGGTGGTACAATATTCCATCATAATCTGCAAGTATCCCACATGGAGGATTGCTGATGGGATTGTGGCAGCAGAGCCATCCTGGAACTGACATTTTCCTCTTCCTAGAGAGGTCAAGGCCATACCTGCCACCAACTGCCAGCCCTCCCAAATTCTCTGTGCCACCAGGCACTGGTGACAGGTCACTGGTGACCACAAAAAGCAGCTGGAATTGCTGGGGGAACAGCATAGCACAAGTCACACCAGGAGCTGATTTTGTAGAGGCACCATAGGGGCTAAAAAGTATCCTGCAAGCCAAGCTGTGCATTTTGCTAGAAGGATATTGATTTCCAGAGGGGATGGGATGATTTTGCTTCCATCAGGCCCCTAATAAACACTGACAAACCAAACAAATGAAGCACATAACCAGCAGCCAGTTCCAGATTATCCCACAGCAGCAGAGTGCAGCACTGACAGGTTTTGTTCTCTATTTCCTCAGAGGGCAGAAGGTGATTGCACTGTGTAATTCTGCATTTAATTAGTGAGAACTAGTCTTATATAGGAGAACTGAATGTAAGGACAAACAAGAGACACATTCTTGTCTCAAGCAAGGACTTCTCCAGTTAATTGCCATGCAGCATGAGCAAACCTCTGCATGTTTTAGCTTCTTCCTCTGCTAGCAGAAGATCTGCCTCCCTTGGATTCACTGGTATCTACGAGGATGAGGATGTCATTGACTGGAAGGCAGAACAGAAATTAAAGTATTTCCAACGTGCTCACCTTCTGGCTCTGGGGCAGTCCCCCCCCACTGAACATTTCTCTTCAGCACAGATCTGTGCAGAGCAGGCTCAGGAGCCTGAGATGTGCAAGAACAACCAAAACAAGTGGGATTTAACTGGCAGAAGCACATCCCTGTTTACTGGTCCTGGAGCTCCTCACAATCCCCCACACTGGGAGGAGTTTAGATGAGAAATGCTGAATGGCAGCACATGCACTTTTAAATCCCACAGGCAACACTCTTCCCACCAACTCCACGGAGCCATTCCCCCACCATGGCAGCAGAGGAACATTTCCTGCTGAGAGGTTGCTGATGACTTCAAGTGAAACTAACTCACCTTCAGTGTCTCAGGTGAGAAGATGAAAACTCATTGTGGGCAAGAAGTTATTGGCAGAAGTCTCCTCTAAACCAGTACTTTTCCTGAAATCCTTAACTGCACCAGCAAAGACAGGGATAATAGCTGGCACACGTGTTTCTTGGAAGAATTTAAAAAATATAACACCAGGGAATTAGCAAAGAATTCTCAAAAGACAGACATGTTAGAAATATTCCAAAGGTGAAAAAAGTCTCCATCAGTGGTTAGACTTCAACTGACTCCAGAACTGACTCTATGAGGAATCTCCAATCCTCTGCCATAGGAAACTAAAATGAGGAAAACTCATTTTAGACTGCCAAGACAACCCCAAGCAAGCACACCATGGAGCCTGGAACAGGTGTCCTGAAAGGAACTCAGAGCTGGCACTGAATAATGATGGACACATAAACATGTGCAATTAACAGAGGCACATGTTTTAATTAACTCCTACTACAGGCATGTTCTGCAATAGCCTACAACAGTGATCAGGATTGCATAGTCCCCGAAATGAGTTTTCAAAGAAATGGTGGTACATTCACAGAAGACTAAAAAGTTGCCATGAAAAAATAAAACTAAATGAAATATGCCTTAAAAAAAAAATTAAGAGGGCAGTAAACCTAGTTTTATGCAGAGCAATCAATGCAATGCTGCAAAACAGCAGTGAAATTGTGAGATACCCAAATTGTCACCCAAAGGAAAAAAAAAAGTAAGAGAAAGAGGCTGAAATGGTGTTAGCCAACATAGATAAATTGGTTGACTAATGGATTTGATGCTGACTTAATCTTCTTTTTGGCAGTGCCCTGAAAAGTCTGCTTTTTTGCCTTTCCTTACCTAAATGAAATTAACCTATTCCAGAAAATTAAGAACAATTTATCAGGCCACTGAATACAGACTGCCTGTTGGATCTGGATCTGTGTCATCCCATCCAAAACACAAGATAAACTTTGCAATTCAAAAAACCTGAAAATGGAAGGATTGGCAGTGTGGCATCTGGAGTGTCACTGCTCTTTCCTCACACACTTCCTGGCACACTCCAGCACACGGGTTGTACAAACAACCTTCTGTTTGGAACAAGAGTGTTTGGCTCCTGCTACAACACAATTTGTTCTTCATTACCTCAGAAAATGTAATTTCCAGTGCATCAAACAAGAAGCAATTTGGGAGCAGAATATTTCACTGTGGCTTCAAGCTCTTTTAATTTCATAATAAAACTAAAGTCTTGTTTGGTTTTTTTTTCCCAAGAAAGTTTTACATGAAAACTTTAATTTCTGAAGATGTCCAAACCATTATTTTGTTCTTCCTCACAACACACACAAAAAATAGCTTTCTGCAAAAAAGAATCTAGAAAACTGATTACTTAATTTTTCACCAACAAAGGTTTCTTATGTAAAATGTTATCATCTTGCACTCATTTGAGGACCTGCAGTGCTGCCATTGCTCACTCCCTGGAAGAAAACTTAAGAGAAGGACTTAAAGACCATATTTTCTTCTAGTATTAACTGGTCACATTCTGAAATGAAGGCAGACAAAGAAAATTTGGCTAAAGAATTGGCTGGAGCCAGAATGCTCCATGACAAAGGCAATGCTCTCAGGGAAACCCCAGTTTGGCACATCTTTCCTCTCAACCTTTGAGCTCTGCCTGCAGGATGCAATAAAAATAAGCAGTTATCTGTAAAACCTTTAATGGTGATGGGACATGACGTAGGGCAGGAGGAAACATAAAAAGAGTAACAAAAAGGGTTTACTCAAAAGGGCTTTAAGTGAGCAAAAGGCTGAGGAAAGCACAGAGGTTGCACTATATGCCCACATAAATACAACTGAGTGAGATTCCCACCCTCCTGCAAAACTCACAGATGTGGCTACAAGGCCTGGCATCACAAATGGAAGTAAATGATGAGTAAAATGATGAGAAAATGATGAGTAAAGTGTCCCCTCCTTCTGTACTGCCTGCTTGCTGCAGTCAGCAGGACAGTTCCCTCTCTAACGTGAGGGAATGAGGAGAGAAAAATCAGGAGTAAGAGCAGAACATGCAGGACAAAACAGGCCAGTTCACTTTAAACTCAGAAGCCACCATCAGATTTATCCTGGGATGGATGTGACAGCACAAGGAAAATGACAATTTTCCCTCCCAATTCCCTCTGTTGTTTTCATGCAGGATTGGGCTGAAGGGAGACAAAACCCAGGAGGCAGGTTGTGAGGGAGGAAGAGGACCAGGATGGATGGAATGCTGGGGAAGTCAGGGGATGGGGACACTGCACACTCTCTAGAGACCCAAAAACCCAAAAGGTGCAGTTGCCTTCAACATTTGACATTTTGGGAACCATGCAAGACCCCTGTCACTAGAAACACAAGGCTCAGCCCAAGGCATAGTGACACATCTGCATTTGACATTATCCATTTTAGCCAGGATTCACATACTTTTTCCCCTCAGACTGCTGTGTCATGGGAAGCCAAGGCCAGTTCTCACTGACCTGGTGTGACCTCTGCAAGGAGAAGCAGTAGGTCTCCAAAGCCAGGCTCCTGCATTTCCCTACAGGCAGAGCTGGAAATTGAAATGCTCTGTCCACTCCACACAGCCTGAGCGTGCTGGAGACTGCGTGGGAACAAACCCTCTGAAAACAAACCCAACTTTGCTCTTTCTTGGAAGTGTTGGCTCCAGCCTCTTTGGGCACATGATGAGAGAGATGTTTTGTGCCTTACCTCACCACGGGGCACCTTACAACATGTTTTGGGGTGACGTGTCCACAGCACACACCTGCTGGCTACAGGCTGTGACAGCACCTTCTTCTCTAAATATTTATCCTCCCTCACTCACACATTCTCCTGCAACGTTCAAATGGAACATAAAGATGGTATCAGCATTAATTTGGATTGTTATCCATGTACAGGGGTTTGTAAAGGAAGGCAAAGCTGGCTCTTCTCTGTATTGGGAAGAAAAAACATATTGGGAAGGTAATGATGCTGCTGACACCATTTAAAGTCCAGGAAAAGAAAGCCCTGATTTCACTAATCCTCTGATCACTTACAGATTTCTTTCCATGGATGTGGTCATGTGTTTACAACAATATGTGCAGCTGCTGCAACAGTCATATAAACATTGAAAGGACACAAATTCAAAAGTTCAAATAATGACATGCCTTTAATTATGATTAATGCTCATTACTAATATCCAAGAACCAACACTCTGGAGATGCAAACTTGGATGACATAATATGAATTACCCATATAATATCAAACATAACACTAGATATTTCATAATGCCCAGATTAGAAGCCGCAAATTTCTTCAGCTCTGTAGTACATAGGGTATGTCATTTAGATAATTAGAGATTTTGACTCTGGCACAGAGTACCATGTGAATTATTACCTATCTACACACATTTCCCAGAGACACAATCACAGAGGCCTTAATGGAGAACACCACACGACTACATATGGAAAAAAATAAGAATCAGACACACTTTATCATAGAATCATAGAAAACCAGGCTGGAAAGGGACTCCAAGGATCATCTGGTCCAACCTTTCTTGGGAAAAAGAAACCTCCACAAGACATTGTTGAGGCACTGAAAAGATGTGGAAAAGTGGAAAGAGCACTCATTCTGAGAGCATAAATTATCATCCTCTTAAAGATAACAGAATTGCATGATTATTTCTCACTAGGAAAAGCAGAAAAGCATTTTATGAGACTCATAAATCCACAACCCACAGACAAGAGAATCCTTACCACTCCTCTATTTCTCACTTCTATCACACTCTCTGGGTGCTTTCTTCTATTTTTCAGCAAAAAATAGGAAAAATGGAAAAACTGATGTTGTGGGAAAAGCAACCCACTTGGTACTTTCCTTCCCAGTTCTGACAAACCTCAAGGGCAAATTCCCTCCTTCCCTTTTTTGCTACATTCCCAACAGGGCTGATTCTGGTGTAGTGCAGCAAGTGTGAGCACTCACACTGCTTCTGTGGCAACAACATCGGCACCACCCCTTTAAAGATGTTTTTTCAAGGATGGATTTAGCAGAGGATTATAGACAACCTTATAGAAGTTGTTTCTGGTGCTTTTCTGTTCTTCAAACTTCATCCCATCCCACAGCATTAAGTGTCCTGTTTTCAAGTTTTAGGAGGATAAAGAGCACCAAGCATTGCAAAAAAATAAAAACTGCAGAAAGTACCCACTAATAAAGCAACTTTAAATTCTTCCTATTGATCGGGAACATACTTGCATACATTTAAAGTGTATGAATTCACATAGTTATGTCTGATATAATAAATAAATGTCTTCCCCAGAACTCATATAGAGCACTAATGGAGTTGCAATACACAGAGCTGTAGAAAGTTCATTTTGATTGTTTTCCTTTTGGTTCAGTACCTTGCATTTTCGGGTCTCTCCATAAAAAAATGGCTTTGACTTTCCGAGTGCCACCAAAAGCAAAAAGTTTTCAGAAAGCCAGGTGAATAAGGTCAGTATTTACCACACTGAATCACCCCACAGAGGTCTGTTAAGGCAGTGTTTTCTCATACCTCATGGAGACCAAAGGGTTGATGAATGCCCTGAGCCTGAGAACAGCCACATCAAAGCAGACCTGAGGGTCATCTGGTCCCGTGCCTTGTGCCACCACTGC
The DNA here is from genome assembly GCA_037834095.1 of Argya squamiceps. NCBI lineage: Eukaryota > Metazoa > Chordata > Aves > Passeriformes > Leiothrichidae > Argya > Argya squamiceps. Next base: position 11,951,183 of record JBBMKD010000194.1, read on the forward strand.
CAGAAGGAGCTGCCTCATGGAAAAGTTCCATTTTACCTTATATGCACATTTACATTTTTTCAGCAGTGATAGAGTGTTTCAACAAGCTCCAATCGACCTCCAGTCTGCAGTGAATTTTGACTTTTTGTTCCAATTTTAAACACCAAAACCCAAATCTGGACATGGCAATTCCCCACAGTACAGGGAATTAAGAGTCAAAGACATTCACTTCTTAAAACAATATACAAGGCCAAATTTGTAATCTTTCTCTGCCTTTCCCCATTTGGCAGAGGGGAATAATCCCATATAACAGCACGTGTCTGATATGACATGGGGAAATTAGAGTCTTATATCTAGAGAAGTCCTACATTACTGAGGGAAAGAAACATTGCCTCCTGGTGATTATAACCATAATTATTATTATAAATTCTGAAACACTTTGAATTACGTGGTACACTTTCTTTAAATGGCCACCATTGTTAGGGCAAGTTGGTTTGAACCAATGATTTATTCATGGCTTAATAACCCTGTTTGCTTCACATGCTCAGCACATTTTGCTCAGTATATTGTATTACTGGCTGGTTGCTATAAACAGTCCATTTAAATTTAGACAGAAGCTTGTGGAAAAGTTCTATTTCTAACAGATATGTGAATTAGAACACTAACTGCATTGATCAGGAACTGCTGGTTCCTTCTAAACTCTTTAATATTTACCTGTGTGCCTCAGGTTCTCAAAAATGTTCACAGGTGGAAGTTCCCATTCAAACAAAGCTAATATTCAGTCAATTAAAGATCAGTCAATATTCCTAATATTCAGTCAATTAAAGATCAAGAGGAAGTCTGCCAGACAGCACTGCCAAATTGTGAAATTTCTGCAATTAACTAAGTCAGACATCCCCATGGTGGTGTTAATAAAATACATCCAGCCTTGCCAATAAATCTGCTGGACCTTTCTCCATGTTCTAAAGTATAAAAGCTTTGGCTTTACTGGCATTGCTGCAAAGCAGGTCTTAATCAAAACTAGCCATGGAAGAAGAGAAAAAAGTCTTTAAAAGTCTTTAAAATTTGACTTTTGTCAAGAAATGATACGTTTTTAACCACTATGAAATTAAAATGTACCTTTTTTTACTGAAATTCTTCCAAAGTTCTGGCTTGAAGGTGTTGGAGAAAAACCAGACTGCACCACTGATGATGCACAGATCTCTGCAACCAGCTCCTCTCAGGCTACTTCACATTTGAATTTTTAAAGGTATTGCCAGGAAGCAAACACAGTTGTTTGTTCTCCACAGTGCTTGCAGGACTTTATAAGGGTCATATGCTGCTCCCTCTCCTGAAATTTCCACGCTGCAGTTTCTTAATTGGTGCTTGTTTTCAGGATGACAATTTTCACTTGGCTCTTTGGGGAAGGAAACATTCCTAAAAGAAGCATCACAGTCAAGTCTGTATAAAGCTGGGAGGAGCAACACCTGCTCCCTATTTTACTCCCTTTAATTCAGAGCAGGAGATCAAGTCACCTGTATGTTAACAGGCATTGCCTGTTTTACAACCTTTTTTTCTGAATGGTGTGAAAAACTAGAACCTAAATCAAACAGGAATTAGACAAAGCCATAGGGTTGGTTTTGTGTGCTTTTCAAACACTTGGCTTTGAACAATTGAAAATAAAGCTTTGGGTTTCAACATAGATGAAAGCTATATGAATAAATAAATATTAGGAAAGTAATTAATAGGTATCACTCTCAGGTGTCAATGCAGCTGTAATTACAGATGAGATTGTGCATGGAGATATTCAGAGATTAAGGAAGAAGACTGGCAGAAGAGAGCAAATTTGTGAAACTCAGTCCATTGGCTTTACATTTCTTCCCAGAGTGAGACTGCCTTGGCCTCCTCCCATGGGAGTGTCACAGGAGAGGGGGACTGAGATGAAGATTCAGGGCAGGCAAACCTAAACACCAGACTTGATCTCACCCTTTCCTTCTAACCCCTACATAAATCCATTCACATGGGCAAAGGCTTTCTGAGCAATGATTCAGAACACAGATCTTAAGTCAAAAGGCAACAAGCTGCTCCACAAATTAATTTTGGACTCCTCTTGGCTCTATTTCTGTCTTTTTGCTGCCTAAAACTAGCTGTGTTTTGTTGTTCTGCTAAACTGTTTTAATGTAGGTCATTTACTACCCAGACAGGAGAGAAAGGGCAAAAGCAGAAGTGCTTGATCTCTTTAATGCACAATCTTGCAGCACTTTCAAAATCTGTATGAAGATTGCCTTGTCCTGCTTTGAATTTTATCTGGCTCCTTACTTCTTTAAGATACTCCCAACACAATTACAGGCAGACACTGTAAGTCCCTGAAAGAATTAATTCAGCAGGATTGTGAGGAAGGCAGGGAAGTACAAGAGGCATAAGGAACAGATGTGATGCATTAGCAGATATCTACTTTTTTTTAAATGATAGACTTAATGTATTTAAACAACACATAAACATTTGGAAACTTAGGTGTCACTGGACTGATGAGTTATAATACACTTTTTGATAGCGAATGCAGAAGAATTGTGCTCTTGGTGGTAGAGGTTGAGAGTTTCTGCATGTCAGTAGCTTTCCACAGCTTGGAAATGCACTTAAAAGCTAAAATAACTTTAGATGGAGGGGGACAGAATGAGACAAAGAAAAGAATAAGATGTGAGAGTAAACTATGGCTCCACAGGCAGGTGTTCTATAGGTCTCACATCCTACCACCAGCACTTCTCACAAGGAAGAAGCATTTTCCCTGATGCAGCTCTTAAAATGCACCCTGGGCACTTGTGACAGAAATAAAGTAAACCAGATGATGGGATGGTGCCATGGCTTACCTCAGCAAGTAACTAAACACCACACAGCTGCTCACTAATCTCCTTCCAGTGGAATGGGAGAGTGGATGGGTGAGGAAAGAGGTAAAGTTTGTGTGTTGAGAAAAAAAGACAGTTTAATAGCCGAGAAATGGAAGGAAAGTAATAATAATAATAGAATTAGAATATGAAAAACAAGTGTGCACAATGCAATTACTCACTACCTGACAAAACTGATGCCCAGCTGGTCCCTGAGCAGCAGCCCCTGGGCAGCTTACCCCATGATTTATAGTCTGATCATGACACCATAGAGTCTGGAATACTCCTTTGGTCAGTTGGGGTCACCTGTCCTGGCTGTGTCCCCTTCCAGCGTCCTGTGCCCCCCTTGCTGCCAGGGCAGCGTGAGAAGCTGAAAAGTCCTGGATTAGTGTAAACCAACTCAAACTTAGCAACAACTAAAACATCAGTGTGGTATCAACACTATTCTCACCTTAAATCCAAAGCCCAGCACTGTACCAGGTACTAAGAAGAAAACTGACTCCATCCCAGCTGAAACCAGATGGACACAAACAAATCTTAGCTTCCTTCAGGTACCACAGCTCTAAAAATCTGCTTGTCTAGAACAAAGGAAGCAGCACAGTCTGTCTGAAGTGTATTGGTCAGCAGTCCCCTGGAAAGGAGGCTCTTGTTACAGTCCACAGCTCATCATCATCCTAAAGAAATCACATCTTCTGTCTTCCTTTCACAAGGGTGAAAGATAAGAATAAACACCCCCAGGCCCAGTTCTGTGGGAGGGATATCAGTGGCACTGGGGTTTGCTCACAGCTGCCCAGAAAGCCAGCACAAGAGCATCCTAAACTCACACCCTCCACAACGGGAAACTGAAAACCATTTTGAAGAAGCCCACAGAGATCACAGGCTGAGGCAGAAGAAAGGGGCTGTATCCAAGCCAAAGCTACTTTCATCTCTCTTGCCACTGAAGGACTCTTCAACTTCAGACTGTCCTTTTACCAACACCACAGGGAACTTCCACAACAGCTTCCCCTGTTCTATTCCTGTGCCACTTCAAGGCCACTTCAGCAGAGGCCTCACCTTTAAAGCTGGCACCAGTCAGGACAAAAGGTCCAAAATCAGAAGACTTTTACACAGCCTTGTTTTAGCATGATTGCAAAATATCTATCTTCCTATTAGAGCAGAGCTGTTCAAACACTTGTTCAAGTAATGCTCAAGTGATTTGTGTCCAAAGAAGGGCAACAAGGCTGGTGGAAACGTTCAAAAAAATGTGTAGATGTGACAGTAAGGGACAGGATTAACGATGGACCTGGCAGTGTTAGGTTAATGGCAGGACTCAATGATCTTGGAGACTTTCCAATTCTGCTTTGAGCTCTGGGATGAGTGGAGTCATTCTCTGTCCTGGATCTGCTCTGTTTTTCCCCCCTCTCCTGCCCCCAGGACCACTCAGCACAGTGGGAGAACAGGACAGGCACTCACTACCCCACACAGAGACACAAAAGAGTGTCCTTTGTTCCCACCAGGGAGCTGCCAAGCCCTGCAGGCCCTGTTGGTGTGGCAGCTCAGAGCTGTGGCATAGCAGCCAGGATGCCACTAAAAATTCAGCTAGACCATCAGCTACTTAGGGTATTTAGAGAGCTGCAAATTCAAATCCAACACAGTCACTTTAAAGAGGATTCAGCACACACTGAGAACTCTGCTTTCAAGAAAGTCCAGGAGTTAAAACAGATCCCTCAGAATGAAAAGGACCACTGGTTTCTGAAGGAGTGCAAACCACACTGCCAGGTGCTCATCTGTGCTGGCATCCTCACCCATCCTGCAGTCAGCAACCAAGTGCATTTAGATGCCCCACACACAGCACCTTTCCCCAGCCCCCCTCATTTCCTGGTGAAAGATCATTCTCAGCAGAATTAGAGAAGAAAGAGTGTGTGAAAGGACAAACACAGAATGAATGCTTAGCAGGAACTGGCTTCTCTGCTTGTTCTTTAAAAAAATAAATGCTTTTCTAGAATAACACAGTGCAGAATAACCGTTCAGCTTTCTATTTTTGAATGAATTTGTCTTACATGTCCACAGCAAAAAGTTAAACTCAACAGAGGGCTGCTCAGCACTTCCTCTTCATTGACATGCTGTGTCCTCCCATTCCAGTCTGGGGACAATTTTAGGCCAGCTAAGGAAACCTTGTGGCCAAGGGCCTGACACAACAGCTCCTCAGGCAGGGACATCTTCCTCTAGACCAGGTTGCTCCAAGCCAAGTCCAAACTGGCCTTGAACAATTCCAGGGATGGAGCATCCACAGCTTCTCTGGGCAACCTGTGCCAGTGTTTCACCATCCTCAGAGTGAAGGATTTTGTCTCAGTACCTCAACTAAACCAGCCTTCTGTCAGAAGGAAGCCCTCCTGCCTCCTCCTGTCCCCACAGCCCCTGTAAAAAGCCCCTCTCAAGTTCTCTGGCAGGCCAGGCCATAGAGAGTTTTGTTGACTACCAGGAACTGAAACTCATTTAAAAACAGGGCAGAGAAAAAATAAGAGTTGATTACCAACCAGGATAACATTCCAGGAGAAAGGTGTCAGAGGTTGATCATTTATCTTCATTCCACATGGAAGGAAAAATTTGTATCTTTACACCTTTGTTACAAATGATTAAAAGGACCACTTTTAAAGGTAAGAGGAAACTCTAAAAGGCTGGTCTGTGAAAGCAATGGGAACAGCCCAGCAGCAGCAACTGGTTTTGTAACACCAACGATCAATCAGGAGAAATCCAGCCTCTCCTGGGAGAAATTTGTCTCAAAAAGGAAATAATAAATGAGAGAACTGGAGTCAAAATACCAGTAAGGAAGAACAGATGCTGCCACAGCAAGATTGAAACAGTCTAGCTCCTTGTAAGCCCTGTTTGTTGCTTCCCCACTGCTCTGCTTCCATATCTGTATAATTTATTCCAAAGCAAATTTATTATTTTAAAGACTCCATGGAGAAGGCTGTGTGTGTGCTAGGGGACACAGTGCTGACTATTTCTTGCTCTTGCACACAATTATCAAAAGCTTTGCCTAGTCTGGGATTTAGCAAGACTTTTAATTAATGGCTTCCAATGGTACATCCACACTGGAAAGATTTCTCTCATTGGCTAATTAGTCTATTGTCTTAATTAGGCAAGTCAGTTTTACGTCCTCATCACCTTGCATGGGAAACCCTGGTTTTCCCACTTAAGTTTTCCCTCAAGTCAATTCCCAGCTTTTCTGTCCTGACTTGCTTTTTGGAAGGACTTAGAGCAAGGTGCTGGCAGACAGCATTGCCTCACCTTTCCATGCGAGTCTGGACCAGGCAGGGAATTTGTTTTGCTTTGTTCACTGCAGCTGCTCTGAAAACAGGGCCCCCCTGAGCCCCCAGCAAGATCCTGGGTCATTAGGAACTGGCTCATCAGGAACAAGAGTGCATTGCCTTACAAATTCTCTGTTTTCCTGTGAGGGTAACACCAGTGCCAGTGGGGCTGGAATGAGATGATCTTTAAAATCCCTTCCAAAACAAAGCATTCTCTAATCCTGTCCCTGAAGGACCAGAAGACCAGTACCTGTGCCAGAGATGTTCAATCCTCCTAACCTAGGTGAGAAGTGACCTGAAGTGGGGCACTTTCCAGCAGGCTGGGTTTGTTGGACTGCTCTGGGTTCAAATGTCTCTCCAGCAAGGAATGCAGGTGGAACATCTGCAGGAGCTGCAAACTTGTGCTTTGTCAGAGACAGCAGAGCTGTACTCCTGCTGCTCCCCCTTGCTCTGACTGCTGGCCAGGGTAGCAACTCTCAGCACACAGGACTGAGATCCCTCTCTCCCAAGGCAGGGATTCACTCAGCAGCCTCCCACCAAAATCTCCATCCTGTTCCCACCACACCTGCCCCTCCTTCTCCCACCAAAATCTCCATCCTGCTCCCATCACACCTGCCCCTCCTTCTCCCACCAAAAT
>JBBMKD010000194.1:11958049-11969664 GCA_037834095.1 Argya squamiceps
TCTCCCACCAAAATCTCCATCCTGCTCCCATCACACCTGCCCCTCCTTCTCCCACCAAAATCTCCATCCTGTTCCCACCACACCTGTGTTTTTCTGCAAGTCCTCACACCAAATTTCTGCCTTCCCTACAGGAACACCCACGGATGAGCACAGCAGAGGCAGAGTTTGCAATCCACACTGGAATGTCTGACCATTTTGGTGCCTATCAGCTACACCTACTCCTGAAGTGTTTTGTCAGCAAGCTTTCCACTTAGTCCAATTAGCTTTGACTAATCACTTCTGATTAGCAGAAAGGCTGTTTAAGACACAAGCCGTGATGGCAGAGCTCACCACTGACTTAATGCTCTACATCTTAGGTACAATAGGAAATATTTTCTTTTCATTTCTAATCTTCCCTTGAAACAGCCAAGATATATCTCTGCCTTGACAACATGACCTTCTACATAAAGGCACCAGTATACTTCATTCTAGCTTCATTTCTCCCTGCAAAGCAGAGCACTGAAAACTGGGATTATTTTTGGAAAGGCCAGAAAGAAAACAGGCAGAACTAGTGATGGGAAGCAGAGGACAGCTACCTCTTCAACTCATCTTCATTTTGGAACACCCCTCCTGTGAAGGAAAGGCTGAGAGAGTTGGGGGTGTTCAGTCTGGAGAAGGTTCCAGGGAGACCTTAGGCACCTTCTAGTACCTAAACAGATGAAAGATCTCTTTCATCTTTCTTTTGTGTAAGAAAGATGGGGACAGACATTTTAGCCAGGGCTGTTGCACCAGGACCAAGGAGTTATGGTTTAAATTAAAAGAGGGTAGATTTAGGTTAAATATTAGGAAAATGCTTTTTACAATGAGGACGGTGAGGCACTGGTATGGGTTGCTCAGAGAGGTGGTAGGTGCCCCATTCCTGCAACATTCAAGGCTTGAGAGAAAAGCAGGAATATTAACTTTGGCAACTCCAGACTACTCCAAATGTTACTGGAAACCACTTCCAGGAATATTCTATGCTGTCATGACTTGGTTTCAATCTCTGTGGCAGGAATTGGAAAGGGTGTTCACTACACTTGAGGTAAAGCCAATGCACCTTATGCCCACATCTTCATGGCACCACTGGCCAAACTCTTCCTGAATTTCAGCTCTGACCTCCTCCCTGAACACACAGAGAAGCCACAGGACTGTCCTGGGGGTGCTGTAAGGCTGGGCAGTCAGCCACAGGGCCTGGGCTTTGCTGTTATTTGGGCTGGCCCATGTCAGCCCTGCAGAGAAGAGCTGAGACATCTCCACCACCTTCCCAACAACTGAGACACTGTTCAGAAAGTTCCAGAGCATCTCAAAGATGAGGAGGAGGGACATGCAGAGACTGAAGAACTGTCTCTAGAGGTACTGAGGCTGAAGAACAAACCCAGCTGGCAAAGGTGTAGAAGTGGAAGGAGACTGCCCAGCCATTCACCCCTGGCTCTGCTCCCTGAGGCTCCTCTGGCAGTGCCAGCACAGAGATATGACCCAGACATAAAGCTGCAGGTAGGGAATGACACAAAGCACAGCCCTTGTCCTCAGACAGCACGGGGCCAGGCTAATGACACAGGCCATTGTTCTCCCACTCTGTTTAAAAGAGCAATGACCTGCCTGGATGTTGGCTTGGGAGTACGTGCTTGGCAATGCCAGAGGATAAACACAGAGGGTTTCCACAGAATACCATTTCTGAAAGAAATACATTTAAGTTATTTTCTGCAATATTATTAAATCCAGTAGTGAATATTTTAAATGTGGTATAATCCATTTTCCTAGAAACTGGCCAAGAAAAACGGACAGCAGGACAAGGGGAAGTGCCACCATGCTGCCATCCCTGTCCCACTGCTCCCTCTGGGACACGAGCAGGAGCCTCACACGCCTCCCTCCTCCATCAGTGGGCCTGAAAAACACAGTTCCCATCAGCTCTTCCCTCACCAGGCAAGCCTGGATCCTCCCTGCTGATCCTGACCCTGCTCTCCTATGAGCCAGGAGCCCATGGAAGCCCCAAAGCTGAGTGCTGACAAATGCACCCAATGCAAGCCACTAGAAAGGCTGGGCAGGGGTATTTCAGCAGCCTGCAGGTGGGACTGAGGGCCAAAGGGCTGGCACAGTGAGGTCTGGATGGCTGCTGCCATTGGAACTGGCCAGCAGATGCAAGCAGGACACAAGGAGGTGGATTGGGTGGGTGCAGAAGAATCAGCCCTGAGCACAAATCAGCATCTCTCAGTTTTCAGTTGTTCTACTCTAAAAGCAGAGCCCAAATCCATAGCCAGGCACCAGGACTCCAATCTTCTACTCCCTCTTATCTTCTCTACCTGCTGTTCACTCCACAAACCCTCCTGTGCCATGTTTTATGCAAGTCCAGGGATAGTTTAAGCTGCAGTGACCACTAAAGGAATAGGGTCTCCTCACCCTGCAGCACATAGGAAAGTTAGTTACTCTGCACAAGTCATTGAAAAATTCTGGACCAATTCTGGATAATTTCCAATCTGGAAATAAACTGCTCCAATCCTGGACCACCTGGAAAACATCTCCTTTTCCTAAATTGCTCCAATCCTGCACCACCTGGAAAACATCTCCTTTTCCTAAATTGCCTCTTCTGAATCTCCTCACAAGTAGGACAGAGCTGAAGCCACCAGAGGAGCCCTGTGTCCCCACCCTGGCTCATGCAGGGAGGCTGCTCCCTCCCACCTGGCTGTCAGGCAGCAGCCCCTGGGGCAACACAGGCCAGGGCTCCGTTTCCTAATGCATCCAAATGCAACTCTGCTGTGGATTTCACCCATCCCATTAAGATAAAATTTGATCTATTTTCTGCTGCAGTATCTGCAGAAATAAAGATCGCTGCTGAGAGATCTGAAGGCCAGACAAGGGGGCCAAGAGTAAGGTAAAATATTGTTAAACTCCATTTTCAGTTACAGCTCATAGAGGAGTGCAGGCTGTGTGCCTGCTCAGCACCAGAGGGCTGGGGTTTGCTCCTAGAAAACACCAGGAGCCACCCACCCTTACTGCAAAACATGAATGTCTGCAACAGGAGGAGCTGCCAGCTCTCCCCACCTTTCCTCTCAGGATGGGGAAGAGGTGCAGCTCAGTCAGTCTGAGTATCCCACTGCCCACCCTGGGTCACTTTGCTGTGCTTGGTCCATCCCATCACAACCCCTGCTGTGGCCAGATTCTCACCAGTCCATCAGCATTCCCACTTATCCCCCCCCTGCTCCCTCACCCTCTGTGCATGCCCCAGGCCCAGAGGAATTGTATCCATGTCAAAGGGCCAGCAGAGGCTCAGGGCAGGTGGGACTGAGCTGCTGGACCTCAGTCCCCTACAGACTGTCCCCTACAGCATTTGTCACCATCACATCTGAAGGTGATGCTGGGGATTGTTCAACAAAGCAACATCTGAGGTGACATGAGGCATCAAGGGGATGCTCTCAGAAGATAGAGACTCACTGATCCTCATTCCAGTTCTCAGGAATGAGGAAAGGTAAACATGAGAAAGCTACACCACAGATGTAGATGCTCCTTTTACACCTTCCAGAAAAGGCAGTCCCATCAGACTGGGGCTGTTGTGGACATGACAGTCACAGGACCACGGCACAGACTTCTCCTAAGGACTGTCCTGCCCTGTCCTCCTCCAGCCCTGCTCTCTGCTCTGGGACAGACTTGGAAGGGATTAAACATCCTGCACAGAGAGACAAAAGCAAACAAAAATGAAAAATCAAAAAAAGAGAAAAGCACACAAAACCCATCTCTGAATTAATTTCCATCTTATTTACAGGCCATGACATGACAGTTGTCTTTCTAAGCCTTTTAATTAATCACAGGGAACAGTTACTTGGAGCACGTATGCCCACCTTCCCTCTTCCTGAGACACATTCCAGCTCATACTGAAGGACTGTCTGCAAGGCAATTAATTATTTATCATTATCTCTGCCAGTACTTGGCTCTCCAGATCATTTAGGAACACCAAGTCCTTGGGCAGCAATCCTTTGGGGCCGAGAAGGAAAGAAGAGCCTTTGCTAGAGAGACAGGGAAGGGCACAGGGGCTTGGAGGGGTTGAGAAAGGGAGAATGGGAGCTCAGACCTGTGCTGAACTCTCTTGTCCATGGGGTGGCCATCTGGGGAGGCAGGGTGTTATTTTACATCATACAAAACACAAAACTTCCTAATAATAGGATTTTTGTTTCAACTAGTCTATAGGTAACTGTATAGAGACCTACATGTGTCACAGAACTTTTGCCAAACACTGCAAAGACAAATATTCCTCAGCTCAGAAATGCCAGAATTGCTGTTTCTAGTGGAAACCTGACTCATTGCTGTCTTGGTTTGGCACAGCCTGGTTTTTGGTAGCAGGGGATCCATGGGAGACAGAGACCCACCAACAGGGGAGGTGCCCAGGCTGGAGCAGGGGATGCCTGGAGGATCCAGTGGGAGACCCAGGGGAGGGAGGGGGCCCTGTTTCCAGGCTGGAGCAGCCTGTGCTTGCAGGACTGTGGATGTTCCTGTGGAATATTCCCTGTGGAAGGAGAGACCCAAACTGCCACAGCAGTTTCGGGAGGGCTGTGTGCCCATGGGGGGAGTTCATGCTGCAGAAGGTGTGGGGGGGCTGCTGCTCCTGAGAGTGGCCCCAGGCTGGAGAAATCCACAGAGAATTGTCTCCCCTGGGAGGGACCCCACAGCCTCACAGGGCAGGGAATCCTCTCCCAGAGCAGCAGAAGAAAATCTTGGTGATGAACTGACCCAAACCCCCCTGCCCTGTCTCCCTGCACTGTCAGTGGGAAGGAGGGAGGGGCTGGGGGGGAAAAGGTGTTTTAAGGGCTTATTTTACTTCTCATTATCCTCCTCTGACTCCATTAGCAATAAATTCACTTTGCAACCATAAGTTGAGCCTGTTTTGTCCTTGAAGTGTTTCTCCCAGTGCTTATCTCACTCATTAAGTGTTTGTTAATTTATTTTTTCTCTCTCTCTCTCAGCTGCCCAGCTGTAGCAGGGGAGGGTGAGCAAAAGACTCTCGTGGGTGCCTGGCATTGGGCCAGCATCAAACCACAACAATTCCTCTCAAATCACATATTTATCACTTGAGCACATACCATCTGGCTCCCCAACCACTGGGACACCTGAAGTACACACTGAGTGAGCACTGCTGATTTTCTGAGTGACTGACAGTGCTCCAGCCCCATTCCCCAGCCACACACCCATGACTTACAGTGTTGTGCTCAATTCCTGCTCCAAACTGGGGTTTGGGAGTGGGAGGAGCAAAAAATTCCTGCTGGGAGTTACACAGAGTTTCACCAAGGGGCTCCTGAGGTCCAGCATTCCTAAAAATACTCACATCTACATAAAGACTTTTTTCCCTGAAAAAAAAAAAAGAAAAAAATAAGCAAACCCAAATATTGGAAGCTTTGACCTCACAGAGTTGATGGGATGGAATCCCCTTGGGAAGCCCAGTGGAGCTGCATGAAGGACCAATTTAGAAATATTTCTGAGTGTGCTACAAAGCAACTGAGGAGCTGCTCAATGCCTGAGTGAGCTGCTGCTGCTTCCTCCAGAGCTCTGGGAGCACAGCATGGGAGCAGCCCAGCATGGGGACACAAATGCCACCACTTGGAGCAAGACAGTGGCTGGCACAGCCCAGGAGGAGCCCAGAGCAGCCCTGCTGGAAGGAGGGATGTGCCAGAGCCTGGATGGGAATCCAGCCTGAACCCTGACCAAGGCAGGAGCAGCTGGATGTGAAGGTGATGCCATCAGAGACCTCTCCAAATCAGTTTGGCCACGGGGCTCCAACACAGCCTGAACAAATGCCACGTCTCTGTGTCTCACTGTGTAAAACATCCTCTAGGAAAAGACAGCTCAAGGCTGCTCTCCACTTTATGCTCCCATTACACTTCAAGTTTGCACTTCACCTTAATCCAAATTGATTTTCTCACAGGTTTTCATCCCACTGGCACTCTTGCTTCTCCCACCTCCCACAGGCAGCAGCCTCACCTGCAGAGCCACAGGAGCAGGGGCTGCAGCAGAGGGACAGACCCATCCCCACCTGCACCCACAGGCAGCACTGACACAACGAGAGGACACAGTCCCAGCTGTGCCAAGGGAAATACAGGTTGGATATTGGGGAAAAGTTTTTTACACAAAGGGTGATAAAGTACTGGAATGGTCTGCCCGGGGAGGTGGTGGAGTCACCACCCCTGGATGTGTTTAAGAAAAGGCTGGAAATGGTGAAATGGTTTAGTTGAGGTGTTGGGGCTGGGTTGGACTGGATGATCTTGGGGGGCTCTTCCAACCCAGTGATTCTGTGATTCTGTGATTCCTGCTCTGCTGCTCCCAGAGCCCTCCACACCCCACATGAGACCACTTCCAACAGCTCTGCACCATCCCTGCAGCCCATGCCCTCCCTGTGCTGAGCCCCAGCCCCAGCCAGGCTCCTCCAGAGCAGCATTAACTCTGCAGGCACCATTGCCATCCGTGGTGGCGCAGGAGGGGAGCACTGGGCATGGCAAACCCATCACCCACCAGCTGGTGCATCAGTAACAAAGCTAAAACCACCACTGGCATGGTCTGCCCCCCTCAAGAGCAGAGACATTTGTCAGCAGCTCACCCCTCTGCTGCCACAGCTGCCCATCCCTGCCCAAAGGTGCCACCCTTCCACATCAGAGCACCCAGGGGGTGGGGAAGGGGAGACCCTGGAGTGCCAGCAACCTTCTCACTCCCTGTTTAACCACCACACAGCCTGTTCTCCTCAGCAGAGCCCCCCAGGAAAGCCCCAGGGCCCCCCTCATTTCAGAGAGCCATGGGCTGGGTACATCAGCAGCACTGTGGGAGTTTGCTGGAGACAAGTGAATCAGTGGAACAGATGAGCAGCTCCTGAAGCATCTACCCACAATGTACAGCAAGAAGAGATGTAATTTCAGCCTTATGGCAGATGCTGGAGGGTTTGTGGTGCTAAAAAAAAAAAAATTGAAAATAAAATAAATCTTGACACCTACATATAATAGATAGCTTTCTAGGACAAGGAAATCCTGCAGTGGCTGGAAGAAAACCAATCACAGTTCCCAGCTACATTTGAGGTAAGGAAACAGAACATGGTCCAAAACAACATCTCCTAAAGGTCAGTTTCACAAAACTAGAAAGAACCAGACACAAAAATAACTGAGAGAAAACATCTAAATATAAGTAAGTGTGACAATGCTTATTGGAGGATGTTTAAAGATGCCTTAGTAGAGCCTTCTTTCCCACCAAGAAAAGCAACAGTATATCTAAAAAAAAATTGTTTGGTTTAAAATAGGAATTTTTTAAGACAGGAGCCAAATTAAAAAAGTAAAAATACCCAGAATTCCACTATAAAATTAGAGGAAATTTTATAGAATTCAACACATTTTATAAAGAAAGCCGAAAGATATTTAAAAAACGCCTAGAGTCAATAGGTCTATCAAGAAAAAAGCAACAATCTATCAATACACTAGGTTTGATGCTAAAAAAGCACAGTGAAAATATCCTGATTAGGAGCATGCAGAAAGTATAAGCATTACTTTTTATCTTTGCAAAAAAAGGACGACTTAAATCTCTGCTACAGCAAAACTCTCTGAGAAGCGAGTTGGGAAGATCCCCACCACCATCTGCTACCCATCCTTCACATCTGTAAGGAGAAAACCTGGACTCAGAGCCTGAACAAGGAGCTCACCCAAATTCCTAACATCGACTTTAAAGAAAAAAAACAAACCAGAAGCATGTCCCAGGCCAGCCAGGAAGTTCCAGAGGTCTTGAAATAATAAATAAAAAGCCCTGCTGAAGCAAACAAAAACCGAGCACGGTGCCAGCATTTGCAGAGGGCAAACGGCTGAGCCGGGGAGTGCAGGCTGCTCACCCTGCACCTCCCGACAGGGCAGGGAGTGGCCAGAGCTCGGGGATGGAAACACACAACTCCTGTTAATCCACACGGTTTTCTGTCTGCAGGGCTTGTCAAACGGATCTAGTTTTTCTCCTCAGAGTGTGCATTTGGCTGACAAAGGTGAGCGTGTTGACGTGATACACACGGACTTGTGTGTGATGCCCGACTTTGGCTGGGGTGACAGCTCAAGAACAAAACCCCCTCCTGCTATGCAAACAGCCGTGTGTAGTGTATATTCAGAGGATAAAAAGTTGAGCTCAGTGACCTCGTTAGAGCTGTACCTGTGCTGCCTGCCCCTAGACAGGTTTTGGATTGTATAGTAGAGTGTATATCCAGAGGATCAAAAGGTTGAGCCCAATGACCTCGTCTGAGTTTTACCTGTGCTCCCTGCCCCTAAAGAGGTTTTGGATGCCCAGAGATGATGTTCCCAAGAGCAGAAAGAGCCTATGGAGCAGCAGAAATTGCTCTCTGCACACAAAGCTCCAGGCAGCACTGCTGGGAGCAGGGTTTCCAGGGAATGCATGTTTGGGCTGTGTGCCTGAGTTTGCAGCGAGTTCAGAAGAACTAGAGGAGGGTATTGCCAGAGGCTCTGCCTAGGGAGCAGGCTAGCTCATTGAAAAATATTGGCTGGTTTTAGAGCTGATTTTCACACTTGTAGAGCTGGCCAGAGCCAGAATGGAAAGCTGCAAACTCAGCCATGCCAGCAGCCTTTGGCTGGTCCTGATCCTGCACGTGCCACATTATACACAGCTCACTACCATCGTTTCTGACCTGGGTCCTAATCTGTGCTCAGCACTCTGAGCACCTTCCAGTGACAACACTGGACCCATCAACTTACATTCCACCTTCCCAGGTGGAAAGAGAAGTTGTGTGATTTCTCTTGAAAGAGCAAGTTCTCCCCAACTCCCCCAGTGCAAAAGCAGGATGGTCAGGTTTGTCAAAGTTCTCAGCTGCCAAAAAAACTCACCCCTCCCACAAAGACACAAAAACATCTTTCCCGTGAGAGGAGCAGGGTTGTTCCTCACTCCCTTCACCCTCAATCATGTCACTGCCCTGCACTGTGGACATACAGACCAAAGCCTTTTTTTGAATCTCTCTGAGCACACAAATACCTCCAGGCAGCTGGATGTAGGAAGGTTTAACACCAGAAGTTCTCCAGCATGACTGGCTGAACAGTCAGCTGTGGACATGAACTGTCTACCACAAAGGACACCCTGGGGCTTTCAGTGAAGCCCAGCTTCCTCTGCCCACGGGCACCACTCACCTCCTTGTCTGTGTCTGTGTTCAGTTCCAGGCAAATGCTGTGAGATGCTGCCCAACATCCACACTCTTGTAGCTGTGGGCAGTGCTGGAGTGACAAGTTCTTCAGAAATGTCCAGGGGATGGACCAAAAATCCCTCCCTCACAAGAGTGATCACCCATCACAGCTACTGAAGCAGTGCCAGTGGCACATCCCAGCCTGAATCCAGCTTATCCTGACAATGCAGTTTTAGCTCCAGCTGGGTGACCTCACGTGAGCTTGCTCCAGAGGTGCAGGATTTGGTCCTTCCAGGGTTTGGCAAGAGCTGACACAGCCATCACAGGCACCCTTTTCATTTATTGAACTGGCTTAGGGTGTATTGGCACATGAGCAGATAAACTCTTTGTCCAAAGGACTCCAGTCTGGCTGCTGGGCTCCAGATGAGCCCCTCTCATTCACGTGGCTGCTTCACATGTCAGGAGGAGCAGGAACTGAGCTGAGACCCCTGACTTTTTGTCCTGCATCCAGGCAGGCTGACAGACTGCTGACTTCCCAACACAGAGAGATGCAGAACTGCCTCAACACCCTAAGCACGTGTGATCTTTTCAGCAACAACACTTAGATGCAGATTAGACATTTTATTGAATCAGACCACCCCCACTGGCCTGACCACCTCACCCTCCTGCTGCTGAACCCCCTCCATGATTTAGCACAGGCATTTCCAGTTTAGGCTGTGAGTGGAGGGGTAACAGTGCTCAGGTGAGCAAACCAGGATGGGTTTGGGACTTACCACTACTTCAAAGTCTGTCACACTGAATTCCCCACTAGTCACACTCAAGTTTTGTGTGCAACAAGAGCCACGTCCTCTCAAATCAGGAAGGTTAGCACTGTTTGCACTTGTCTTAACTTTCTTTGTACACGCTGACAGCTTGTACAGAGAGCAGACAACAGGCTACTGACAAGGACTAAGATCTGGAAAATATCTCTCTGGTCTGTGATCACTTCAACACAAAGCTGTTCTTTTTCACTTTCACGGGAGCTTTAACTCAACTCACAGTGGAGGCAGTCTTGAAACGTGAAATGCATTCAAGTGATCAACGATTTGAAAGGTTATAAAAGCAGTTAATAGCTTCAAATCTGCTTGCAGCCAGATAACATAAACAGCTAGTTAACTTGGGGAGAAGGGCAGGTGCTTCTTTTTCTTCCCCAGAACCACTGATTACAAGCTTGCAGCACCCACATTTTAAAGCAAAGCTGAAGAGAAGAGCAAACACCTTTTCCAAGTACACTGCAGTTTCTCATAAACCCAGTACAGCCTGTGTACTGGGGGTGCAATGGGCAGCATTTTATGTACCAGTTAAAAAGCCACTCACTATTCGAGCTCACTGCATCCAGTGCCTGCCCAAGCCAATGGCCATTTCTGTGCTTTCTATCATCAATAAATCAATCAAATGTTAGAGGCACTGGAGGGAAATTGTCCCGTCAGCCTTATCCATCAGGTACTTTTACTGAACCCTCTTGAGTTACTGTTTATTTGCAGAAGACTGAGAGAGACAGTGAGACATCAGCATCTCAAAACACTTTGCAACTTGAACATCATAAACACCACAGATATTTCATTAAAGCCATTTTACAAGCTATAAAACTGAAGGTCATTTTATGTCTCTCTCTATAAAAGCAGACAGTGATATAGTCCTCAGCAAAACATACTCCACAGTACAATTTAAGCAGTACTACACAGACTACTTGAAACTCATTACAGAGCAACTTATACCCAGAATAACTTCCCTGTTAATATTGATATCCAATTCTATTTCTTTGCTAAAATAACAAGACCTTGAAGGAAAGAAATTTACACCCTCAAATAACACAGCCTTCTTAAAAATACCGAATAATACCAGTTTAACCATTTTCCTAGATGAATTCATCAGGGAGGTCCATACATAAGGCTACAAAGCAGACTTCCAAATTACCCGTGATAAAAACATGTAAATCCTGCACTGTGCTTTCAGCATAGCAGATTTATGATAAAAACACTGAAAGGCTGGAACACAAAAGCAACTGTACAGCGTTGCAATGGACTCGTCTAAAAAACCCGAGCGCTCTCGCCCAGCACCTGCCGCGGCACTCGGAGTCGTCCTCACCTGCGCCTCTGCCCCGCTCCTCCCAGCGCGGCTCGGCTGAAGGGACGTGGGCTTTACCTGAGCGGGCTCCTCCGTTTGCAGCTGCCTCTGGAGGACAAAAGTTTCCAAAAGTCGGAGGACAGCAGCAGCAGCAGCGGGACGGGACGGGCAGAGAGAGCGAGCCGGCAGTCCGCTCACCGGAGAGGGCGGGCACCGCTCCGGCTCACCGGCATCCCGGAGCCCCCGGCCGGGGCACACCGCACCCGGGGCTCCCCAGAGGAGATGCCCTCCCCATCCCTGGATTGCGGCTCTGCTCTGGCCGCCCCCCGCGGGCTCGGGGCCGTGCGGGGCCGGGGCTCCGAGCCCG
>JBBMKD010000194.1:11970100-11997978 GCA_037834095.1 Argya squamiceps
CGGGCACCGCGGGAACGGGGATCCGGCTCGGAGCCGTCGGGCCCGCAGCCCCCGGGGGCACCGGGACCGGCACCCGCACCGGGACCCACTCCGGGACTGGCACCGGGACCAGCACAGGCACCGACATCGGCACCCGTACCCACACCAGGACCCACTCCAGGACTGGCACCGGGACCAGCACAGGCTCCGACATCGGCACCCACACCCACACCGGCACCGGGGCCGACACCGGCACCCGCACCGGGACCAGCATCCCCACCCCTCCTGCCTCAGCTGCCGCCGGCACACTCGCCCGGTTCCCGTCCTCGGGCACCGGAGGATTACGAGGCGCAGTTTCGCTCCTCGAGTCGCTGAAGCCTTTCCCGGTGCTTTTGCTCCCACTGCCCCGCGGCTCCGCTCCCAGCCAGCCGCCCCTCAAGGCAAACTCGTCCCCACAGGGAGTTTTCCAACCAATTGCGCCAGGTTAAGACCGTTCGCTTTCGGTTTAATACTTTTTACGCGGTGAAATGTGTGCGCTGCAGAAGCGCCAGCAGTAATGTGAACTCAGCAAGTCCCCTCGCTCAGCGGCTTCTCAGCCGCAGGAAAGCAGCACTCAGCCGGGATACCCGACTCTCTCAATCGGGATTTCCATCTCTCTCAGTCGGGATTCCCAGCTCCCCCAGTCGGGATTCCCAGCTCCCGCAGCCAAGTCCCAATGGCCGGGGTTTCCAGGCACCTTTTTTGCTTTACTCCACATCAGCATGAGCAAGAAGACACCAAACCACTGTGGTCAGACTGTGGCTGCAATACCACAACCACATGAGCTCTCAGCTTTGTTTAGAAAACAAAATCAGAAAGAGAAAACAGGGATAATAAAGAACCGTTTTGAGTTGGAAAGGACTTTAAAGATCATCCAGTTCCAATTCCCTGTGCTGCGGGCAGGGACACCTTCAGTAACACCAGATTGCTCAGAGCCCCATCCAACCTGGCCTGGAACATTTCAAGTGATGGGGCATCCACAAGCTGCTGTGGGCAACCTTTGGCAGGGGCCTCATTATCCTCAACAGTCAAAAATTTCTTCCTTATATCCAATCTAAACCCACCCTCTGTCAGTATAAAGCCATTCCCTCTTGTCCTATCACTCCATGCCCTTGTCTGAAGTTCTCCAGCTCTCTTGTAGCCCCTTTAGGGACTGGAAGGTGTTGTAAGGTGTCCCTGAAACTTTCTCATCTCCAGGCTGAACAACCCCATCTCTCAGCCTGTGTTCAGAGCAGAGATGCTCAGCATCAGCCCTGGGCAGGACAGAGGGCAGGGACATTTTTAGGCTGTCCAGCACCACCTCCTCTGGCTCCTGCCCAAAGCCAGCCCTCTGTGTGCAGGTCAAAGTGTCCAAGCAAACATTAAGGTTGTGTCACAACCCGTCCTGGGGGTTTTACAACTGCCTGGTGGAGTGAGTCAATAAGAAAGCCAAAAAGCAAAGCCTTTGATGGCTCGTTCCCTGCCAGCAGAGTACAGGCAGCAGCAAACAGGGTCTGCCCTGGCCTGGTGGCCTAGGGTCAGAGCCAGCCCTGCATCTTGTTCAGAACCTTGCTGAGCCAATCTGCTTGAAATTTTTTTTTACCTTTTCCTTGTGACTGGGGAGCACTCAATTTTGGGAAAAAAAAAAAAAAAAAAAAAAAAGAAGGAGAAAAAAAACCCAAAACCAAACAAAAAAGCCCCCCAAAACCAAACAAAACACTAAACAAAACAAACAAACACTCAAAAAACCACAAAAAAACTCAACCCAAAACACCCCAAACAAAACAAATAAACCCCACCCCAAAAACCAAAAAAAACCCACCAAAAAAACACCCCCACCCCCCAAAAAAACAACCACCCCAAAACACCCAAGAGGGTTTTAAAGAAAAATTATCAAAATCTTGCATTCTTGAATTGTTAAAGACAGCATTTTGGCTTGATATGCAGCTTCTTTTGGCTTTCTTTTGACACTCTGCACAGAATTCTGCATAGTTTTAAAAATCTTTTCTCTGTGTAAACAAAATAATTTTGTTCATGGGCTTTCAGCTGCTCTGTTCAGGACATACCTGCAGACAGGAGTAAGGTCAGCTCTCATGGACATTTCCCTTCAGCACCTTTCCCCTTCACTCTGCTCTTCTCTGTCAGTTTTGCACCTTTTATAAGATGCTCTCGGGTGTGTTTCAGCTGTGGAGAACTGGTTTGTGATTTTGAAGGACCTGAACTTTACATATAAATATCCTGGCAAGAGCACCAAAGCTACTCAAAAAAGGTTTTGGCCTCACACTTAAAAAAGCCTTGCTCACACAGTAGTGCGAGGTACAGGGGGTGTAACATTTCACGGAATGAATGCAACCAGAAAAATATAAAAAGGGCTTTTTATCTGGCCATTTTTTTTGCTGTGTAATTTATACCTGCAAAAAGCAGTCTTTTTCCCCAGCCTGGAGTTACTGCCCTGGATGGGAAAGTCTGCAGAGGTCTACCAGGCATGTGTGCATCTGCATCATTGCAGAAACTAATCTTGTGTAAGAAACTTAGAAGAAATTATGATGGATGTAATGAGCAACTGTTTTCATCACTGGAGTGATTTAGATGAATGATCTTCGGGCTGTTTCCTCCCACCTTCCTGCTAAATGGACTCATCTCTGCTTCAATTAAGACAAGGCAAGCACTCTAGGAAGCAGTGGCAAGGGAAAAAAATGAAAGTAGAGGTATCAACGAGACCTTTTTAATTACACTTTACCAGAACTGCTGACATAAATCATGCTGAAATAAGAGTATCCCCAGTGTGTTAGAAGAATTTAGGCTCATTTGATTGTGCAAGGATCATGAATATGATGGCAGGAGAAGGCACCTGAATTAGGGTCAGAAACCAGAACCCTTCAGTACCTGAACTACACCAGGGAGAGCAGGTACATGCATGCAAACAGGGAAATCAAGTAAAATGCAAAATATTCAAGCACCAAAAATGCAAAAAACTCTTACAGCTTTGCTAACAGGGGCAGTGCCTGGCACCCTCCTGCCCTGCCCATCACAGCAGCCCTCAGCAGAGCATCCTTCATCCCTTCACTGTTCATGTCCAGTGGCACAAAGCTCCCCCATTTCCCAACCCTACCTACCAGAGCACACAGCCTAGTAAGAGTTAATCCAGGTGTACTGTAATAAATGAAAGCTTACATAATTGAAAAATAGCTGAGACATTAATCTTCCTCCTCTCTACCTTGAGTCCTCTTTAAAAAGATTATTTTGTCTTCAGAGACAGCTTTAATGCTACTTAATGAATCGCTTATAAATGAAGAATTTTTTTTCCCTCCTATACAGGGAGAGGCTGACTGCTGCACTGATTGTCACAGAGACAATTAACTTTTGTCAAATATACAGAGATAATAGCTGTTCTCTACAAATACTACTGTACTGAATTTGGCGTATTTAAGGCCAATTTTTCTTGCTGTTTTGACTAAGCCTGCTTGGTGAGAGTGACATACCCAAGCCCTTCAGCCAGACCTGGGGAACTCCTCAAAATAATTAGTGGCCCCCTGGGCACCTGCTGGAACAGGGAGGCTGGCACTGGATCAGGAATATCAGGTTGGAAATTTCAGAATTCCAACACGAGCTCATTCAAAGGTGTCTTGCTGTCCCACTTCAGAGGAGGGAGGAGACATGAAAAGAAAGGAGAGAGATACAAAATCAGAGCCTCAACTCCCATGCTGCCTGTCTCAGTTGCAGACAGGGTGCAAGCAAACCATCTTTGATCTGTAATTCCCTCCTTGCAAAAGCAGGCACCAGGACCACAGGAATCACCAGGAGCACAGGGCAGGTGAGTGGTTTCCTCACTGAAAATAACTCCCAGTGAGCTGCAGGGGCAATTTTACTGTCACTCCTGACACCGAGGTCCCCAAGCAGTAGCACTGAGTTGTCTCCCTTGCCCGTGTCCCACCAAACACCTGCTCTGCTGCCCAGATCCACACAGAGGGCAAAGATGCTGAGTGAACTGAGTCTCCCTCTTCCCCCACCTCACCAGCCTTGCCAAGGACTCCTATTTATTTCTAGCAAAAAAAGCAGGTAATGGCAGCTGTAATTTCTCAACTCATGGGCATTTTGACTCAAGCAGAAGCAGAAATGAGGCTGGTAAATCCTTTGCCACATGGACTGCTTCCACACTCTTTAGCCCCTGCATGGCTGCTCCTGGTGATGGGCAGAGCAGGTTTCCCTGCTCTTTTACCCCTGAACAGACTGGGTAAGAGTGTAGAGGTCTCTGCTCTTTCCCATATTGGTACCAGCAGC
Organism: Argya squamiceps; assembly: GCA_037834095.1. Lineage (NCBI taxonomy): Eukaryota > Metazoa > Chordata > Aves > Passeriformes > Leiothrichidae > Argya > Argya squamiceps. Next base: position 11,974,379 of record JBBMKD010000194.1, read on the forward strand.
CTACAGGTGTTGAATGCCACAAGGATGCAGTGCTCAGCCAGTGGAGAGCTTCAGCACCATCTGTTTTATTTGTTTAAGATTCCTATTTAGAGCCCAGACAGTGGAGGTTCATTCCTTGGTGCAGCCTAAGATTCACTGAGCTGACAAATACTAACATAAGTCATTTAGTCCTGCCATGCATCATGACTATTAGCATAAAAATCAGGGCAAACACCTTCCCTGCCCCCCTTACCTCAATCCTGCCTTTAAATCCAGCATGTGGCCCGGAGGCAGAGTTGTTTCCAAACCATTACCTGCAGGGGAATCACCATTATCCACCTGCAGTTCTCTAGCCAAACACAGACAGCAGTCTTTACTCTCTCCCAAACTTTTCTCTCATCCATTTGGACCGTGCAGAGGCAGCACAGCTGTGCTGTGCATGGAGTAAGAGAATCCCAGCCCTGGGAAAAACAGCACTGGCTGCTCCAGCAATAAATGGATGAATGCAGCAGCTTGCCCTGAGCTGCCATCGCTGAGGAGATCAGCAAACAAGCAGCTCTATTTATGCCCTGGTGCTCGCCCAGGAACTCCAGACAAACTAATAACCTTGTGTGCAGCCACTTCCCCTCTTTGTCCCCAGAGCAGCAGCCTGACACTCACCCAGAACAGGCCCTGTTGTTAATCACTGCCTGCTCATTCAGCCCAACTGCTGAACACTGCCATCCAAATAAAAAAAAAGGGAAAGAAGGAAAACTCTGTGTTCCTTTTGCACCCTGAATAATGAATGACACGGTCAACGTTGCCTCAGGATGCAGCATCAAACCACTTCCTCTGCTCCAAGATGAGATTTAAGAAGAATGACTTCCAGGCTGACTTGCCTTTGCAAATATCCTGTTTTTTCCCCCCGTCCCCATCTCAAACTCGAGGATGAAACATGAATGAAATCAGAATTAGCCTCGTTACCAACAAGCAGAGGGGGGGCTGACCCAGATTCACTCTGCCTCTCAGAAGGAAGTGACGGCAGAAGTTTCAAACCTGTCATAGAGGGCTGCAGCACATTTGGGTCAAAGTTTGTTGCAATCAAACCATGATTTCTGGAAAGGCTTTTGCTGGTGGGATGATTCGTGTGGCAGCAGCTGAATTATGCATGGGGTTTGTACAGTCTCTGCTGGCAGATAAATATGTGTGAGGAAACTCAGGCTTTTCCCTGCAGCATCATCAGAGCCTCAAACCCAGCTCTGCATCCCTGGGTTTTGTGGTAACTCTCACCACCAGCTACACCCCATGGCTGGAACCAGCCTTGCTGCAGGCCTCAAGGTGCTAGGACAGAATGTGGGATTTTTCAGTGAATTTACTTAGTCCTACCCCCAAAAAAAGCCAAATAAGAGGGTCTGTTCCCAGCAAAGACAGCCTGTGTAGGCTGCTCAGGGAGGATGTTCAGATGACAATTGAGAAGTAGCACGGGAGTCTGCCCAGGTGACAATCATGGCTGAAGGGAAGATATGGAAATAGTCCAGCTGGTGGGGGTTGTTGAGGGGAAAAAAACCCTCAGGGAAGGATTTAATTGATATATTTAACAGCTAACAAAACTTAAGAATTAAGTGTTTTAGTATCCAAGTAAGAAACTCCTGCAAATCAAAGCAGTGCAAAGAGAGGAAAGTTTGTTCATGACAGAGCAGTTCCCCCTCCCCATTTGTGTTCCAGATCTGCCTTTGACTCAAGCAGAATAAGGACCACTCATTCTCCTCACACCATCCCCCAGTGTGCTCAAGTGAGGCTGGGCCGGGCTTTTCCCTTCCACAGAAACCTCTTGGGATGGCAGGAGAAAAAGAGGGAGAAAAAAGGAAGCACTTCATACTTTTTCTCATTGAGATTCCCCACCCAGTCCCTTTTCCTACCATTAGAAACCAACCCCAAACCCATTCCTGCTCCTTCCAGGTGTCCTTCCACCATTCCCTTTCCAGCCCATCCCTTTTGCCCCAGCATGCTGTGCACACAAAAATCTTGCTCTACTCACAGTTTCCCACATCAGCACCCACAGAGATGCTGGCTGAGTTACTCTCAGTTTTCCTAGTGCTGCTCTCACTGCCTCTCTCACCTCATTTTCTCTCCCCTTACTTTCCCCTCTTCCAGCCTGGTGTTCATCCCAGTTAGAGATCAGCTGGAGGACTCAGGCCAAACCTCTGGAAACATCAGGATATTACCCATTTCACCACCACCTGTATGTGGAGAAGGGACCAGAGTTTATCCTGTGACTGTGCAGGGGGAACAGTGTGAGATGGAAACTGCTGAGATGCTCTGGGGACTCTCCCCTTCACATTCCCTGCCTCCCCAGCCCCCAGTTGCATTTGGGGATGCACACCCACCTGCAAAAACTCTGCCCACACCACATCCAAGCTGCTTTTCCAGCTGGGGATGGCACAAGCCATTGCCATTGGCAGTTGCTTTCCAATGCTAAGGCTGAAATTCCCATGGTTGTCCTCTGCAAGGAGAGGAACAACTGTCTTAAGGAAAAAAACAAGGAGCTTTCCCTTTCCTGGAGCAGCCCCTCCTGCAGCCTGGATTGTGACATGAGCAAACTTCAACTGCCCTTGCTGTAGGGCAGTGGTGTAGGACAGTGCCACACATTGTACTCCAAATATCAGGCTCTTAATTATGTCCCAAGCAGCACCTCTGTGCCTGCAGTAATGAGGGCTCAGCTACATCCAGGGCTCTTAGTGAGAGCCTGTTTTACTTCACCCTCATTATGGGAAAGAGCCAGCTCAGATGCAGCAGCCAGGGAGATGTTTTCTCTCGTGAAGCAGATTGCCTTCCCCTGTCAATTACAGCAGAGAGCTCCACAGCCCTGTGCAAATTGCTGGGTGAGAGCACAAACAGGAGGACATGAGAACAGATTACAGCCCTGCTGGCAGGCTGGCTTAAAAACACCTGATGGGAACAGGAGGGTCAAGAGTAATAAAAGGCAGAGAGGTGATGGTGATGGTGGCTGGGACAAGGGGGATGTGTGGTACCCACCTGGCTGAAGTGCAGACACCCACAGTGGCAGTGTGGTGGGAGTTAACAGAGGGCCAGGCCACTCCACAACCAAAGTTTTTTCCCCACTGAAGAGATTCCCTTTCCTCAGGCTACATATCAGCAACGTGCAGCCCACAGATGGGAAACTCCATATCCGTCAGGGAAACAGAAATGATTATTTTCTCTTGCTGTACTCCCACCAAAAGCTCTGATTTCACTGGACAGTCCAGCACACCTGCAAAGCTCTGCAGCATTCCCAAGAGGTGAGCACACAAACCTTCAGCCAGTGCACAGCACTGGTGCTCACACTGCAGCTGCTCTTACCTGAGGAAGCCCAGGGTTCACTCCCATCATAAACAGACCCTTGTCCTGCTGGGTGCCCATTCCAGAGAACAGGATGAGAAAGTGTGTGTGGATTTTAAGCAATGGTCTTGAAGATGGTTTGTTCAGCCCCACAGACCTTGCTGACTCCTCCTGGGCCTAATTCACAGCCCCATTGCCCTGCTGGACCCCTGGAGCCTGCCTTTACTCCTTTCTTTGGGCAGGGAGATGGCAATGTCCCTTCTGCCTGTGTCTCAGCCCAGGGACAGGCACAATTCAGCAAAGGAACAACTTTCTGCAGCAAACAGCTGAGTGCCCATCTTACAAAAATCGCTTTGCTCTGCCCTGTAACACATCATTGCTCATGAATTTCCACTGGTGTTCAACCCACTCCCCATGGCCTGGTCTGATCTTCAGCTGCTCCTGTAAGGTCTACACCAACACCCAATGTGTGTGTGAAGTATCACTTGTGTTTGCTCTGCCCTCCCACCTCTTCAACAGCTCCAGAAAACCCCTCTGGGCGTCTCAGCTCTGCACACTTACCCCCATCAGTTTTTGCAGGCTCTGCAGGAGGGTGTTGATCCCTGCTCATAGAGCAGTCCTGTCTGAAGGAAAGTTATTGCAATTTGCCTGGGTGGGCTTTGAAAGTGGGCCTCTTTGTGCCCTGCAGATCCATTCTTCCCCTTCCCACTGGGGCTGCTCACCCACCTCACCCCAACCCCTTTGCTTTCCTTCTAGACCCTGCAGGCAGAGCTGCCTGTCATTTATTTCCTTGTATTTAATTCTGCTAAGTCACAGGCACCAGAAATCTGCAGCTGGCAGCTCCAGGCTGCTTTCCAGCCTCTCCATCCAGAGCTGCCAGCAGATGTTTTCAGTTTTGGTTCTCAGATCTCCACTACAGTCTGGGCTCACAACAGTGCATCCACCAGCCCTCCAACTGTGCATGCTCAACTCCACAGCCTCAAACCTGCTACAAATGAGCTGCAAACTCCTCCTGCTCCTCCAGAGAAGAGGGTGTCCCTCCAATGTGTCTTTCTTTGGCAGAGAGGGGTGTCCTTCAGCTCTCCTCAGCACAGTTTGGTGCCTGGTTTTCCCCTCTACCCCGACTGTAGGCTCACAAGCAAAGACAGCTCTCCTCAGATCTGGTGATGTTAAAGCTCTTCTTTACCAGCAGCTCCACTTACCTCTGCAACAAGGTGAAAACAGTGCTGGAATTTCTGCTGCTTTCCTGGAGGATTTCAGTGACACTGAGCTCCATCCATGCTGCCTTTCCCTCAGCTCCTCACTCCTGGTTGTGCTCTGCCCTCCCTGCAGGCATTGCTGGGCCCAGGGTTTATTCAGTCATGGGGAAGAAATGAGAGCTGTGGTTCATACCTCATAGGAAATTCACTGAAAGTTGAACTAATAACTTAAAAGAAGAGAGATGGGAATAAAAAGGAAGGATTTTCATGTCTCACTTTCCTAAAATCTGATTGAAGGAAGCAAACTTGGAGATGTTAAGTCAGTCATAAGGTTTAACAGGGTTGTGTATATTTAAAATGAAGCCCTCAGGAAATGGGATTACCTCCCCCAGTCAGAGTTTGTCCCAGCCAGGGACTCAGAGCTCTCCCCAGGCAGTGGGCACTCGAGCCTGGCATGCAGTGTGCACACAAGAGCCTGAAGGAAAAGGCAAAGCTGCTGGAGGAAAGCTGGATGCAAATTAGATCTGTGATAGAGAGAGCTTGAAATTAAATATAAATTCAACTACGAGAAAGGTTGCCAACGATATTTAGGATTTGTATGTGTACATTATATATATATACACATACACTCACTCATATATATTTATAAAGACCAACAAATCCTATCTGTGTTCAAAGTGGGCAAGATGTTGCTATAGTAATCTTAATTTTACATTCCTTACATTAAAAAGAAGATTGCAAGTTGTTTGGCACTCAGACTGTCTTTTTGTTATAACATGTGCTGCATTTAACCCAGTGGGACTCTGTTCTCTACCTCTTGAAACTATGGAAATAGAAATAACTACTAACAATAATGCCATCATCATTACATGGCAGCCTTGGATTCAGTTTCTTTTAAAAAAAGTGGGGGGAAAAGAAAAAAAACAAAGAGGCAGACAGATAAAGAAACAGCCTGTGCATGTTAGCATTGGATTTAGGCTTGGACATGAACATGGCCTTGAGGACAGGGAGCCACCCTGGGAGCTGCAGGGAGAACAGGGGAGTCCTGGGTGGGAGGGGGCAGAAGGAGAGCACCTGCTTCAGATTTCATGTGACACCAGCTGTGAACCAGAAGTGACTCCACCAAAGCCAGGAAAGGCACCAAAGGGGGACCAAAAGGGATAGAAAACCAAAAGTGAGGTACCTGTGCTGCACACACCCTGCAGAGAGTGCTGAGATGGGGAGATGGAAGCTTCCAGAAGATGAGATGAGATGAGATGAGGTGGGGAGCTTCTCCAGATGCTGGAGCTTCTCCAGAAGCTGGTGTGGGGCAAGGGGCTCTGTGCCCACACTGAGGGTCTCTGCCTGTGAGTGAGGAACTAAAAATAAACCCCCAACACCTCCAACCCAAAGCAGCCTCCCTCCCTAAGAGCCCTGCAGGGTGGAGGGTGGCAAAGGGCACCTGGCAGGAATGGGGCTGCACCTGGGCACCCTCAAGGACACCCCACAGCAGCTACCCCCTACCTTGGGGGTACCCCTTCTGTCAGGGGCTGGGGGCTGCAGGGGGGCTCCACCCCCCGAAATCTGGGCACCCAAACCCTCCCAGGGAAGAGCACAAACAGCACTTTTTGCCTCCCTGGATTTGCTGGAGCTTCAGGTGGTAGCAGAGCTGGGGAGGTGTGAGGGTGGGGATCCAGCCCACCCTGTGCTCTGCAGAGACAAGAGCTGACTTGGAACATCCCCATCTGACATCAGCTCCCCGGGGTGTTTTTTTTCTCCAGATTGATGGTGTTTACAACTCCAGGCATCTCCTCAGTCATCTGTGATCTCTGGCCGTGTGTGGGTCTCTCTGGGACAGCGAGTGACAAGTGTTGCTGCAGTGCCAAGGAGAGGGGACTCTCAGCTGTCTGTGGCAGGGAGATGGCTGTGAAATCATGATTTATCTGGAGCTGGATTAAGTTATGTCTCTCTCTTCTGCCTGCCCTGGCAGTGGCTGCACACAGGTATGCAGTATTTCTTCCTTTAAACAGGAGAACTCAGGGCCATTTACCAGCAGCTGGAGGTCAGAAGGTGCCCAAATGTAAACTCCAGGACAGAGTTTGTCTGAGCATATTTGAGGGACAGAAGTGACAAGTGACAAACGGCCAGAGCTGAGTTTGCTCTATTTTGGCTCACACCACTGCTTGGGGAAAGGCAGGAAGGGAAAACAGGTGCATTATTGTCACCTCCAGACTTAAACAAATGGAGGCTTCAAACAAAATTGCATTGTTTGGACGTTCAGAGGGGGAAATATTTACCTCGCGTGCAGAAATAAATGTTAGAGTTTATGAGTCACATAAACCCTTCTCATGCTGAAAATCCCTTCTGGATGAGAAGGGGGATATTTCTCATTGTGGTCTTGATCCCGTCCAATTTATTTGTGGATCAAAAGGATCAGTGAGGGCCTTTTTCTCCTGAAGATCTGGCAATGGGAAAAGTTACTGCAGTGGGGGCTGGATGCCCACCTGTTTCCCCCCATCCTGACTCACACAGGCACTATCCCCACCCAGAGAAGTCCCTGGCATGAGAAGCTCTGATTGCCTCTTTGCACTGAGGGTTTTGGCTGCAATAAAAGGTCTGCTCTGGTTTTTTGGTTGCTCCCCAAGGCCAGAGATGGAGTGGGGCTCCTCCAAAACTCCCTGTTCACAGGCAAAGCCAGGCTGTGGAGGAACACAAGGAGCAGAGCGAGGTGGAGCACAGGAACCAGAAGGCTGGGCAGGAGGAGGGTGTTTTCTCTCTCTGTTTCTCTCACTTTTTGCAGCCCTGAGCACCCACCTTGCCAGGACACAGGATGCCAAACACTGGCATCCACCCTTTTTCCCTTAGCACGTGAGAGGCACCAATTCATGGAATAATGGATGAGACAAGAAGGGGCAACCCCAGGCCATGGGTGCACTATTCCTGAGCTGCTGGCACCACATCCCAGGGAGACAGACAGCAGCAGATCCTGGGAGAGGCAAAGGCAGGGAAAACTCATTCATATGCAAAGGGTTTAGATCTTGGGGAGACTGGCAGTGAGCTCATGCAGCACAGAATGAGCCTGCCCAGAGTTCTCTGCCTTTTGGAAAAAAAGACACTGCTACTGCAGGAGCCTCAGGCCTTGTGGAAAAACCACCATTTCCTTCATTGGTGATGATTTATTTGGGAAGAAGGCTCATTTTTCACTGATGGTATTAGAGGCACAGAATGGATTACAGCACGGAGTAACCCTGATAGCTGAGAAATTCAGTGTATGCAAATGTGAGCCTTAAAGGGCTCTTTCTGTGAAAGGCTGCCTGGAGCTGGGCTGTGCTGGGGATGTGGCACCAGTGAACAGGCTGGTGTTTAAAAGCAGAGCCTCTGTCACAAGGTGCAGCACAAGGTCCACGGACATTTACAAATGCAGCTGCTCCCTGTGAGCACAACTTGGCCCTCTACTCTGCAAACCCTGTGCCTGGTACACACACATGGACCAAAAGACTGCTAAAAACAAGCTACCAAATCATCTGCAGCATCCACCAGCTCTCAAAGCCTCTCACACTGTTCCTTTGTACCTAAACTGCAGCCCAGGTGTGGCCAAGGGGCAGCACCAAGGGCCCAGAGCTGTTCCATCCTCTCCCACCTCCTCCAGCCCCTCAGAGCTCAGGCATTAGAGGGGAACAAGCTCAGATGTGAAGAGGGGTGAGGTGAAACTTGTGTTTTGCCTGGACTGATGCTGCCCTTTGCCTGGGTCACCTGGTGCATCCTCCTTTGGGTGTCCCTTGTGGATCCTCCCAGCAGCACAGGGGTGGACAAGGGTGCACAGGGGTGGACAGGGGTGGACAAGGGTGGACAAGGGTGCACAGGGATGGACAAGGGTGCCCAGGGGTGGACAAGGATGGACAAGTGTGCCCAGGGGTGGACAAGGATGCACAGGGATGGACAAGGGTGCACAGGGATGGACAGGGATGCACAGGGGTGGACAAGGATGCACAGGGGTGGACAAGGATGCACAGGGATGGACAGGGATGGACAAGGGTGCACGGGGGTGGACAAGGATGCCCAGGGGTGGACGGGGGTGGACAAGGGTGCCCAGGGATAGACAAGGCTGCACAGGGGTAGACAAGGGTGCCCAGGGGTAGACAAGGGTGGACAAGGGTGCCCAGGGGTGGACAAGGGTGCACAGGGGTGGACAAGGGTGGACAAGGGTGCCCAGGGGTGCCTAGGGGTGGACAAGGGTGCCCAGGGGTGGACAAGGGTGCACAAGGGTGCCCAGGGGTGCCCAGGGATGGACAAGGGTGCACAGGGATGCTGTGCAGTGTGTGGCAGCTGCCTGAAGATGGCAAGCCAGCACTGCAGTTTATAATACATGCAAATAACCCTGCTGGAGGAAGAAGGGGGCTCCCTACAAATAAGAGGGCTATATTTTCTTGGCAGCCCATGTAATGCCGGAGCAGAATTTAAATTGCAGTGTTTATCAAACAAGTCTGAGGTGGGTTTTTTTTTTTTTTTCCTTTCTCTTCTTTGTTAAATGCTGCTCGTCTTGCAGAATTTTGAGCAGCACTCCTGGTACTGCATCAGTCCTCAAGCCCAAATGCAAAGTCTGAGGAAGAAATTGCAATGCATCCTTTAGCACCAGGGAGCCATAGAGCTGGTCTGTGCATGCAATAATTTATCCTAAGCCTTCTAGTGGCATTTTATGTCTTTTTGCTGTAGTGCTATTACAGCTTTGATTACTCCATTTTTATGTTTGTCAGCACAGCATATGGGCAAGATAATTTGTATTCAAAGTATTAAACTGGTAATGTAAATTATTAAAGACCCAATTCATAAACGCATTACACACCATATGCAGATTTCTTCCCCATAACTCCCCCCTTCTCCTCCTCCTCCCCCTTTTGCAGACCTGGCTTCACTCAGTTGGAGCAGGAGAGGACCCACTGCCAGCTCCCACCCCACAGGCACCAGGTTCTTCAGGTGAAGTGTCAGGTGAAGACCTAGCTTCTTCTTTTTCCTGCTGCCCCCTGCACAACTCATTCATCTGCACAACTCATTCAGCCCCAGGCACCTGCTGCCCGTCAGCTCATCTCATTTTGGCACCTCCAAAGACAAGAGGAGAAGCTGTTTCCCATTTTTACTCCAAGCCCTGTTTGAGTACCCTCCAAAGGATGAACATCTCCCAGCAGAGCCATTGCAGGGAGGCACTGCAGTAGGCACAGAAGGAGCAGACAATCTCTGTCCCAGTCCCATCTCCAGTTCCACACCTACAGGACAGTGGCAGCTTGGTTCTGCTTTAGTGGCAGGGGCTGCTGCCTCAGCCTGTGGGCAACAGGTCACCTCAGCCCGTGGAATCCCACCAGGATTCCAGCAGCCACTCTGAGGGGGCTGTGGGCAGTGAAACCCACCAATCCTGCATGGAAATTCAGCTGTAACCCCTGCCACGGCAGGCATCTCCTTTCAATAGCTGTTTACCAGACCATGCACGGCGCCATTGTGTGGAGCAGATGCCGTCTTCTGTTTTTCTCATTACCAAGATTTACTGTCTTATAAGCTTATTATTGACCCAGGCTTTAGGCTTCCTCCAGGGCTGAGGGGAATGCAAACCCCCAGCACTCCTGTTGGCAGGAGCATCCCCAACTGAACCCAGGGCACTGACATGGGGCTGCCTCCTCCAAACCTGGATTATTCCCCCACCTAAAGGCTCTGACAGCCCAGAAGAATATCAGGGAGCTGCAGGGTGCCCTGGCCCTGCCCTGGGAATCCCAAAGCCCTCCCTAGGACATAGCACTTTCAGTGTTTTGTGCTGCCAGCACTTCTGAAAAATTACATTACAGTGGAGGAAGAATTGGGACTGCGATGCTTAACTGTATTTAGAGTGTGTAAAATCAGGCAGGTCCCCCCAGCACACAAAAAAAACCTTTCTGGCCCTGCTTTTCAGGCAAAATACATGCCTCCTCCCACCCTGGGGCAAAAAGGAGTATTTTGAATCCAGCTTTTCCAGAGGTTTGGCTTCCAGGGTGCCCACAGGTGACCACAGGAGTGTGTTCCACTTCTCCAGACCTCAATTTCCCCAGCCAAAAGGTGCTGCTGGCACAGACCAAGAGGGCCAGGATCCCTGGTACACTGGCCCTGGCAAAGGAGCTCTTTTACCTCTGTGCCCACACTCCACCCAGAGAAATCACCCTCAGCAGCAGCTCCCTAAGCTTCTACCCAGAAAAAACATCCAACAACATTTCAACCCAGTAGGACACAGGAGTACACAAAAAGTAAAAATGCTGCCAGTGCCTACTGGGACTCAGCTCTGCTCCCCCAAGCAAAACAAAAGCAGTTTTGGCAGAAAAAAGATGAGAAGATAAGGCAGCACAGCAGGAGTCACCTGCCATTGGTGCTGTACCCAAAACCTCCTGGGTCAGATTAGTGTGTGTGTAGCTGACAGGTAAAACAAGAACATCCCCCACAAATGATGAATTTTGCAGGGCTTTCACACAACCTGGCCACATAGTGCTGAGTCAGAACTTTCATCCAGCTCACTCCTCAGCCCTGCTTTAATTCCCTGGGATATCATGTCCAGCAGCACTGGCATGGCCAGAAACAGAGCAGGGTGGGAATTACTTTGCTCCCCTGAACAAGGAACCTTCAGTGCTGGCTGGCTCAGTGTGATGCTTCCCACCTGTGGCAGGGACAATGTTGCTGGGAGCACTGTGAGGCTCCAGCTGTGCACAGCCACGTTTGGGTACATCACAGCTGTGGCCAAAATTTGAAGCTGCCAAGGCAGGGCATGCAGGAAAAGGATGGAAACATGAGCAAAGTGCTGGAGATGGAGGAGCAGAAAAGGAGCACATGCAGAGAGGCTGGGAAAGAAATTACTTTTTGGGGAAAAAAACCAAACCAAACTGCTATTCAGTTATTCCTGTTGACAACATATTTGTAATTCCTTCTCCAACACTGTTTTTTGAAAAGGCAGAAGGAGTTTTCAGCTTCATCATCAAATGAAGAAGACTCTGCTCTGTCCACACTGATGGCCAAGCCACAAACCTCCTGCCTGCAGGGATGAGGGTGAGCGGGGCTGGGAGTGAGGGAGGGATAGAGCAAGTGGAGCTGGCCCCGGACAGAGTGAGAGAGGGATGGAACAAGGCAGACAGGGCTCCAGAGCAGATGCTGCTGGTGGCACAGACAGCCCAGCACTGTAACAATGAGCTCAACCTCGGGACAACTGGGCTCTGTGCATGGGAAGGGCTCAGAAACCCCGAGCTGGGTTTTCCCCTCCTCCTCCCCAATGCACTTGCTTTTCTCTTTGCCTCTGCAGAGCTGCCCCTGCCCAAAAATCACGGGGGGAACAGTGCAAACAAGGGCCTGAACATCTGCTGTGTATCACCAGCATGAAGTTCCCCCCCAAAAAAATCTTGGAGCAGCAGGCAGAGGTGGGGCATGCGAACAGTGCCATCAGAGCAGAGCGTGTCCCTCCAGCGTCACAGGGGGAGAACGAATGCACGGAGCTCTGCTGGGGAGGGTGGGGTCCTCCACAAATAACAACAGCAATTGTTGTTTTGGAGCACATCCACGGAGAGGCACCGTGCCTCCCGGCGTGCCGTTCACAACCCACATTGTGAAGACACGACCCGGCCCCGGCAGACTGAGCTGAACAGCAGCAGGCTTCCAGATGTCCACCCCGCTCGCCCATCTCAGACTCCTAATCCCCTACTTTGTCTGAGCTCCAGCTCATTTCGGATGCGTTCAGATTATCCAGCGAGCATAACTGCTAGTGAACATCTGAATACTTCCCCCTCCATCTCACATTTCACCTTGGAGGAGAAGCACTCCACAGAGCCCAGGCCCTTCTTTATCAAGCCAATTAGTGCCACACAAAAGCAGTGAATAGGACCAGGCAAAGCTCAATGGCCTGTAAAATCCCCAATATTTTGAGACTGGCTTAGGCCAAATATGACTGTTTAAAAAAAAAAAGGGGGGGAAAGCTTAGGGTGAGTAAACCAGAGTGGTGCTGGCCTTTCCAACCACATTATTAAAAAGAAAACCCAGCAAATCCGTGCAACACACCAGGCAGTTCATGGATCGTAAGGAAAAGTTTACAAACACAGTGGCTATAATTTCTTCTATAACATTGGAGGACCCAAGTTTGCAAGGAACAAAAGGAAATGATTAACAGGGGAAATATGCATGGTACAAAAAGACTTTTTAGTCCAAAAAAGGATGTCCATATTTAGAAACACTTGATTCCTGTTGTCAGGGCCCTGCTTTTCCTGAATGTGTTTCTCTCCCGTGAAAGAAAGGAGCCACAAAGGGAGTTTGTGCACAGCCATGTCACATGCACCCAGGGCACCGCTGATTTTTCTCCAGGATTAAGGGAAAAAAATGCAAAGGATTCCAGAGAAAGCAAATAAAAAATCAAAAATAATCATGTCCATATTTAGGAGAAGGCTTCTAGCAAACCAGCAGCTCCTCTGGCAGGATCCCCTCTCCCACCATGGGTACCCTTGAGCCCTTGTCAGGGTGGGCTGTCAGGGTGAGAAACGTCCCTGGGGGGCTTGCCCATGGCAAGGAGGTGGTTCTCACTCCCCTGGGGCTGCAGGGTTGGAGGCAATGCTGCTCCAGATCACAGGATCTGCAGCTCTGCCCTGGGACAGGCTCTTGCTGCAGGGTTCTGCCACCTGCTCTGACAGCCCCACCAACCAAGCATGGCCTGGGAGGGGGTAAATGGCAAAGAGACCCTACCAGAGCACCTCTGATGGGCAGAAACCTTGTGTTTGGCAGGATGAGAACATATATGGAAGTGCTTCCCACCTACACTTTCACTAACCCCTTATCTCCCCCCACAGCAGCTGATTTGTGTCCCTGCCATGAGAAGATGTGCCCAGCACAGCCTAACGTGTTCCACTGGCAATAACCACCCCCAGGAGAGAGCCCAGCACAAACAGCAGCAAACATTTCTGACATCACCCCCTTCCCTTCCATCCCCAGCCCCTGCCCAGCCTCACTGCTGTGAAATACAGCACCATATGGTGAGACCCTGTGTGCTGGTCTGCTCCAGACCTGGAGACCTGCATCCCCCTCACCTGCCTCCTGCTCCTGTTTCCCACCTCCACCACAACTGTTCAGCCTCACAAGGGTCAGCTGGGAGAGCTTCCTCCCAGCCAGCAGCAACTCCTGCATCCCCATAACCTCCATCCTCATCCTGATGCTGCTGTGAGCACAAAAATCCCAGGGGAAGAGCAGCAGTGGGTGTGTGAGCTGGCACAGAGCAACAGCCCCATCACCTGACTGCTGGGAAAACACAGCCCAGGCTGCTCCCGAAACTTAAATGCAAATCACAGCATCTCAAGTAAACCTTTGGGTCAGATGTGCCCAAGCACAGCTGCTGTGCTGGACTGAGAGCTGGGCAGGGAACAGGAGAGGGTGGGCCAGCCACAGCTTCTCATGGGCAACCTGTGCCACTGCCTCACCACTTCTTCCTAACTTCTAAACCTACTCTCTTCAGTTTAAATCATTTCCTCCTGTCCTCTCACTATCTGAGTGTAAAATGTCACTCTCCCTCTTTTTCATAAGCCCCCTTTAAGTAAGGCTAATGGGAGAGTCAAAGGGCTGAGCTTTACACTCTCCCCAGGCAGAGCACTGGGAGGGGACAGGTCCATTTGCTCCCTCTTAGCAGAGATGCACAGGGAAGAAGAGCAGAAAACAAACAAGGCCAAGTCCTTCTATGTTGAAAATAACTGAAAGCATTTTGCAAGTCACCAGCAAGGTTGAAAATATACCTTGGTCTAATGGATTTTTTTGTGAGACAGCTCTGGTGGGAATCACCAACAAATGGAACACAAGTGACAGGGTAACACTAACCTCACCTAGGGGAAGGTGCCTCTGCCTGTGGCAGGAGGGTTTGAACAAGGTGATCTTTCCTACCCAAAAAATTCAAAGATTCTATTTGGTCAGCTTCTATTCCACTTTCAGACACTTTTCCTCTGAAGAAAGGGTTCTCTTTTTAAGAGTTTTACTGACATCTTGATCTTTGAGCTTGGTCTGAAAAACTTCCCAGCAGCTTGCAAAAAATTAAGTTAGTGTATGGAGCAACAAATAAAGCAACAGAAGACCCAGCATGTTTTCTTCTGCTCTCCCTGCTACTGGGGAGAAATCCTGGCCAGGACCTACAGGTAGTAATGCCTCAAACAACTGCAGAAGCCAAGCCCAGGGAAGATTCCCCAGTCTGAGCTCTAAAGCTAAAGAGAACAAAACTCAACCAACATATTTTGTAAGAAAATGGGAGAGCAAATTGACCCTGCTTACACCTTTCCCCAGCCTCTTTTACAGGACCATGTATTACTGCTGGCACAGGCAGGTAACACACAGTAAAAGAGCAATCACACAGTCATTAGCAGCAGACAAGAGGCATTTGTCTCAAGCAATCCCCCAAATCACTTCATCCTGCTACGGGTATTAATTTTCTAAACGAAATAAAGCAAATTTTAAGCTTCACAAAGAAGCAGTTAAAAACACTTACAAGCTATAAGCTCTTACAACAAAGCCAGGCCATGTTAGATTAATATTTTTTAAAAGGAGCATTTTTCTGACTTGAAATACCTGAGGGAGCTTTACAAGTGTAAGGGCTGGGAAGAAAAAGCAACTCCATCACTCACAGCATCCTACCTGTCCCCTCCTCACACAGGTCTGGCTGCAGAGGAGTGTGACACCAGGGCAGAGGGGCACTGAGCCACAGGAGGGGGCAGATGGAGGCAGGGCAGCCCCACTCTGCACTCATGACCTCAAAAATCAACCACAAACACCATCAAAACACCCAGCCCCACATCAAGGCTGTGCCCTCAGCTGTGGTTTCTGAATTCAGCCAGAGACATGAAATCAACCCTGTCAGGGGACACAGTGACAGGACAGGCCTCCCTGTACCACAGTTAATGCATTTCCATCTCAACAAATGTCTGCTTTTGTGCATCCCAAAGGTCTCAGCCCCACCACAGCACCAGTTTGCTGCTCCACACCACGTTCAGGCTCCCCACTCCTGAGGGAGTCACCTGCACCCCTGCTCCAGCTTAATATAAAGCTTAAAGTGGTTTAACATTAAATATATATTTAAAATGTAAAGTGGTTTAACATTAGCCACTTCACAGGTGTCTCTGTGAGGACATGCCACACACAGGAACAAAAGGAGGAGTTACTCACCACACCAGGACACAGAGCCGTCAGATCCAGCATGGCTCTGCTGCTTCCTCCTGCCTAATTTAGGGCTCCAGGTGCAAGGAGGGCACTCAGGGAAGAGCTCTCAGCAGCAGGCAATTCCAATCAAGAGCATCAGCACAGGCAAGGAGACGTCCCTCCCACCCACCTTTAGCACACAGAGATCAGATCCACTGAAGGATGAGATGTTTGCAGAGTGCTTTGGACACAGGTGACCAAATGCTGCCCAAGCAGGGGCAGGCACACACCAGAGCCCAGCCTGCAAAAGGGGATGAAGACACTTCACAGGGCACAAAACTGGTTATTCAGTCCCTTCCCCACTGCAAGATGGCACAGTTAGAGAAAAACTGCTCAGTTCCAGGGTCCCCAGCACTCTGTTTGCAACATTGCTGTGATCTGCAATTCAGTTTATTGCATTAAAATGTGATGCAGGCCTAGCCCTAGAAAAATAAACATGCCACTTGTCACAGTTCCTGCCGTTATCTTTTAGAGGAGAGTGAAATTTTTGTGAACATTCACAGAGGGGAGTCTGGGGCTTGTCAGAAATGCAGCATCCTGCTCTCACCCCACTGGAAACATCCTATTTCCTATTCAAGCTCCCCAAATCCTGCAGCAGAACAGGGCTGAACGTGGGAGATGTTCCTCTGCTTGTGGAGCAAGAGCCTGAGTGAGCACAGGGAAAACATAAACCCGAGGTGGCTGCCAGAATAAAAAGCCATTCACCTGCCACCTGCTGAGCCAGGACCAACAGAAGCCCTTGCACCTTGCTGCTGCTCCTGCAGGGTTTATTAGGAGTGAGTAAAACCACCCCAAAATGAGCTGTTCAAAGGGAGAAAGCATGAGAGATGCTTTGACTGTGTCTGTATCCTCAGTCCCATCCCCAAAGCACTCTTCCCATCCTAGGGAGAGATTAATTTGTACTAGGATTTTTAATTAATTTTATTCTAGAAAATTAACACACTCCTTCTTTCCCCACAGATGTGTTAGGGCCCTGACACAGCAGTAGGAAACTGAGCTGCAGTGTAGTTTTCCTTGTGACTGCCACACTGATGGTGGGACTCCCCTGATGCAGCTCCTTCCTCCCAGTCTAAATGCTCAGATTTGGCTCATATCAAATATTTACCCCATCTCAACTGAATTTTGGAATATACAGGGTACAGAGCCATGGGTCTGGGTCATGCTAAGTTACTCTCAGGCTCATTTTCAGCAGAGCACAGAGCAGCTCAGCAGCCTCCTTCACCCCAGGTTTGATTTCAGAGCAAGGGGATGATGCATTTTGGTACCAAATGTGTTCTCAGGAGTCTGGACAATCCTGAGGGCAAACCAAACATCACTAACCACAGAAATTACCTGCATGGCATGGGTCAGTGCTGTCCCTGCCCCACATCACCATCAAACACTTTCCCTTGAGGAAAAGTTCTCAGACCTCTGACAACCATTGAGGCATCCAGAGGGACCAACCCCCCCAGTCAAGCCTTCCTCTGCCTCCCCCCAGCAATAAGTGGGGTTTAACAGCTGCAGAACCAGCACCATCCCTTTTTCTTAGCTGAGCCCTGCTCCCTGAGCCCAACTTCAGCTGGAACAGCAGCATCACCACATCACATTTTAGAAACATAAGCAGTCTCACAGTCAGTTCTGTCAAACTCATGCAAGGAAAAGTCTCTTCCTCCATCCCCTCCCTTTGCCCAATCTATTTTATCCTTACCCTTCTCTACATATCATGGAGTTAATAAGAGATTTATTGACTTTGCCTGGCTTGGGTAGAAGTTTGAGTTGTGCAGCAGCACAGAGCAGAAATGTCTTCTCTCAAACACCATGAGCATTTCAAAGCAGAGAAAAAGAGCATCTGGAGGGTGTTTTATGAAAATAACGGAGCTGGGTGAAATTAAGCAGTTCCCAATATTTGAGATGACATGTCAGAACACAAAACAGTGGAGGGGGAAATTATGTGTTATTTATATGCATCCACACTATGGCATTTATCATCAACAGCAGAGTATTCAGGGAAGAAACATCCCCACTGCATCTGCAGAACCCAAATGTGAATCCCCTCACATTTGAGCAGCACCCCCAAGGAATGCCAGATTTTAGGTGTGTGCAGAGCAGCAGGAGGTGGTGAGTGCACTGTAAGGTCCAAGACCTTGATCAAGCTCTGCAACTTAAATTGATTTCCAATAGAAGGAAGACAAAGAGGTGTCAGCTCCAGCCCTCATTTGCTGATACCATCAATAGGGGCTCAGCTCACTGGCAGTTAATTCAAAGCCAAGCTTGATTTGCACAACAGTGATCCACACTAAGTCCCATATGTGGTTAAGGAGAGATTTTGCCAACTAGACAATAGAAACAACATTACAGCTCTTGAACTGATGCCATCACTTCTTTTTTTTTTTCCTGCTCCACCACTTCCCCATCAAATTTCCACGGGGTCTCCAGCTGCCTACTCCCTTGCATCAGAAGACATGCAGAAAGGGTAGCAAATACAGAAGTACCTGTTTCTTTTCCAGATGCAGCTTTATTGAGGCTTTTAAAATGCAACTGCCCATAAAATAGGGGCAAATATCACTTTTTTTTGTGCAATAAAGATACTAAAAATTACCATAATTAAGCAACTATAAAAGTATTTCTGACTGATTCAACTGTCACTTCGCCTTAAAACAGAAGTTGCTACATCTTGCTATGATTCAGGAAAGTTTTTTAGCTTGCTCCATTCCGAAAATTTTACTTTTTAGTCCATCTCTAGATCAGACTTTTGCCAAGCTGTTGTTGGTGAGAAGTTGTCATGGTTGTTGAGAAGACAGAGGAAGCCAGAAGTGCCACCCAATTAGGCAACTGAGTAGTTTTAACCACATTCTGAAGTTACTGCCTGTAATCTGGGACCCCCATTTATCTCCAACTTGGCTGAAAAGCAGAGGTGGCAGCCACCCAACCCACACCCAGTGCCTGCACCTGTGCGTGACTGTGTCTTCTGGAAGCAGCTGAACCCAACAGCCCCCAGCTTTGCCTGGCTATTAACACAAGCATCCTCACACCCCCATCTACCCTCCACCAAGCAAGCACAGGCTCCCAGAGCCAGCTCAGGGAAGGAATTCAGGGGTGGCCTGGGGGGGCTGAAGTTTTCCCAACTCATGGTGTTGTTCCCATGCTAAGGAAAAATAGTTATAGTCACCAGTTAGAGACCAGGTATGACTTTTCTCTTTCAAGCCCCACAGAACATCCCCAGCTTGGATTTTGGAAAGAAGGAAAAGGCTTTTTGCCACAGCCAGCTGGTGACCAGAAGGGAAAGAGACCTGTTGCTCCCCCAGCCCACCTCACAGCCCCCAGTTCCTACTGAAACTTTGTGTCATCAGAGAAAGGACACAGACCAAGTACCTGTGCCACGCTCCCACGGCAGCAGGGAGTTAGACTGAGGCGCCTGGCTCCTGCCATGAAAACAAGAGGCTAGAAAAAACCACAAGTCTGAAACAGTTTAACACAGGACAAAAAAGGCACATTTTAATATGTACAGCAATGCATTTGGGCTATAAATTTACCCAACACAACTGAAAAAAAAAAAAAAAAGAAATCCAAACTATGCTTTTTATACTTATTCCATGGTGTCAGCCTCATTCCTAGCCACCTACCTTTCTCTGCATCTCTGAATGCTGCTATATACACACACAAACAAACAATTACGTCATGAATGTTCATTTAGGCTCCCAAGTTCAAGTAATAAAGTTCAAACTTGCATAGCATCTTATGCCACTCAGCCATAAACAGTTACGATTGCATATTAGCTGGAGCAGCCATCTCTTTCAATTCAGCCAGTTTTGGCTGGCCACCATTTTTTAAATTTTTTTTTTTATTTTTTATTTTTAATCCTTGAGTCAGAATGTTTCCTAAGTCACCAGCCCTGAGGGATGCCACAGACTTCAAAATGAACCTCTTGCTGTTGTTAAGATCCTTTTTAAACCAGAAATTTCGAGTGTTGTCAAGAACAGTTTTAAAAATGTAATACTGTTTATTTTGCTTCAAAAACATTTCAGCATTCTAAACATACAAAAAAAACAGAACGTTGCAAATTTGTTTAAGTACAGAGTGTTTTTGAACTTCAGTTGCTGCACTGGCTCTTCACTTAGTTGACGATGAAGAGATGTCTACAGTTTTCAGTTTAAAAACTACCGCACTTAACTAAAAAAACCCATACACTTCTCATGCCAGCTGAACCCCCTTTCCACAACTAAGAATGGCAGCAGAATGCTATTTCACTATATACAGAAAGACAACTTTAAGCTAAATGGACGCCCACTGTAGTGTAAATAGATCTACCCTCACAGTGCATGCTTCGGGCCATGGCACCCCGGGGAACGTACAGCCTTTCCAAGTAATCACTGCTCCTCTAAGGCATCATCACTCTAAGCATGTACCACAAGAATCTGTCTAGTTTTTACAAACTATAGATATGTACAGTTTATAACCCAGGATTTTCTAGCCAATAACCATATAGTAACACCACCTTACAAATTAAAAAAATGCTTGAAACATTTTTAAATGCTTTGTTACACCAACAGCAAAGTGCACAGAGTTAGGAGAACACTAGAGCGCCTTTTCATTTTAAAAATGTTTGGAAATATGTACAACTTTGATACAGTTTCAGGGTGCTCACTACACCCATGGCCACTTCATGTAAACCAGTTACAATTTCTAGAGCACTTTTAGAAACTACAACGCGATCGGAATCCAATTTTTTTTTTTTGTTTTTAATTAAGCCTAATAAGGGCAAGAGACACCATCTCAAATAAGAGGTGCTTCATTTATGGTGTTTCCCCTACTCTATGGTATTCACATGGAGACAAGTATTGTACAGTTTTATTCATCATCATCATCTTCATCCTCCTCTTCTTCATCATCCTCCTCCTCTTCGTCTTCTTCCTCTACCTTTTTCCGAGCAGCTTTGGTTGCTGCTCCCTTTGCGCCATCAAACTTTCCTTTAGACTTGTAGTCTGCAACATCCTGCAAAGTCAAGGGGATGTCTTAATTTGCTCTAAGCAGCAAACACACACAGCATTTGTACAGCAGCAGTGGGCTTTAAGGCAAAGGGATTGGTCTTCCCTGGCTGCATGCCCCAAGGGGACACAGCTATGCAGACACCTAAGCATGCTCATGAGTCATGGAGGTCTTGAACCCTGCTGCATTCATGGCTATTTCTCTGAGGAGGAGAAGAGAACCCAGCCTCTCAAAGTTTCCTGATAACGGGACCAAGCTCCTGCACAGCACTGGGGAAAGCTCTCCCTCCCTGCTGAAATCTGCCTGTGGATCTCAATCCTGCTCTGCCCCAACCTGTGTCTCTGAGCTGGGGCCACCTGAGCTGGGCCTATGTTACAAAAGCACATCAACAAAAGAGCTGGTACAGAGGAGGAACAAGTGACAACTCTCCTTACCTTCTCGTACTTCTCCTTCAGTTTAGCTGCCTTGTTATTGTAAGGCTGCTTCTCCCCATCACTGAGGTTGTTCCACATTTCACCCAGTTTCTTTGCTACATCCCCAATGGATATGCCAGGGTTTGTGGACTTGATCTTGGGGCGAAACTCTGAACAGAAGAGGAAGAAGCCAGACCTTGGGAAGAAACACCAGAGGACAGTCAGCATTTGCAGCAGCACGCCCAGGGAGCACTCCCTTCCTTCCATAACACCCAGACATGCGGGAGCACAGAGTAGAAACTTTCTTTTTAACTTACAAAATCAAACACAAACTTAAACGTTTTGATTTTACTGAGCCCCAGACCTGCAGCCTTCACTCAATGCTCTTTTTTAAATTAAGTGTTCTGTATCCCCTCACCCAATTTCATCTTAGATACACAAGTCTCACTGTGACTCAGCCACTCCCACCACGAAGAGTTTAAAAGTACCAAGTATTGACAATTTGTGTCAGTGCCCTATAGCTCAAGACCACAAGCTGCCTAGAAGGTTTACAAGTCAGTATCACCCCCACTCCTGCTCTAACAACACTGTGTCCCCATCTACCTCCTTCCTGGAAACCGGTGTTACATACAGGGCGTGACAATGAACCAAAACACTTCTGCATTTAATGACTCAAAGGTACTCACGGTGGTCGTTTAGGGGCATTTGGGTCCTTCTTCTTCTTGCCACCCTTAGCTGGTCCATAGTCCTTCATTTCTCTATCATATCGTACCTTATCAGCCTTTGCCATTTCGTCAAATTTAGCCTTTTCCTTGCTCGACATGGTCTAAAAAAACCAAAACATGAGACAGCAAACTTGTGATTACTCAACTGTTCAGTAGCTGGCAAACTTTATGTAAACAAGCTGACGCATATCAACTCGATATGGGAGTTTCAGGATTTGTTTGTTTTCTGACTGGACCACCTTGAGGACGAAGGTCCTGTACGGGAAATCACAGCCACCAGACAGACTCAGCAACAGAAATGACACAAGCACAGTCAGAGCCCTCCTTTGGACACACACCTGGGAGGAAGCAGCTGCTGAAGGGCATTGCTTGAAAGGCCAGACTCTGGCAGAAGCATCGAAATGGGCAGATACACAAGGCTAAAACGTTCAGTATTGCCACAGGTTTCAGCAGCACCTGACCAATGGCCAGGACAGCTGGCCAAAAACAGCACACAGACCAAAACAGCACCAGCTCCCTTCGTGTTCAGACACACACACAAACCATCCTAGCAGATATTACAAGAAGTTATCCCTTCAGGAAGTCACAAATCAAGGTACCTTCCACCTCTCTGAGCACTTCTTGGAAAACTCTGCAAAGTTGACTGGAACCTCTGGGTTCTTTTTCTTATGTTCCTCACGGCACGTCTGCACAAAGAAGGCATAGGCAGACATCTTGCCCTTGGGCTTCTTCGGATCACCTTTAGCCATCTTGACTCTGTAGGGACAGAGAAAAAAAATAACAAATGAATGATATATAGATGAATGCATACACTTATGTATGTATACATATATGGTGTGCATATATTTATACACACACACACCCCCTCACCATCTTCTGATGTGATGTCTCATCAGTAACACACCTCCTTGTACCCCCTGACACCTCTTACCATCCCCAATACAGAGACTTAAATTATTGTCCCTTGATACTTGGGTTGCAGACAAGCCAAGAGAAACCAGTCACTGGATTTAAGTGTTACATTAATATATATTTACATCATGTCCAAAGACTGGAGACAGCCTATTAAATATACACAATTCTGCCTATTAAGCGTTATATATGAACTAATACAAAGTATCTGTTTTAGTTGGCTACCACACTGGGGTTGGAGTGGCATGCACAGTGCCAGGCAGTAACTTATCCCTTCAGGAGTTGGAGAATATGTGTTAGCAGCTGCTGCCCAGGTAAGAAGGCAGGATAAATTACTTGCCTCGAAAAAGTGCAATAACCTTTTTATATATAAAAAGGGCAAAAATAAAGGCTGACTTTAACCACAATAGGACCCGTGGAGCCCTGCGAGGTGAGTTGTGCTTGCTCTTGCTCCACCAAGTGACACATGTTTGAGGCATAGTGGTCAGTGCAAAGATGCAATCGGCAAGTTACCGAAACGATGGTGCTAACTTTTGGGCTGTTTCTTTTCCTGCTCCTGTATTAAATTTTCCCCGCTTAATAAAAAAAAAATCATAAGCCCGCAACATTATTTTCTATTTACAGCTTCTAAGCCACTTGAAAATTTAATTTTTATTAGCACGACGTTAATATTTAATTGTAGCCCATTAACCCGCCAGGTGCAGCACAAGCGGCCGTGAGCCGCCCTGCCCGGTCCGGTCGCTGCCGGGACAGCGCTGCCTCCGCGGGGGCGGAAAAACCCGCGGTACCGGGGTCCGGGGCGCGGAGCCGGCCCCGCTCCGAAGTTGGGGGCGAGCGGCCCGAAGCGGCCGGTCCAGCCCAGCCCAGCCCAGCCCGGCCCCGCTCGGCCCCGCTCCGCG
>JBBMKD010000194.1:12000046-12037229 GCA_037834095.1 Argya squamiceps
GCCCCCGCCACGTGCGGCAGCGCGGGACCCACGGGGGACCCTTCGGGGACACCCCGGGACCCACCCCCCCACAGATCCGGGCAGCCCCCGCCGCATTCCGGGACCCCCCCAGCCCATAGCAGCCCGTTATTATTGCCGCTTTCTGCCCCAAAGCCCGTAAGGGGCGGTTCCAGTTGTAACGCGCTGTTTGCGGAGCCGGCTACTTACTACCGCGCGTAGTGGAACCGAGCCCAAAATAAACTCTGCTGACAGTCCCAACACGCGACGGGGTGGAGAAGGAGCTGCGGAGCGAGAAGCGGCGTGTTTGTGTGGGGAGGAAAGGAGTTTTAGCGCTCGTTCATCAAATAAAGGATCCACTTGAGTTGCTAGTTGTTACACACTTCTACAGTTTGTTTGGTATTAACTTTTCAGGATTTGTGTGTTATTAAAGAGGCTGGTTGCAGACACGGAAATCTGTTAAGTGTGCCCTGCTGACTGAAACCAGCCCAGTGTGGCTCTAGGGCTCCTTTGGCTCTCTGGAAAGAGCTGTTTCCTATAGGGTAGCTGCCAAATGGTTGAACAGGTATTCGTGGCTGACCACAATTGTTGGTTGGCTCGGAAAAAAGAGCTGTTATTTTTAAGGATGGAGCGGTAAGACTCAGAAACCACCCCGTACTGGTATGGGCTGTTGGTAACTGCCACCCTGTTATGATAGCCAGAAGAAACAGTTGCCTTCTTTAAGGAACAGATAGTGAAAAGAAGCCTCCACCCTGGGCTGAGGCGCTGTCAGGCCAGCAGGGTTTTCCAGATACTGCCCCGTGGAAACTCCTATGGCTGTAACAACATATGGTCACAGGTTGCCTTTGCCGAAAGAGATCAAAACCAAAACGACTGATGAGACACAGAAGAATGCCAACCTCCTGCTGACAGATCCACTGGGAAGCACGCAGAATTTCACCCAGGATTTTAGCCAAAGTCCTGCCTGGATTTTCCCCTTTGGGTACATCTCAGGCAGTCTGGCAAGAACCTAATAATCCAGTTGTTGGCCCATGGACATCACATGCTTATAGAGACCTTACAGCCGTGTCCTTGGGCTTTTCAAAGCACATATGATAAAATCAGGCTTACTAGCCTCTTGCCCTATTTCTACCTTCTCAAACCGAAAGTACAAAACAAGGGGTTCGTTTATAAACATTAATGAGGTTACCTGAGGGACTGTATTCTGTAGCATCATCATAAAATAAGACAAGCACCACTACTGCAGGATAATCTCTTTGTAGCTGACAAACATCCCTTTCACCTATTTTTAGGGATACTTTCAAGTGTTCCAAACTAGTTGAATAATTAAGGCTTTTTTTTCTTGGCTCTTGAGTTGCACAATTTTATTTTTTTTTATTCTGGAGCACTTTTTTTCTCAAAGCACAATCTCACCCTCCAGAGCACAGCAAGCAGAGAGAGCATTACTAAGAGGATGGACAGGCTGTTCAGGAGCTGGCTTAGGGTTAGAAGAGGCACCTGGCATTGAACATGCTGTCCCACAGTCAGCTCCAGAGCATCCCCCCGAGTTCTCATCAGCCAAAGGAAACATTCCCTAAGACTCTTGTTCTAGGAAGGCCAGGAAAGTTTTGACAGCTGGCCAAGGGGCAAAGGAGATATTTTGGTAGCTGAGAGACAGCTGGGTTTTATCCTAGCACTTGCAGCATGCTTTTGAAAGCAGAGCAGGGCTGAGCAGCAAATGGGTGAACATAACCCCCAGAGGGAAAGCTTCACCCCTAGAACTACCACTGCTGCAATTCTCCTGCACTGCCCTCAGCCCCACACATTGCACCTGGTGTCTGGGGCCTTTCCTGCTGTGCACCAAGAAAACAACCCAGAAATTTGCCTGAGCAGCAAATCTAATGCTTTACTGCAACCTCTTCCAGCCCATGCAGTCCCCCTTCCTCATGCAGCTCACTTGTCCTCTCCTGGCCCCTCTTGGACACAAGGCGACTCACTAACCCAAGCAAAAAGTAAACAAAGCCCAAAATTCTACCTCCTTTTGTGCTGGGTTAGTTTTCTGCTGGATTAAGGGACTGAAGCAGTGTACCAAGGTGCCAGGTGACTACCAGAGCCAAGGCAAAGACAGGAGTGTGCAGAAGGATACAGCCAGCAGCAGAGACACTCCCAAGTGTGGGTTTGGCAAATTTTAGGGAGTTTGGGGGTTGTTATTTTTTTTTTTTAATATTACATATTACCATGTATTTAACTGTAGTTTCCTATTTTGGAGGGACAGCCCAAATACCCAATGCATTGTCAAAGCAGTTCCCTTACTGAAGGGCTTCTTGGACTCAGCATTTCTGGGAATAGGCACGTAAGCTCCTCTGGTCTGTAGCACACATGCTTGGATATGTGCTATTTCTGCCTATCAGCCTTTGTTTTTCAGTACTGATACCTGAATTTCCACTTTTTGTTGTCTACCAGCTGATGCAGGTATCAGAAAGCCAAGAAAGTTTGTTAGGGTCAAACAGCTGCAGTGAGGTATTGGATACCAATACAGCATCAGTCCATTTGCTCTTTGCCCACCTTTGGAATATGTTGAGCCCATGACTGTGATGTTAAATCAGAAGCACCTATGCTGTTGTGCTCCTGACCATGGCACTGGGAAGCTTATTCAAGGCAAGGAGCACAGCAGCCTTCAAGGAATCTCACAGAAAACCTGTCTGCAGTCCTCCTGAGATAAGCAGTAATTCTCTGAGGCCTTCTAGGTCGTAGAATGCCATGGGTCACAGAAAAATTAAAAGTGTCCCAAGAAGAAACACGCTTGTTGTTCACAGGGTGAGGAAATTCAGAAAAACATTTGTGAAAAATATTCAGCTCTCTCAGGTGTGCAGCTTGGTTGCCATGAGATGCTGCTTCAAGCAACCTGGACATCCACCATCAGCACACAGAAACACACAAAACCCTGGCAGAAACCCCACATCAGGGACATCCCCTCTGCCACCAGGGTTTAGCTGCAAGGCAGGTGCCAGCGCAAGGCACCCTCCACTAGCCCCACTTCCCGAGGGCACTTGGATGGTTCAGACAGCTGAGCTCCCTCTCAGCAGCCCCGTGAAACTGTCCCAGCACAACATCAGAGGTATCAAACCATCCTGCCCTCAGCCAGTCCTCCCATTGTGGTCCCTGAGCTGCAGTTCCAGCAGGATAATTACCACTGCATTTGGCCCTTCCACTTCTATCTTCCTTGCATCTCTTCTACGCCCTGGCAAAATCCTCTAGTGGAGGCTTGACCTGAATGAAAAGGCTGATATAAATACATCCGTAGGGTTCTGCCAGCAATTAGGAGTAAGGATGGTGGGGAAATCCCTCCTAGGACTCTAACAAAGCCAGGAAACCTTTTTAAGCAGAACCAGCCTATCAGAGTGACAGAGTTGACATTTAAGGTTGGATGGACAATAGCGACATGAAAAGTGTTAAATGACCTGTTCATCTCACCAGCATATTCATTAGGCTAGTTAGGGGGCTGTTTCAAAAGCCTTCAGTGTGGACCTGGCTTCTCCCACCACTGACCTTCTGTGCTAACATGCAATGGAGATGAAGAGGCTCAATTAACCCTTCTCTAACTGGTATAGTCAAAAGCTGATTGCAGAGGTTTCATTTACCAGTCCAACATTTTTTTAAATTTTATTTTTAAACCGAGAGTTTAACTCCAGTAAAGGAATCCCTCATACAAAACCCTCCCAGCCTTACAACACTTGGGATTTCCACACATGGATTTTTCTGATGCCCACAGCCTGAGGCTGAATTCCAAGTCCTGTAACTATAATAAAATATTTGTAATTGCTCACTGGGATCTCAGCCAGTTAGAATATTTCCTCTTTAACCTATGAAACAAAAAGAATTATCTTAAATACATGCTGAAAGTAGAAAATAAAATTAGCAATGGTGTTTAAGGAGCTTGGCAGCATGCAAGTTCACAGAGACAGAGGTTAATCTGTTCCAAATTCAACTATGAGAAACCTTATGTTCCAACAATTAAAATATTAGTCTAAATGACCAGGTGACCCCCCAGATTCCCTAATGGGGTGGCACAGGCTGTTATCCCCTGTAGCCATATCCCATTAAGCTGATACCTCTGCAGGAGTAGGACACACTCTCAGTTGCACACGCAAAATTAATTATTGTCAAATGCACTTCATGGGGACTGAGGTGAGAAACACAAGTTAAAATAATTGACAGTCATACTAGGCAGCAGTTCAAAACCTCCTTGCAGTGTAACCACAGGCAAGATAAACACGAACTCACAGTTACCTTCACAGGTGGGCTCCCCCCTGTGTCTTGTCATATTGTCCACATTCCTCTTGGGGCTTTTCCCTTCCTTTCCTTTCTCCTCTCCCTGTTTTTGCTTCTCTTCACACCTTGGCCCTGGCTCTGTCCCAGCACATGCTGCCAGGATGCCCAGGGAGGGGAAGGCAGGCAATTTGCCCCTGCACACCTGCTCCACGAGATTTGCCACCACAGTGCAGCACCTCCTACGCTCCCAGACTCCTGGAAATTGTGTGCCCCCTGCCTGCTGCCTCCTCACATGCCTGCCTCGTCTCTGCTCCCTCATCTAACACATCCCTCCTGCCACAACACACTTTCTTCAGGCGTCTCCTTCCATGCTCAGCTACCACAGGGCCATCTGCTTTCAGGGATTTTCTTTTTAAAGATGCACCATCCCAAACCTTGCAAACCCTGAGCGACCTGGCATGGGAGCAACGAGCAACACTCAGCTGCAAGAGGGGCCTTTCTGCTTCTGCCTCACATGCACAGAAATACACCAAAAAAAAAAAAAAAAAAAGAGTCATTTAATGAATTAAATAATGAATTAATTAATTTAATGAATTAAACAAAAACAACAACAAAAACCCCACAAAAACAAAAAACACAAAACCAAAAAAACACCAAAAAAGCAACAACAAAAAAAAAACCCCAAAAAACAAACCAACCCAAAAACAAAACCAAAAAACCCAAACAAACAAACAACCCACCCACAACCCCCCTCCCCCCACGTTTATCTACCTACCCCAAGCCAAAGACTAAAAGTAGAAAGACAGGACAACTGGAAACAATCTCTGCAAGTTTCCCCCTAGCCTTCAGAGGAGGTGGAATCTAGATGCAGTTTTAAAGGAGAAGATTGTGAGTGTTTCCCTTGCACTTTAATTGGCAAGTAATCAAGACCACATTCAATGCAACACAAGTCCTTGCAATCACGCTGTGACAGCAGACCAAGAAACTCTATTAAGGATCCAATGCAATTACAATCCAGCAGCAGTCCAGCAAAGGGCTGGATATAAAGGGAGGCATGACCCCACATTAGAAAAAGTCAGTGATGATACAGCTGAGGTGTAGTTCCGACACCAAGGATGTGACACTAAACGAAGCAATCACAACGTCTGGCACTGGGACAAGAAACTGGATACTTATTTCACAGTCCTGAAATGTTGCTGCAAGGAGAGCTGTGTTCAGATCACTGAATAACTGTTCCCAAAGCCACGAACAGCTGCTCCCACCCCTCAGCCAGCACCTGCATTCAGCAGAGTCTGAACTCCAGTGTGCATCCTTTCCTCTTTGGCCATCCTGCCCCTGCCCACACTTCAACACAGGACCATGGCAGCACACAGCACACTGAGGAAATTATGCACCAAACCACTCACTTTCAGATGAATAAAAGAGCAGAATGTTCTCCAGTGAGCATAATCTTGGTGCTGCTCTATCTCACAACACATGTCTGAATGAAGCTTTGAGTCTGACCATGGTTTGTAACTTACCAAGCCCGTCTCCAGTGTCACGGAGTTCACAGTGATGTACAAAATCCTTGGCTGGAGAGAAGGAAAGGTGAGTTCTCTCCACAGGAACTGTGAACCCAGGGCTTGGTCTCTTCCCATCCAGTCAGGCTGCTGGTAGGCTGAAGGTCTGGGTGTAGGAAAACACAGAGAACACTGGGTGATTCCAGCTGGGTGAAGAAACACACTGCCAGCACAACAGGGCCTGAGGAAGGGTTAAAAATGTAATGGTCAGAAAAGACAGAAACAGCACTGGTGCTGCAAGGTGGAGAGAAAAGCAGCTTCTCTTGATCTATGACCTGCAGTACATTGCTGGGACTTAAGATCTCCAACACTGACTGTAAAGCTAGGAGAAGAATATATTGCCCATATGCATGTAGATGCAGGAGAAGCAAAGGAAAAAAGGTGAATTGAAGTTACAAGTGTTTACAGTTTAGGGGAGTATTTAACTGGTGGTAAAAAAACCCTTTGGGGTGACACTTCACAGGATGAGCCTTGCCTTCAAAGGGTCAAGTAGACCTTCAGTTAAAAAAGGAAGGCAAAAAACTGGCTCAGGAAAGCTCTCAAAGCCCCTTAAGCTTTCCCCACTCTTCCCCATGATGCCTCTGTCCCCTATACTTCTTTTTTTCTTCTTCTTCTTATAAATCTGTTCAGGAAAGATTGTTTCCTTTTTGGTATCAGTTTTGTGCCATCACTTCACCATAGCAACAGACAGCAAACAGCAGTTTGAACAACTGGAAGTTGCTGGCTTACTCAGGTGGGCTCTCCTGCTGCAGCAGCCTTGAGTGACTCCCTGCTTTTTGGACAAATAAATTAGCTGCATAATTCCAGGTTTATTTCCACTAAAAGAGAACATACACAATTAGCTAAATGCCACCAATTAAGGTATCAATAAGGCAGGGATATTTTCAGTGCTGCACTTGTGTACAGCTACACCGTTATGACAGCAGCTACAGCAGCACACCAGGCTGATTTTAGAGTCACTGCCTCAAGTCCTGGGGACAGACATGGGCCACAAAGCCCCAAGGGCAGCTGGTCCATCCTGGGCAGTTCCCCTGCACACCCCTCTGTGCTGGCACAGGCCAGCAAGGCCTGAGGTACCAGACTCTGGGGGTGAGATTTTTGGGAAAGATCAAAAGTTCAGGTGCCTCCCAAGCAGTGCCCAGCAGTGAGAAGGGATCTGAGCTGAGACACCAGAGCAAAAACTGAAGCACATGAGGCTCAGATTGATCCTGGACCGTGCAGGTGTCTTGGCAGGTCAGCAGGAAGATAAAGAGGCCAACAGGAGGATGAAGCAATGAAGGAGAGGAAGGGAAGTTTTGTGATGCACAGTTGTGACTTAAATTAATAACTTTACATCACTGAAAAGCACAGGAAAGTCATAAACTGTGACAAGGTGTCTAACTCAGCCTGCTACCAACAAGTCCTTGCATTGATCCTTGATGGATCCTTGTTCCTTGAAGGAACAATTGTTTTGGGGAGAAATTTAATAATAAAGGGTGTAGATTTCTGCCAAGTGCTCCCCAATTCTTCTTGCTTTACATTAACTGGACATCGTGTTTTGTTAACATATTTGATTCCTGTTTTGCTTAGGAGTGTAGGAACATTACAGTGAATGAATAGAAAATACATTTACAGTGAAAATGGTTTTAAAATTGTTCAATTTATGCACATTCTTTTTAGAGATGTACATATATATACAAGATACATTAAGAGTCGCTTTAAAGGAAGATGAACTTCCCCCCCAAATTGTGCTATTTAAATTCTCTTTTAGGTTTGTTAACCCATTTTAGGTTTATAAGACATGGTCTATTGAGATTGGGAAGTCTGTTGTATATCTATAATTAACTTTTTTTATTAATTACAACTTCTCATATCAAGACAAGTGGTTGATAAAATTCCTGCAAATGTCTCAGCTTTCTGCTTTTCCCCAACTAAAAGTAGATGCTTTTCAAAGAAAAACAGCTTCAATGACAGAAGAAAGACAAGCATAATGAAAATATTAAAGCAAAATAAAAATAAAAAAATCTGCCAGACTTCCTTCCCAGTACCCTCAGTGACAACACACTTTCAGGATAGCAGCAGCAGCCTAGAGTGACATTTAAGAATATCTAAATAGCTTAGACCCTGCACAGCCCCTGCTGTTCTTTGATTTATAAACCAGTGTCCAAATCCTGACCTCTGCTTACAAAACCCCTCTGAATTCACTAGAATTTCACAGATGAAGTTCAGGACAGAATTCAGCTTTGTGTTGCTTAATTTTAATTGGCCCATATTATGTTTGTTGTCAGGAGATGGGTTTTTTCCCACCACTACACAAACTGGGAAGATTAAAATTTAATAACTAAAAATGTTGTCCAGAATCCTTCTTTCCTGAGGGGGAAAAAAAATATGTAACAAGATGTAAATGGCAGAGTTATTTGATCTTACTGTGAACATGGTAACTGTGGTGTCTGGGTTGCCTTGTGTTCTTTCTGTCCATCAGCTCATTTGTTTTCCATGTGGCTGCCTGAGTACTTACAATTGTGTCTGGTTATCATATGCTGAACATGATTGTTTTGCACTCAGATTTATTCCCAGCATGAAAATTATTTGAAAACGGGTGGAACAAGGGGGAGAAACACAGCCATCATTGGAGAAACTCTCACAGCAGAGTGCTCAAGGGCTTCCTTTCAGATTTGCCTTCCCTGCCAAGAAAAGGCATTGTTACAGTGACAACCCAGAGGCGTGTGTTACAACAGGAAAATCACACGGGATGCAAAATTAAAATCTCAGTCACAGGTGAAGAATCGAGGCAGCAGAGGAGTGCACAAACACAGAACTGCTCTTTTCTCTCCTAGAGAAAGTTGGCAATGCCTCGTCCCTGCAGAGGTGATGCTGGGAGATGCCCAATGCCCATGGCAGGGTGGTGAAACACCCTCCCAGCACCGTGTCCTTCCTTGGCTCTGCTCAGAGCAGTGACTCCCCAGTCACCAGTGTGTGTTCCCCAAATTCCCCCAGCCTGGGCCCTGCTCCTCTCTAGCCAAACCATCTCCCATCTGACCCTCTGCTCCTGGAATTGCTCAGGGGGGGACACTGCACCCACAGCAGGGACAGAAAGCAGGACAGGTCACCCCTTGCACCAAGCCCACAGCTCCTTCCAGCTCAAAGCAGAGCTCTGCCAGCACCCGCTGACCCCACCAAAGGAAGATTTGGGGTTTTTTTGTGATGCCCCAAGGCAGTGTGGGGTTCTGCAGCACATCAGGGTGTCAGTGGGACTCGTAGCTGTGTCAGGGTTTTTCAGGGGAGCACAGGGCTGGCACCTGTGCTCAGCCAAGGCTTTGAACTGCCCCTGGTGACAATTTAAGTCAAACTTATCAAGATCCAGATAGAATTCAGGTGGGATTTCTCCAGGCACAGACCACTGTATTTCTGAATGGCAGATTACACTCCTCAAGTTCCTCTACTTCCAGCTACCAAGCATTTCTTCCCTCTTGTAGCAATTCTGGCCAGCAACCCCCACTACTACTCACCCTCTCTGGATAATCACACCCTTACAGTACCTCTCACAGCCTAATGTTTTACAATGAAATCTGAGAAGCTCTGAATAATCCTAATAGCAGTTAGGCAGCAGCACTTGCACAATTATGATATAAAAGGTAAGTGTGCTCCCACCAGCTCTCCATTTAAATTTATAGTGATTGGTTCCATACAGTAACATGGCAAATGAAAAACATCCCCCAGCCTTCGTTTGAGAGGTTTATAGTAAATAAAAAAGATGCCGAGGGTTGTGTGTTGGCACCCAGCCTGGCAGCTCTGTGTGCAGGGAGGGGATTCAGGCTCCTTTTCCCAGGCACACACAGAAAATGCAGGGTGAAATATGGCTCTGCTCCACCAGGAGTGTGGCTGCAGCAAAAGCCTCAGGAAGTCAGGCTGCTGGTCCTAAGGAAACCTTCTCTGCCAGCCTGGGCTGGGATGATTGAGGCAGAAATCCCCTGTGTTGTTGTCCTGCTCTCCAGAGACACTCCAGCATCTTCCCAGGGTTTGGTGGTGTGCCCTGTCCCAGCTACGAGGCAGAATGGAGTTCCCTGATTAATTCAGTGCCCTGATCACATTGAACAAGGGCTGGCAACTGTCACATGTGTCAAGTGCTGACTAAATTTTTTACAAGGAGCACAGACCTGATTTTAAAACCTTCTCCAGGGACTAAAGGCTGCTCTGTTGTTCTGAGTTTAGACCGCAGGGAAAACAGGTCTTCACTCATGAGAATTTAATTTCAGAACCTGCACTAGTACCTTTAGAAAATGCAACTTGGGTCTGACCCTGACTCTTACAATTAACTTGCACAAGGTCCTGTGGAAGTTAATTAGAAGAAAGGTGTGATTCTGCTACACAAAGCCAAGCACGTGGGGGATACCCAACCCTATCCTGCTGCAAAGTACATCACTCCTGGGTGAAAACACCAAGGTACCTGCTCCTCTGTGCTCCTTCTGTCTGAGGCCACCCTGGTAGCCTGCAGGTCCCCTCTGCCCCTCACCACCAGACCCCACACCACAGCTCTGGAGTGAGAACAGCCAGCACAAGCCACACAGTGAGAATTTCCCATGGCTGCTCTCCTCAGATCAGCTCCAAGAATGGTCCTGCAGCCCACTCAACCAGTACAGCAGGCACCAAAAACGTTTTCATCATCTTTACACTCCCAACATCACCTGTGCATTGATTCTATGGTCCCTAAAACTTCCTTACCACGAGCCTGCATTTCTTCTCCTGCAGAGGAAGGGCAGATCCTTCAGGTTTTCACACCTTCATTGAGCTGTTTCTCCAACACCACTCAACACCCTTGCACTGCTGCAGTATCCTGACACTGGTTTTCCCTCATGTTCCTCTCCTTCCTTAAAATAAAGAAATTAAAGAAGGCATTGCTGGCTGAACCTCAACCCTACACAGCCCATCCTGCTGTGACACTCCTCTCCCCCAGAGCTGCTGGACACAGCACACCCTGACCCGTCCCCTCACCCTGCTTCAGCCTTCCCTGCTGCACACCCACATAAGGGATATTTTCTGCCTTTAATTTGCTGGGATTTCACACCAAAAAATGCATGCCAGTGTTCTGATGAAGGGGGAAAGCCAGCAGTCAGATTGCAGCTCCTGGCCTGGCTGGTTGTGACTGGCACCTGCCTTGCAATCCCTTCATTAGCACATCTCAAGACTCTCCCTGTACTTAAGGAAACTCTCCCCTCCCTACAAGAGGACACAAAGCAGAACAGACCAGTTTGTGTTTCTCAAGGCACCAGCACTGAGCCCAGGGAGGGTTGTGCAAAACTGCCTCTGTAAATCCCTCAGGAGGAGAAGTTATGGTTCCCCCCGCCCCCTGCTCTGAGCTCCACACTCCAGCAGCACGTTCCCTTGCACATCTGCTGAACTAGGGTAAAACTGGACACTGCAGAGCTGTGATTGATGTCACCAGGGGAAGGTCCCTCCCTGCAGCAGGAGAAACACACACTTCTCTCTCTCTCTGCTCACACATCCTGCCCCTGTGATCACAGCAGTTAGAGGCTTGTTAAGACATTCTCACCTCTCCTCCTTCTCAGTGTCCAGAAGTCCCAAGGCTACTGTGCCACCCTATAAAGGCAGAGGAAGGGCTTGGGCATCCCTGACAGAGTTACCTTCACACTGTACCCCCAGTCACTGTGCTTTGGAGCAGCACAGGCAGCTTTACCTTCCACGAGCACTGAGTGAAGAGCTCCAGCAGAGCTGGCAGCCAGCTTGGCTGCAAGAAGAGTTAACTCAGTGGAAGGAGGCAGAGGAATAAAAGGCCTTCCTTTCTCTGTTTGTCAGGCAACAGGTCACACATGCTTGCAGACAGATCCCAAAGCCTGTCTCTACTCTCACATTTCCTCTCTTCCTTTCTCTGACGCTTCCCTGACATATCTCCTTGTGCACTTTGCTCAGCTTTTGAAGTAACACTCCTCCCTGCTTGTTCTCCTTCCCACTCCTTGTCACTGAAGTCCTGCTGCTGTCATCACACTCCCATCAGACTTCTCCTTTCAACTGTGCATTTCCACGCTGTCTCTCCCAACTGTCACATATGCTTCTGGTTCAAACATCTGTTCCTCCCCCTCCCAGGGAAGTTGCTCCAAAACAAGCTGCTTTCTCTCTGAGTGGCAGGGAGGATAGGTTTGGTTGTACATGTGGCACTACTCTACCATCATGTTGCCAAGGGAAAGGCTCCTCTTCTGAGATTTGGTCACATCAATTCTCAGGGCTACAGGCTTAGGGCCTCCTTATTCTGCCAGGAAGGAGTGTGGGAAGCCTTTTTCTTGCACCTTCCAGCCTGGTTACACAGGGCTGAGCCTCTGCTCTGCAGGAAAGCAAAGGAAGGGGGATACTTGCTGCCCTGCACAGAGGAGAGGCCTGCATGATCATTCTCTGTCACAGGTAAAGGGATGCCTGACCAATAACGGCTCAGCCCAGTGGAGAACCAAGAGGCCAGCAAGGAACTGACAAATTACAGGATCATTGTGGCCACCCAGGGACACAAACCAAATCCTTTTCCTGCTGGACACCCAAGGACAACTGTTACAAGTTTTCACCCAGTCAGTGGGAACAGCAGCATAAATATAAGCCAGGTCATGCAGCTCACATGGATTCAGTATAAACTGACTTTCAGAATTATGCTGATGTAATTCTGGTGTTACCTGGTCAGCTCCAAGGTCTTGTGCCACTGCAGGGGAGTCTCAGGTCAGCTCCAAACTCCAAGTGGGGTTAAGCCAGGCAGCGTGGGCAGCAAGGTGTCCTGCACAGCCTCCCATGGGGCTCAGAGGCAGAGCACATCTCCAGCTCTGTGCAGAGCACACAGCAGCCCCACTGGCTGCACACCCAGCTCTGCCTGCAGCCCTGGGCTGCCCAGCCTCACTGACACCACCAGGAAAGGGAACAAGTGGTCTCTGGCCTGCTGCTTGCTCTGCCCCGTGTGCTGGCTGGAGGCAAGGCCCCAAAACAGGTGTCAGAACTTAGAGAAGAAGGTTCAGAGAGGTTTTACCACCATTGCTAAGTTCTGCCCATTGTGAAGAAACAGAAATGTGGTTTCTGTTCTATTCCCTTTTCAGCTGCTTGTAAGTTTTTCAAACAGCCTATTCAGGGTGAAATGTTCAGTGCTTGGTCTCAGATCAGAGATGATTTCTTTTATTTTCCCCTACAGGAACTGTGAGCAAAATACTAAATGGAGTAGATTTGGAGTTTGGGGAGCATGAGCAATCAGATATTTCCCCCTTGTTCCCTCTGATACCATATGTTCCAGTTGGAAATTTTACACTTGCAGACTGGTAACTCGTAAATGGTGGAGATGATAGACTTCAAATGTTCTCATTGAGAGGCAGAAAACAAACCCAGATTTAACAAAATAATTGGTTCAATACTGTTAAGATGAGTTTAAAGAATTCTGATAATGCTTTTCCCTTCCATCATGTCCCAGGAGAGACAAGCACACACATTTATTTCAATCTCTGTGCTATAATTTTGAGGCTAGTTGACATGAGGTGGTCTTTGTTAAGATGTATCTATTTGCTTTGAAATCCAAAGAAGTTCAGCACTTGCAGGCTGCCAGAAATCACAGACTTATTATTCAAGGAACTTTTGAGCTGTGCTGTCAAAGCCATCAGAAGTCTGTACTCTGAACAGCTCCCATTCAATGCATTTTTTGTGCTCATTTACAAACTCCACAGTGGAATTGCTCGACTCTTTATTCCCCTCAACTCGAAACTCACTTAAAACTAAAGCCAGAGAACCCCAAGTTCTTGTAAAGGCACCTTTGGAAACCCAGCCTTACAGAGGCAATGGCAGCCTGATCAACCTTACCTGTAGTGCCAGCTAGGTCACTGAAAACATCACAGTCTAGCTGATATTTTAACTTCAAAGTCAGTCCTGCAAACCCCAGGAGGGGTTTGGGTAACCTGTTAACAGCCTGCATGTTGGTATAAATGCAGAAGTTATAAACACAGACAAGGAGCTTTAAGCACTGATAGCTCCTGATCACAAATGTTCCATCAGGAGCAGATCCATGAACGCACCATAACCATAGAGGGTTCGATACATTATCTTTTCCAGGTTTCCTAAGGGAGGCAATATCCCCATTTCCTTCTCCCCACTGCACAGCACAGATGTCCTTTTGTGCTGGCTGGGGAGACACTGAGCAGCTGCCCAGCCCACCCTGCTGCCCCCACCCCACCCCTGCTCCCATTCAGAGAGGCACTGCTGAGAGCTCACATGTATTTAACAACTCGGGCAGCAGGTGACTACCAAAACAGCCCAGCACACAGTAAAACAGGACACAAAAATCACCCTGCTTGGGCAAAGAAGTCTCCTGAGCTGGAACTCACCACACACCAGGGCTGGCAGGCCATCCAGGAGGCAGATGATGGCTCTCTTCCAATCCCACTGACCAAAGTGACCCAGCAGCCACCTGGAACACAGCAAGAGATGAAATCTCTGGCAAGCAGCTCCCAGCCTGTTCTCTGCCTCCAGAGCATCTGGCACGAGCTAACTTTCACCTCCAGCTCCTGATCTCTTTGATCTCCCAGATAGTTATGTACCTTAATGATTCATGATTGTTACTTGAGTCCCACCTGCAAGCAGGGAAGCCTCCACAGCAGCCTGCAAAGGTTATGGGATAGCTGTGGGCTCACTTCCCCAGCCCCTCCTGGGAGCTGCTTCCTTTCACCACTCTCATAGCAAGGTAGTTCTATTAAGTGCTGTGGAATTAATCATGATTTATGCCAGCTGAAAGGAGAGAATAGCCAAGTCCTGTATCCTCACCTCCTGAACTACTGGTACTGCTCTAATCTTGTTCATACTTCAAAGTGCTTTATTCCAGCCAGGTTGTTAGAATTACTTTGAGCCTGTACCCTTAAGCTCTGGTCATTCTTTGCTGTAATTCCTTGGCTGTGGCTTCTGGAAAGGTGTTTTTCTCCCTCCACTCCCCACAATAAATGAGTTTGTCACTTGAGATATACTGCCAATGTGTTACATGTCCCACAGTGTTTGTGGTTATATCAGAAGTGTTTGTTTATAGCACCATAATTCAGCAATATCTTGATTACAGGAGAGATGGTGTTGTAACTCACTGTGGCTCCAGAGAATATTATTTTTTCTTTTCCTTTAATATAAAATGTTGATTTTTCAGTCAATACACTGAAAGAAAAGGGTGCAGTTTTTGCCCTAGTAACCAGCTGCCTTGTAAACCATGAGAAGGTGTTAATTGTTCCAAGTGCTGCTTGTGGTCAGGGGTAAAAGCTAGAACGGGAAAGGTGATAAGAAACATCTGGGAAGATAAAGTCAGCTGGTGTCTGGTTGGAGAAAACCTAGCAAGGACAGCTAAAGTGAGAAAGAAGTACCACTGCCACCAGAGGTGCAGCAGGAGTGGAATTGTGGCCACATGTGAAAGAGTCCCTGAGTGAAGCCTGCAAGAGCACAGCACACCCTGGGAGCTTGGTGGGTTTTTACCAGGCATCCTGAGGGCTCAGCACTCCATCACCACGGGCAGCAGCTCTTCCTGACCATTCCCTCAGCTGATTCCCTTCTCCTGACCAAACCCAGCTCCATTTTCCCTCCTGCTCTGTGCCCTGGTGTCTTGACATGCTCTGCTCCACAAGGTTCCTTCCTCCAGCATGAATTTAGGCTGGTCCTTCCCATCGCACACCTGCCTGGGTTGCACCACACCTTCCTTGCCCTGCTGAGCAGGTCCTGCTCTCAGGCTCTTTGCATGGCACATCTTGGCACGGCACAGCACCGACATCCTCCTGGCTGATCCTGCTGTGCTCCTCCTGCCTCGGGGAGGGCAGACTGAGCACAAAGCATCTGTGCCTCTGCCCCAGCCTTCTGTGAGGCACAGCCCCCCAAAACCCAGCGGGTTTTTCGTGCTGGGGCTGGGAGGCAGCACCAGGAGGACTCTGAAAGGGGAGACAGGCTGCGTGTGAGGGCTCCTCTCCCATCTCTCCTCCCTCAGACGAAACCAAGCTGCCAAGACAGCAGCCTCATGCTCCACAGCATCTGCCACCTCTCCCCTCTCTCCCCCTGCCCAGTCCTTGCCACCTGGAGAGCAAACAGGAACACTGTTAGGTCTGGGGGAAGGTTTTGTGCTTTGTAGCAATTTCCCATATCTGAATGCCCGCTGAACCTGCCAGTGTGTGTATTCCCTAAGGAAAGAAAGGCAAGGAGCACAGAAAATGCAGTATATTTGCACGACAAGCCCCTCCCAGGGGCAGGGTTATGCTAAGCAGCAGCCTCTGCCCCAGCATGGGACGTGGATTACATCGACACGACAGTAACATATGGTGAGGAGGGCTCATGGCCTGCAGAGAAAAAGGATGGGACACCGGTATTATTTTCCCCTCGGACTCCATTGTCCAGAGCTGTATTCCTGATGTCTCATTAACTTCTGGGAGAGCAGTTTATTCCCCCTGTTGTTTTTATTTACTAACTCTTGGTGTTTATACTTTGCAATAAAGACGTTGCAGTGAGCCATGCCACAAAGCCCTGAGTGCAATCCAGCGACACCCCACACTGGGGATGAAGGCTACATTTAAATAGAGGTTTATTTTCTTTCTCTTTCTTCCCCTGGTACAGTTGCCCATGACAATGCAGCCACCTTCATCTCAGCACAGCCTGATGTAGAACCTCTGCTGCTGATCAGGGCTGGGATTTCTGCCATTCACCCTTTACACTAAGAAAACACAGTTTGAGTGAATAAAGCTGAGAAACCATGATTTTTTTTCCAAGCAGAGTGTGCCTGGGCAGCACTTCAGATAGCAAAGCTCCGTTTTAACTGGGATCTGTGGGAAAGACTGAAAAATAAAGATGAATGAGTTTGGTTGGGTAATTAGATAATAAAATTGAAGGGTTTGGAGTTTATCCCAGAAATATAACCCAGTATATGTGGCTGGCTAGCCTGCTCACTCTCCTACTGCTGGCAGCACTGCCTTAACCCAGCAAAGAGACCTGTCCTTCAGAGTCCAAACACAGAAATGCATTTGTGTAGCACAGGATCAGTGGCACAGGATCAATCCTGCCCTCTGCCAGCCTCCCAGCAGCTGGATTTATTCCCCACAGAGGTGCTGCAGGACTCCAAGCGGGCTTCCCAAACTCAGAGGGGACTTGGGCAGTGGAACAGCTCCCCAGGGAAATGGTCACAGCAACAAGCCTGACAGAGCTCAAGAAGCATTTGGTTAATGCTCTCAGGAACACGGTGTGAATCTGGGGCTGTCCTGTGCAGGGTCAGGGGCTGGACTTGATGATCCTTGGGGGTTCCTTCCAGCTCAGGAGATTCTATGATCCTATGAACTCTCATGCCTAAGTGCCAGTAAATAGTCCTGTGGCTCTGCAGAGGGTGGTGTTCCAGGGTAAAAAGGGCAGCAGGGTCAGTCTGAAAGGAAAACTGGGGGTGGTTTTGCTGTCTGGAGTGTTTTCCTAAATTCAGTTTTCAAACTGCTGCAGAGCTGAAAAGCAAAGCAAAGGCAAGTTCTCTTTGACTTGGGAAATCCTTCAAAAATAAAGCAAATTCATTTTGAAAGGCACTTTGTCAGCTGCCCTATTTTTAGGATTGACTCCTACAGGTCCTTCCTTCAATGATAACAGTTTTGCCTGAGCAATGACTAGGGACTGCAGGATTTAGGCTTTTAATAAAGCAATTGTGTAATTAAAAATAAATGGGTCTCTAGTGTCACTATTTAAAAGAAAAGAAAACTTAGATCAAATAAGGCATTTCTTTCTTTTTGGTTTAGTCTGCTTGGATCATGCAGAGCTTTAATGACGCAGTCACAAATGTTGTATTTAAAAGGCCTCTTAGTTGCTGAGAGGAGCCCCAGGAGAGGGCTATTAACTGGCCAAATTAGGCTATTTATTTTTGTGAGTTTTGCAAGTTTGAAAAAGAGAGGCACATTTTCACTTAGGAGAGTGATATTTCAAATAGGTCACAGGAAACTCTGGCAGGCAAGGAGCAAAGCAGAGCGTCAGTAGGAAAACATTAACCAGAGACATTTTGCAAGTGTAAGTCGACATTTGGGCTCATAATGGCTCCTGAAGTCCATTCAAAAATCTTTCCGTGGACATAAAATAGGGGCAGCTGTGCAAGGAGCCCCAGCCTGATCCTGAATCCCTTAAAAATGGCAGAGCCATGGCCAGGGTGCTGCTGTGAGAGAGCCCAGGGCTGCCAGCACAGCCAGTGGGATGTGCTTGGTGGAGATGGACTCTGCCTTTGGTCAGGAGAGAGCTGGGCCTTGCACAGACAGTCCCAAAACCTCACTGCACCTTTCCTGCCTTTAGCTTTGGTTTTGGTTCTCAGGACAAACCATGAACTTCATTTTCCTGTCACATAATCACAGCCTGGTGAATCACAGCAAATCAGGAGTGACTTCAGCAAATCCTGTAAAGCAAGCTGCATGTACACCTCCAGCATCAGGCACAATATAGTTTAAACACAGGTTGGAAAAGGTGCCTCCACGCCACCTCTGCAGGCACAGCACATGCTCACCAGTGATACACCTCTTTTCCTCCTTTTCACCTTTGCAAACAGAATCAACTACCTTAAAGCCCACTCAGGAATGATTCAGGTTAAAATTACTTTGAAGGGCTGGTCCACCTCCCATAACCTTCAGCAGCTGAGGATGAAGTCACTCAGGAGTTAAGAAGCCTCTGGGGCAATGTCAGGCTGTCACTGGGTCCTGTCCTGTTCCAGCAGGGCTGGGGTCCCTTGAGCTGCTGCCACACAAGCAACAAGAGCACCACAGCACTCAGATGTAAAAGTTTTTCAGGATCAGGATGAGAAAATAAATGATATATTAAGATAACAAAAAGCAGTGTTCCTAGAAAGTGAGGTCTAATGGGTTCCACTTGGTGGATTATAAATCCAGCAGCCATACATGTCATAAAACAAAACCAAAGTTAAAGCAACCACATGCCAGAGCCACCTTCCTCAAGTTTCTTTCCTACATGAACTGAGTAATTGAGAACTCAGTTCTTTTCCTACATGAACTGGGTAATTGAGGACTCAAAGTACTGGCATATCTGAGGCCGTGACTGTCACATCAGTGCTTCCATGAAATCTCTATTTTGAATAACAAATCTCTACAAAAACACCTTTCTGTGACTGAGGTGGGACAGGCTCTCAGTACCACATTCTCCTCCTCTGTCTGGGTGACCAAGAGGAGCTGTGGGTGCTTTGTGCCCAGCATTTTCACAGAACTTCAGGTTTTTTTTATGACAGACAAACCAGTGGTTCATTGGATCAGAATGAGGCAGTTAGCACTGGTTATAAAGGGAGCTGAAAGGGAAATTTGGAGCACAGAGCTCCACTAAAAACCTTGTCAGTCAATAGACAGAATGTCAGACAGACCTGACCCACAGCTTTATTCCTCTCATAATCATTGTACTCTGTCATATTAACATAAAACAGCCCATCCCATCCTGAACCAACACAAAACCCAAACCAGGAGGGGTTTCTGTCGTGGTGAGGCTTTGTCCTGCACTGTGGACAGCACTGTGCACTCAGCAAGAGGAAAGCAGAGGTAGAGAGAGTCCCTCCAGCTGTGTCACAGAAGAAACCCCTGCTCCCACCCATGTGACAGGGTGAGCATATTTTTCAGAGATGAGGAGGAAATTTATAGGTACAGGGAAATCACAAACCTATTGCTTGTGTGTTTGGCATGAAAGAAGCTATAAATAGTGTGACAATTGTCTCCAGAAACCCAGGCCAACCTCTGCCCTGATTAGCAACCACACACTGTCCCTTTGGACTTTACTGATGCCTGTTGCAGTCACCAGCTCAGCTGGCTCAGTTGCCTGTTATTGCCTCTAAACCTGCCCTAGCAAAAGCTGCCTTTTCCAAGGAGAGACAGAGGCTGGTTCTCTGCCTCAGACCAACCTGCTGTAGCTCCAGTGTTGATCATCACCCAGATGAACAGTGGAGTTCTCCAGCTGGACCCTGTGCCTGCTTCATGGTGGTAATTTTTCCAGACCTACTCTGTGTATTAGCTTAGCCTGGCAATATTTATTTAGCAGATAAAACTTTGATGCTGCTCCTGTAGAAATAGTTTGCAATGTATTAACAAGGCTGTAATATTAGTGAAAAGCATTTTTTCCTCCTCACCTCTGAAAAATATGCCCACCCTGTCACATGGGTGGGAGCAGGGGTTTCTTCTGTGACACATGTGCCCCCAAATGTTTGGTGTAAAAGAATCAGCAGATACCAAAGGTCACAGGGCAAATTCAGCACTTATGACAAGTTAACCAATAGGTAAAACAAAAGGATGAGGGTGATTGGGGGTACTATAAACCACTCTCTCTTCCAAGACCTTGCAGCTCACAGCATGCTGTGTACAATGCATGCAAGGTTATTGCTTGAAACAATTCAACATGATCCAAGTCCATCCAGACACAAAGAAATAATTCATTCTTTTCCCATGGCTGGGCACAAAACCCCCCTCATGCCATATTGCCATGCAGGGACAAATAGGTGTTTCTTGTTCAGTGCATCTGTATGAACTCACACTGCCTGCCTGCAGTGAGACTTTGAGGAAGGTCTGCAAAGGTTTGGGTCACTCTTACTTTCCCTAAACCACCCCATCCCATTGCTGCTTTCCCAGGCACAGCCACGGGCACCAGAGCCCATCCAGCACCAGGCACAAACCAGCTCATGCTGGGGGCAAGAGGGACCTCTCCAGCCTCTTCACCTTCCCCAGAGAAGGGCAAAGACATTCCCCATGGTGATGGGGGGCTGGCAGTGCCCACTGCAGAAACCTCCCCCTGGCCTGTTTTCTTTCTTTCTCTGTTTCCCCATTCAGGAAAAAAGCTTCTGTCACAACAGCTGCTGATTCATTTTCTGACTTGGTGCCGAGCATGCCAGACATAACATTTGTTTGCTGCCAAAGTGGTAAAAACAATGACTTACCAGCTCATTTTTCTTCAGTTGATTATGTGGTGGTGGTGGGGGAGATAGGAGCTTTAATTAAAATTAGATAAGGAGGAGAATAAATCCCCTGAGATGCAAAGAGCAGTGCTCTGGAAGGCAGGAAAGGGGAGAGCATCTGAGGAGGTGCAGGAATAACCATCACTAAACAAAGGGAAACAAGGGAGTCCATGGGCAGT
This sequence comes from Argya squamiceps, assembly GCA_037834095.1. Classification (NCBI taxonomy): domain Eukaryota; kingdom Metazoa; phylum Chordata; class Aves; order Passeriformes; family Leiothrichidae; genus Argya; species Argya squamiceps. Next base: position 12,020,947 of record JBBMKD010000194.1, read on the forward strand.
GGTGAGGGACTCTGTGGTCCCTTGCTGCCCTTCACCAACTTCTTGTCTCTGCACTTTCCACCAACAGCTTCCCAGAAAACTTCCCAGTAGCCCTCAGATCCAATACTTTGCCTTCCAGAGTGAGAGGAGAGAAGTCACCTAAAGATGGTTCCAGTGAGGGCAGACAGGTATACTGGTCCTTGATCCTTTCCATCTTTCTTCCCTGACTTGTCTGCTGTGATGGAGGAGTCCCACCACCAACATTTATTTGTTTCTTCAGACACTGATGATGATCTGCTCAGTAGAGAGAATCTACACCCACATTTTAGAACCCACATTTTAGAAGTGTTCAGGGCAGACTGGACTAAGATTTTGGCTTGCCTATTACACACTAGAGCAAAATCTGGCTCCAGTGAGTGAAAAGTCATGGTAAGCAGTGTAACAGTGAGGACCTGCTGTGGAAGAGCCACCCAAAGCCATTATCCCAACACAACCATTATCATTTAATCTGATGATAAAGAGAAGGCTAAATCATTCAGAGGCTACAAGAGAGATTTCTAAGACAGGTGGGGAACAATCATTCCACAGGTGGAATGTGGCTGTGTGGTGAGATACTACAGCTCAAACCAAGGACTCATCAAGGACTAGCTATGCCTGGTAACCTCTCATATGAGGAGGAAAAACTCGCTTTTATACTTTGCAAGCTCTTTCTTTTCTTGCTTTAAATAGTTGTTTGCTATCTTCATCTGAGTGGAATACAAAGAATGGCTATTTGCAACTGCAAAACCCAAGATCAAGGAGTCATTCTTGTTTAGCAGAGAAAATAAAATAGATACTAGACAACCTCTTCAAAAGGAAGGAAGGAAGGATTTTCAAGAATACCAAAAGAGGCACCTAGATACCACCAACAAGCCACTGAAAAAGCTCTTCCACCTTCTTGGAATATTTTTGGAAATTCACCTCATTATGTCAGCTTGTGTTCAGAACCTGAAAGGAGTATTTTCACCACCATACTCTCACAGAATGGGGAAGAAGGGATTTAAGAGGTATCTTATATTCTCTGCTCTTATCTCTGCTACACAACTAAACTATTCTTTCCTTGACTCGATCCACCTGCATCACTTCACAGGTCTGGTACACAATGTCTCCTTGGATGACACTGCTAAGTTACTTCACTGTAACAAAACAGAAGTGCTTAAAAACATCTCAAGTTGCTCTTCTCAACCAACCACGTTACGAGAACACCACCAAGAAAGGTTTGCCCCTCCCATGACCTTTTGCTGATTCAGATCCCACAGCAAGCAATGCTGCACTGCAGAGCCATGCTCAGGCTGTGGATTGACATACCTGAGCACCCAGAGACACCCTGCCCTTCTTGGCTTCAGTCAGACCTGCAGCTTCTCAGCACCTTTGCAAATTAAGTTTTGAAACGAACACTTTAAATTGTATTGTTGCATAAGGTCCTTAATTTCCAGTTTTTTATCAGCAGGAATGATATTGCCATACACTAGACCTGTTTTTGTATTACTATGGTTCATCAGAAGGTTTTATGTTAATACCAAATCAGAAATAATACACACGTGATTCATAATAATCTAACTGAATGGCTGCACTGAATGTATTGCGAGAAATCCTGGTTAGGCAAGAAACTCATTAAAGAAATAGTGACTACTATTATCCCACAGCATATATTGTTCTGCTGGAAAGTTTCCTTGAGTAGTTTCTTTAATTAGCAATTTGATATTTTGAAACAGTGTGATCTCCACAACACACAATTTGTAACACAGACTTGGCTGGCAAAACAAAGGAAAACAAGCAATCTTTTCAGAGTTTGCATCTCTGGGGCATATCTTGTCATTCACTGCTGCTTATATGTATACAGCATGGTAGCACTGTTCTTGTGGGATTTTGATTCTTAAAAGTTACTAAAATAAAGAACCTTTTTATTGGAATATTATATATTGTCTTTTTTCCCCCCCTTTTTTTTTTTAGAAAAATCCACATAAAATATTTGCATAACTTTGGGCTATTCAAATAGAAGCCATTGACCCCAGCTGTGTTCTAGTGAATGAATCATTTATGTAGGAGCTCACTGCACAGAACGTATGGTATTTTATCTTTGCTGGGTCCCTGCCAAACACAGTCTCTAACAATTTCTCCCCTTTGCCGCATTTACTGCTTGATATCCTTTAAAATACACCAGCTCCAAGTGTGAGAAAGCAAAACAGATTCTGGCTGGCTCTGGCTGAGAGCTGCTTGTATGGATAACCCTGTGCTGGCACCGAGGTGCCCTTGTTTTTGGAGAACATCCATTCCAGATCTGAGACTCTCCTTGCACTGGTTGCTCTTAATAAACATCGAATCAAAGTTAATTTAAACCCGCAGGGAAGTGCAGAAGCCCAGGAGCAAGGGAAAACAGGGATCCTCTTCATAAACAACACAGGAACTGCCCCAGTGAGACAGACAAAATTCCTCTGCCTGGAACATCCCAAGCCCTGCACCTGCAGGGAAAGCCTGCAGGGAGTTAGGGAGGATGTTTCTGCCACAGCTCTTCTCAGTTACAGCTATCTTCCAGGTATCACTTTAAGTGGTATTTGGGCAAGACATATTTCTGCCCAGAAGGGCAGGGGGAAAAAAAAAAGATTATTTCATTAAGTGACTGAGGCACTGCATGGCCAAAGCCACTATTACACCAGGTTTGATTTGAAACGGTGAGTGAGAGGTCAGACTCTCTCTACACTCATCTCCCGGGGGAGAGGAGATAAGGCAGAGTGCTGAGATTTCCACGCTCCCACATGAATAGATAAGGTCTGAATGAGCAGCCTCGTCTGTAGGCTGCTTCCCTAAGTGTTTTTCATAGCTTTCACTGGAAACCCTCATACCTTTCTACACTGAATCACATAATTATGGTTTCCACAAGAAATTCAGAGCGGGATCTCCTCCCACAGAATTTCCTCTCACCTGCACTCCTTTCATCACCAAAGATGACTATTTGTCAGCACTACCTCTGCTGCTGAAAGGGTTCACAAGCAGCTCAATTTAGCAGCCAGAGTCGAGAATATTTCCTCATGCACAAGCTTCTGAAACGTGTTTGTGTGTGGCATGAGCATCTCCATGAGGAATCATTCATTCAGGACACACTTGCACTCTCGATGTGTTCTCCCTGCTAAGCAAGGAGCTCCTTTGACAACAGACAAGCTCCATCACCAGGAGGTTTCCCTCTGGTTTCCCAGGAAAGCCTTGCTCAGATGGAGACACTGCCAGCAGGATGCAGCCCCATTAATCTCTGCCATCCCAGTTCCTCATGCCTGAGCTGTTCCCTGTCACAGGAGGCTCCCTCTTCATCACACCCTCCCACGTGCAACAGGAACACAATAGCCTGGTTAAACCTGACCCTGGGTAAACTCCAAACACAGACAAGACTGAAAGCCACCAGTTAATTCATCTCTCAGCAGCAGATTGTTTCTGATGTGAAATGTTTGTTCCCATCCCCTCAAAAAAGGAAGCCAGAGTTTCACAGCTCTGCAAGTCCTTCCTGAAAGAGTCACCCAAGAAGCTGCACTGACACCAGTGCCAGTGTTCCAGAGCTGAAAGTGCTGCTGTAATCACACGTGACTGCTGTGTAAACTCCAGTTTTGGTTGCTCATAACTTCATCTATAATTAATTGTTTAGGCTGAAAATTTCTCCAGCTGGATTCAGCCTCAGGCTAAACTCTTTCATTTTGGCTGAAATGGCTTGTGTCTCTCCCAAGAATATATTTAAGGGAAAAAGACTCTCTTTTGCCCCTGTTAAAAGGGTCTTTTTGTAATTTACTGAAATGTTCTCACCACTCCATGCTTCTAAAAGCAGCACCTTGAAATACTGGCAGACTTGAATGCTGTGAAACACGTCTCTTCATATTGTCAGGGGGAGAGAAGGATCACACTTTGGTGTTTTCAGGCTCAGATTTCAATATATAAAAACATATATAGGTATGTATATACATACATACACACACAAATATACATATTTAACTCTGACTACCCTCAGTGCTGAGCAAGCTTGGTGTGCCAGACACACCAGTGAGGGGACACAAACACAGAATCCAGCAGAGACCAAGGACAACTCTCCAGCTACAGGGCCTGGTAGAGCTTTCACTGCCCTTTTTGCAGGTTGTCTGAGGTACCAGGCCAGAAGAGAGCTGGAGGCAGGTCAAGATGAGCAGGACACAGAGAATACAGAAGAAGCAGTGACTGAAAAGAGCCTGTGATGATCCTGGCCACAGAGCCAAATCTGACCTGTAGGCAGTGAGGATAACCCTGGGTGCACACAGAGCAGCAAAGACAAGTCAAAATGTTCAAAAGCAGCTCAGTAAATATCTTCTGTCTACTCTGAAAACAGCCAGAGGTGTCTCTACAGAGGTCTGTTCTACAGTGAGACAGAAATGGAAAAAATAAGTACATGATCAATCATGATAAAGAGCACAGCACAATGAATGCAACCTAAAGTTTCCTTCTTCAGGAATATCTGAAGTTGAAACTTTATGACAGGCTAAAAATGCTGTGCCCACTTTCAGAGGGGGTCCACACCCCGTGATTTCTGGCCATGCAGCAAACAGGCAGAAAGCACATCTGGCTGCAGAGAACAAACCCTAGAAGTGGAGAAAGTCTTGAAAAATCTGAATGGAAAAGTAAAAATTGCTTCATTAAAATTTTTACCAATGTGACAGAGTCCAGCGGAGTCATTAGCAAAAAGAAACCCCAGCACACATCTGCCCCTGAGCTAACCAGGAAAGCAAAATGGGCCCACTCTAACCAAGAAACTAAAACACTCCCAGACAGTTCTTACTACTCTGTGAACATGAGTCAGTACAAGTGAAAATGGTGCACAGATGGGCCAGCACAGAAGCAACAGAAGTGCCGTGATACTTACAAGGGGAGAGAGAAAAAAAAGTCTTTCTTTACAAGTGTAAATATACCAGAGAAATCATCCTCTCACAGCACAAACTGGGCTTTGATGTAGCAAACACTCCCAACCAGGGAAAAGGAGGAGTAGGCATGGTAGACATTGCATCTGGAAGACAGTCGGCTCAAAGCACTGAGTTTTCCAAGGTGTCACAACACACACAAACATGCCAGACACATTTTATAGTCTTCATGCAACCCAAGCACTGTCCCAGGCCATGGAGAGATGGAAAGAATTGTGAGATTTGGGTCCAACAGCTGGAAAGAGCATCCTGACAGCCCCACCAGCCCGGGCTCTGGTGCACTGCCCACAGCACTGGACATGCAACAGCTTAAAGACACACAAATCAAAGCTGGTGGCGCTCTGCATGGAGCCAGGAAAGCTGCCCCTGAAGCATTCTGTCCATTTCTGAGGTCCTCAGCACAGGAAGGGCAGGGACCTGCTGGGACAGGACCAGAGGAAGGCCATGAAGGTGACCAGAGGGAAAAGGATCCAGGGAGACCTTAAAACACCTTCCAGTTCCTAAAGGAGCTGCAGGAAAGATGGAGACAGACATTTTACCAGGGGCTGTTGTGATAGAACAAAGGGTAATGGTTTTAACTAAAAGAGCTGACTTTAACTAGCTGCAAGGAAAAGTTTTTTTACAATGAGGGTGGTGAAACACTGGCACAGGTTGCCCAGAGAGGTGGTAAATGCCCCATCCCTGGAAACACACAAGGTCAGGTCAGATGGGGCTCTGAACAACCTGATGTTTGGACTGGATGACCTTTAAAAGGTACCTTCCAGCCCAAATCATTCTATGGTTTTTGGGGCCCTCAGCCTCTCACAGAGCAGCAATAACATGGGGGTCTTTTTCTCCAGCCTCTCTCAGTGCAAGCTGCTCAGTTCACAGCTAGAGCACAGGGCTGGAGCTCTCCAGACTAATCACATTCCTCCCCACACGCCTTCCCCTCACCTGTAAAACAGCAGTAACAATATTTACACTTCTGCAGTTGGCTCAAGATGCGGGAATGAAAACTTAATTACCATCAGTGCTATTCACCTGTAAGGAACAGCTCACAGCCTGACCTGGGCAGGAATGAATAGCCCAGGGAGCCCTGAGTGGAGCTGCAGGACACAGCACAAATCTCATCCCAGTGGTAAAAGTTGTGGCAGTTTGAATGGAAGAAAAACAGCTTCCCCATCAGTTATGAACTTGTTTATAGTGAATTGTCACAGAATTTCATAATGGGTTTCCAGTTTGCAGGTCAGGCACGCTCCTGCCCTGCTGCTCTGCCTGCTGACTCTGCAGTGACACACATACTTGTGTTCTACAGGAAAAAAACATTTTTAAACAATAAATCTAGCTTTCCAAACCTCTCACCTCCCCCGGGTCCCTCTAACAACTTCTGTGGGTTTGTGCTACATTGTCTCACTCCTGAAGACCTTTTTTTTCCCCCCAGTGTTGTGTGAAAGACCAAGCACAGCAGGAGAAATCAATTAACGGAGCAGACAGCTATTCTGCCATCAAATGAACAAAATGAAATAGTACCAGAGACTTACACTTACAGTCACCCCTAAGTGTTTCACATGACAACAGCAGAGAAAACACAGTCCAGACTGTTGTTTTAATGTTGATAATATTCCAAAATCCACAGCGCTTACCGATTCCTCAGTGGAAATAAAACCTTTGACACCAGTGGGAATTCTGTCTGGGCATGAAAGCTGCTTGTTATGTTATGATCCAGCAATAAGAGTCTGTTTTGATTGTCAGATGTATAGCACCATTCCCTTCTACGCCTGCCCAGATCACCTGGACTGACAAGCAGAGGACAAAACTTCAGTGGAATTGTGTTAGACATGAACACATCTTGCACTCACGTGCTTTCTGCCAAGCCTTGTGCTGGTGAGGAGTTGATTCTGCTCTCCACCACGGGCAGGGTTTATTTATACTCTGCAATCACCTCCCAGCAGCTGGAGGGCTGCCTGATGTGTCAGCCTGCTCTGCTGCAGAGAGTTGGCTTTTTTTTGCAGCTCAGCTGGTTTGTCACTGCTGCACACATCCTTGGACCTAGGACTGGGTGCAAGAAGGCTGCTAATTTCCCTCAAAATCATGAAGATGTGAAGGAATACAGGGGAGGGAAGGAGAGAAGGAAAGTGTGATGACACAGCAACATTAAGAGGGAAAAGAGTTAAAATTAAGACAGGAACAAAAATTCAAAGGCACACGAGTGTAAGACAGCATCACTTCAGGCATATGTCAAAATAATGTCAGATTTTTCTCTGTTCATTAAGTCAACAGTTAAACACCCACCAGCTCTGCTTTTTGCTAGCCCTGGAGTTTTGCTGCTCCTGGACAACCTCTGTGTGACATCAGCAGTAGAAACACCTGGGTTAGTCAGCAGATAACCTCCTTCAAGAGCAGGCTGAGTAACCCCCTCCACCTGTGCCATCATGAGGGCCATGGGCAGGGGTCAGGTCACAGGCTCCATATGGTGGAGACCATGCCAAGCACAACAGAAGCAGTGGGAAAATGGCCTGAATTTTATCAATTCTTCCTAGTTTTAAGTCACATGTAACAGCACTTACTCCAGTCCCCAGAGTTTGATAAAAAAGAAAATTATCCCCATAATACTAAATTTAAAGTACCAAATTCATATCTATCCAGCTAATGTGGTAGAGATCACCAGTCTCTGGTGAGGAATGGTCCAGCAAGGGAACATCTGGTCATTCTGGGAAGAATTTTCCTTCTCCAGCACTTGAGGTTAACTCCCTCTCATTTACAGAAGATTCAGAGAAAGAACTTGTCACATGAGTGCTTTTCTATAGTACTTTGAACCTGTAACAATATTTGATATAAAAATTATTTGATATAAAATTACTGCCCAATTACAAAATTTTGTGGTGCGGTTGAAGAAAACCCAAACAAACAACCTACATGCATTAACTTAAGAATAAAATGTTTCCTTTTTTGTACATAACTGTTATTTTATTCAATGGAACTTTTCCATTACAGGTAGAAGGAGGAGTAAACAAACAAATGCTTATGTTATAAAATATATAAAATATTATAATATATCCCCTTTACAAAAGGGGGATAACATTGTCCAAGGGGGAGTGCATACTAGATTGAGACTATGGTAATTTCCTAGGACTGTATTTAGATGAAAGAGTCTGGGATTTTTAGTGGTTTTGGCCTCAAAAGCCTTCCCACGGGATGTGTATAATTTAGCTGTGATAAGTCTCCCTTAGGTTTAGGAGCCAAGAAGACAGACTCATCTCTCTTTGCAAGAGCCAGCACCCAGAATTTGGCAATAAACACATTTTCCTCCCAAGCAGTGTCACCTCTGAGTTATACCTGCTCTTTGCCATTATACCAACCCAGGCACATAAATCACCCCTGCCCAGTCTGAGGGAAAAATCCCACACAGACACCTTGACTGCCCTGACATTACCTGCTCTGCACTCCAATTTCCACACTCCTCAGTCCAAATAAGGCTGCTTTATGCACTTGCACACTCTCAGCAACAGGAACAAAAACTGTGGTGAAAGCAAGCTTGTTTGTCTAAGGGTTTTGGGGTTTTTCCCATTAAAAAAACCCCAAAAAACTCGTTTGTAACTATGAACATTCCTCACCAGTCCTCACCTCAGTCAGCCAAAAATCACATGAGGTCTTTCTGAAAAACTAAGTTCTGTGCAATGAAGTTATTAACTGCTGGGAAAGGCAGAAAAGCTTTTTTACAGCTGTTCATTGACGCACTGAACGTCACCTCACACTCTGTAGCCCCTTTTGGATTCTGCAGACTTCTGGAGCAGGCTAAGAAAAAACAAAAACCTTGGCCAGAGCAGTTACACTGCTTCTTGAGACATGTTTTTTTTTTTTGGTTCAGGCCTCAGATTCTCAGCCAGCAATTTCTGTCCCTGGTGGAAATTAAAAAACCAAAACCAACAAATAAAAAACCCCCAAAAACAAACAAAACAAAACAAATATAAGCCAACCTATAGAAAATACCAGGTTTATCTTCTTTTCAGGAATCCAGAGAACAAATATGAGTTCCTAAAGCATTTACAAGAGGTGTGAAAAGACCCCAAAGGCCCAGCATCCTTCCATTGAAGATCACAGTTATTCTGACAAAGGCAGCAGAGCCTGGCTCTGGACCAGAGCACTCCCAGACACAGCACTGGGAATTGGGAGAGGAGCAGCCTGGACACCCCAGCTCCCCTTTGGCACCCTGTGAATCACATCCCTCCAGTGCTGCTCCCACAGAAGGGGACAGCCTGCTCATCCTGATGCTGCAGTGCCCACCACTGATGCCTGAGCCTGTCCACACAACAGCTTTAATGACTCTCAGAAACCTTTTCACACAGGGATCACAGTTTGTTCTGCTCCCTCCAGTTTCAGACAGGCACACAAACCTCCCTGGCTGTCATCCTGCAGCGAATGAGGCCAGAATTAATTCTCCCTGTTTAATTTATGTTTCAATATTTTTATTCTAAAACTCTACACGGATGCTTGGCTACCAGCAGGTGCATTTCATGGGCACATAAACCATACCCAAGCAGTCCTGTTCTCATTCCTGCGTGCTCCTGCCAGCAGCACACCACTCCTCACACCCAGCCTACTGCTTGGCTTCCCTCCCTCTTCCCCTTTTAAACGGCACAGACAGTCGATGAAGAGCCAGGCACTCACCTTGACCCAGACTTGAATCTCCACCAGACCTTCTCAGCAGGAACAACCAGGTTTGAAATGAGAGGAAATGCTTGGCAGGTGTTCCCAGGGGACCGGCCAAAAATAAATGCACTCGCTACTTAATTTCCACCTGAGTACTACTAACATTTCTCCTTTAAGAGCGTGGCTGAAGTGTTTGATTTACACCAGGTGAGGCATTTGTTTGCAGCAGCCCGGCAGACCCAGCACACAACAGGGAACAGTCAAACCCATTTTAATCACCTGTGTAAGGTGCCCGCGCTCTCCGTACAGACAAGGGATCTTTTAGGGTGTGATTAACTGCAATTAGGAACCCACCTCTCACCTTTGATTATAGCAGTAGTCTAGACAGCTAGTGTTGGCAGAGAACTGACAGACTTCAAATTACCTTGTACAAATATTCCCCAACGCATCGGTTCTGCAAGGAAACAGAGCGGAGGCTCTCTGGGATGAGGGTTACACCGAGCAGAACAACACTTGGCAGGCGGTGAGGAGCAGGTAAAGGCTGTTTACAGGGAGCTCTACCCAGCCGTGAACTTCCTTCCACCACCAGGCAACTCCCCGCATCCAGCACGGAGCGCCGCAGGCTGGAAAACCGGGTCCCGAAGCCCCCGAGCCGCTTCCTCCCGCTCAGCTGCTGGCACCGGAGGAGAAAAGTCTGCTGGATGTCAGCTCTGGCGCAGGACCAGAGCCGGCTGCATGGCCACCCGCCAGCCCATGGCTCAGGAAAACCTTCTCTGCCTTCTGCACGGGGATGCAGCTGGGACTGAGGAGCCCGGGAATACCCTCGAGTCCCATAGCCGCGGGTTGCTGGGTAGTGCAGGCTGACGGCTGCCTGGAGCTCTCATCTCCTACTACTGCTCGTCTTTTTTTATTTTTTTTTTCTTTCCTTTTTTTTTTTTTTTTAAGGAGCCACTTGGCTCATAACTTTAAACAAGACTTTAGAAAACAAGGCATCTAGAAAACTTGGCCAAATGCATTAGGCTAGCATCATTAAAGAATTCAATCTAGCTTCATTCATTCTTTGGAATTTAAAAGCTCCCCCCAACTTAGCAAGTTTTTTTTTTTACTTAAAAAAGGATTGTTGCATTTGAAAATAGTGCCATAAAATACTACCTGAGGTAGGAGGTAGACTAAGGTCGAAATGTAGTTCAGCCCCTGAAATTACTCGCTTGAAATTGTGTATTTTCATTTTCCATCCCAGATAACTGTGTGGCAAGGCTAAGCATTGCTACATGGCAGCTCGTTCTGCTTTTAAAACAGCAGCGCTTCACTAGTAGCTAAATTGATGTTTTCTGTGGGTCCATCACTTAAAGAGGGTAATTGATTAGTGCCTGTGAGGGGCTCAGATCTAACAGATTACATGTTCTGAGCCTGCTCAATTATTTGAATAGATTTGGGAAGAAAAAGATTCAGAATTTTGTGTGATCCAGTACTACCTTTCCCAATCAGCATTTCCCCTTCCCATATTTTTGCTCGGTTAGAAAAAAGTGTTCTAAGCCCAGGGAGCAGATTTTAAAGGGCAGCAAGAAGAGCTGAGCATGACACCTGTTAAAATACAACGGAAAGTGAGTATATTTTTCCACTGAGAGTTTCTCTGATGACTGTTTATTCCGCTATTTAAAGATCACAGCTTCAATCTAGCTAGAGAGAAGAAAATGGGAAGTCGCATCTCCGTCGAGCTCGGAGCAATCCGACGGGCAGACGGCACTAAACAACCTGCTGTGTTCGAGGCTCCAGCCTCACAACACATCCTCTGTGGTGCAATTTGGAAGCATTTAAGCTCAGCTGCCTTAAACACAGCCCAGAACCAAGAATAGCCTCGGCTCCCGGGCACAGGTCAGGCGATGCTGAGTCACTTGCTGGCCGGGGCCCAGACTCTCCAGCTGCCTTGGGCTCGGCCTCCTTAAAGCCACAACTTGTGCCCGCCGCACACAGCTCCAGCTGGGCATCACCAGACAGGGACGGCACCCTCGGATGCCAGCGGCTTTAGCCAGATGCACCATTCCAACATGAATTCCTGCTTCGCACGGCCCTGTTTCCCTCCAGCTTCGGAGCGCGGCACTGCTGCTGCCTCCCTGCCCATTCAAAGCTACATTCATACATCTCTTTGTAATTATGAATCAACTCCCAGGCATCGGCGCACACCCCAGGCTCGCACAGAGCGGCAAACAATATACTGTCACGGGTTGCATCAGCTGCACGATGCTCTCTCATGCCTTCAGGCTTGCTAAAGCTGATCCAACGCTAATATAATAATAGCCTTTTTACCCGCCTCCTCCCCCAACAATTACCGGAGGCTTGGAAAGCCATTGAAATGCAAATGGCACACGGAGAGGTTATTGGGAACCAGACTGGGAAGGTACAAATGCTGTCCTGCTAGTTTCCTTTAGTTCGACAAGAACGGGACCGTAATCCTGAATTTCTCTTTGTAGAAACGGGGAGAGAGGCAATATTGTGGATGTACAGAAGGCCAAGGGTAGAAGCTGAGGAGCATCTTCTCCAGCATCACTTCTCTGTATCTGGGACCCCTGTTACTCTCCTTAGCGGCTTCGGTAGCAGAGAATTGCACGGCACAGAAGCGTCTGTAGCTCCGATAACAGTCCAGACGTGCCAACTACCCAAACTCACAGAAACACGCCCAGTGTGGGTTTGAAAGATCTTGCCGCCACAAGGCAAGGCACCGTGGGACTAAACGACCCACACACTTCTTCAGGCTCTCAGTCCCCAATAAAGCCTCAGCAATACCTCCTAAAAATAGGAGGTATCCTCATCCCCTTTTCTGTAGCAAAACAACCTATAAATACCACAAAGAAGATGTTTACCCTGTTACTAACAATTCCCTACCCCCGTTCAAAAGAGCCAAAGAGAAGGAGAAGGTCCAGCACCCGGTGCACAAGGGGTAACTTGTTCGCTTTGGCGAGGAGGCGGCTGAGGGCAAATCTAAGGGCAGTTTATAGCTACTCAAGGGCAGTTATTAACATAGAGCCAACACAGCTGGGGAGGGACTAAAGGGTCAGTGGGAGGGACAGATGACACCAGGAGAGGCTTCTCGCCAAGGTAGTGTGACAGCACGGCCATCGGTCATCCCCAGGGAGGAAGGGGAGTTCTCAGCCCCGGAGGTTTTCAGACGTGGTGGGGCTGATGTAACCCACTGTCCGTGGGTCCCGCTCCGATGGGGCCTTTGGGCTGGAGACCTCCAGAGGTCGCTTCCAGCCAACAATTCCGTAGCTCCGTAAACTCCACGTTAAACACTTGGCACTAAAGGGTGAAACCGCAGCAGCTCCTTCCCCTGTACTTCTGGAGCGGGGCAGAGCAACCAGACCCGCACCACCGCCCCATCCCCGCACCTCTGCGGTCTCCCAGCGCTGCCGTCGGTGAAGCGGGGGTGCCATTCACGGGCACAAGGGGCTCCCCCGCCGCCGGGGGGGAATCTGTCAGAGATTGAAATGAGACAGCGGAGACCCAGCAGCACTCCCGAGCCCTCCCTCCCTGCGCCTCTCCCCACCGCTATTTTTGCCGCTCGGGTGAGCAGATTTGGCACCGACGTGGGCAGCCCCACTCACAGCCCAAAGGAAGGATGCGCGCGGGCGTTTTCACCGAGAGGAAAAAGCCGACAGGTTCAGGGGCTGGGCCATGCCCCGGGGTCCCCCTCACAGTCACCCCCTGCCCCGAGCGGGGCCGAGCGAGCCCGAGTGAGCTCCCGTAACCCCCCTTCTGCCAGCCACGTCCTCCATCGCATCCGCCTGGCCCGGCCGGGGCGGTGCGGGCCTGTGTGGGCGGTCCAGACCCTTTAACCCCCCCCTCTGGAAACCACGTGTCTTCCATCGCCTCCCCCAGGCTCAGGTGGGGCTGTGCCAGCCCCTGTGGGTGTCTCTGACCCGGTAACTCCCCTGATAACCCTCCTCCAGCCGGCCTCGTGCTCTGCAACCCCCTCCCCGAACCCCAGCCGGGACCCTGTGAGCCCGTGTGGGTTCCTCAGTTCCCTCAATCTCTGCATTATTCCTCCTCCAGACAACCTCCTCATCCTCCCTCGAGTGGCCCATGTGGGCTCCCCACACTCCTGAACACCCCCATAATTCCCTTCCTGGCAGCTTTGTTCTGTGCCATCACCAGCCCCAGGTGGGGTGACCCCCTGCCCGCTGCTGTCACCTCTGTGACCAAATCGCCTCCACAGACACAGAGCTGGGACATGCACAGAACACACCATGAAACCCCTGAGGGGTTCGATGGCTTCACATTGGGGACCCCCAGTACAGCCTGATGGGGTCACCTCCCTCCCCCAACTCAAATGTCACCCGTGTCACACAGGTGGGCTGACAATTGTCACTCCACTTCCCTCTCCTTGCCCCTGCTGTCACCTCATCCCCTCTCACCCCACCCTGGAGTCCTGGTGATGTCCCCACAGTGCCCATGTGCCCCTGCCCACAGCAGGGGGAACGTTTCTCTGCTCTCTTGTCCCAGGTCACAGCCACCAGCACAGCCTGGCAGAACTTGCCCAGTGTCCCCTTGGGTTTGGGGGTGCTGTGGCCACCCCAGGGGGTGGCAGCAGGGCTGGGGGTGACGTGGAGGTGACATCCCCTCTTTGGGCTGCTGGAGTGGGACATGTGGATGTGGGACAGGAGCCAGGGGGGTGGGATGGCAGAGGGGGGGACACAGGAGAAGGTGACATGGTGCTGATGCTCAGAGGTCTGGGATGGGTTTGCTTGGCCAGTGGTGCTCCCAGCACTCCACACCACATCCCCTTGGGTGGGCTGTCACTGGTTCTGGTGGCCTCGGTCTGTGACTGCAGGGAAACCATGGGGTCGCTGCCCTCCCGTGCCGGCCCTGGACCCGTCGTGCCACGGGGGTGACCCCCCCAACTGCCATGGGGGCATCCAGCCCCCAAACCCACTGGGCCAAGTGCCACAGGCGGCCACCAGAGCTGCCACCAGCTCCTGCTTCCCTGCTCCTTGCTGTCCTCAGATGCCTCTGTGCTGCTGAGCTGGCTGTGCCGTGTGGCACTGGCTCCTTGCTGTGCCCGGGCGCTCACAGGTGCTCAGGCCCTTCTCTCCCTCCTTCCCCCTCTGTCTTAAGTCCCTGTTTCCTTCTCTGTCCTCGTCTTTTTCTGTCCCCTCCTCCTCTCCCCATCCTTCCTCTCTCCCCCCTTCCTCTGTCCCTGTCCCGCTCTCTGTGCTGGCGCCGGTTCTCTCAGCTTTGCTCCGCTCACTGCCAGGACGTCCCAGCTGAGCCCACAGTGCTGGCACTGCCAGCCCAGCCCGGGCCATTGTCCCCATGTGCCAGGGAGGGGCTGGGAGGGGGTCACAGCCTGGGGGGACATGGAGGGAGCCAGGTGGGCTGGGGGAGGCTGTGAGCTGGGGGACACTTGGGTGGGCTGTGACCAAATGAGTGTGGGGCAGAGCCGACGGTGGTGGTCGTGTCTTTGCCAGCGAGCGGGGCCGGCAGCGCCGTCCCGGGGCCGGCAGCGCCCGTCCTGCGCCCGCACGGCTCGTTAGTGCCAACTCCTGTAACGAGTTGTGTTTTCTCCCCTCACTGCTCTCTCTGCTGCTTTGTCAGACTATGCCTTTGTGCACATGGAGAACGAAGCCGATGCTAAAGTTGCCATCGAAAACCTAAATGGGAAGGAGGTGAAGGGGCGCCGGGTGAACGTGGAGCTCTCCACCAACGTGCAGAAGAAGGGCACGGGCCAGGCGCCGCCGCCCGCCCTCGGCGTCGACAAGACCAAGCGCATCGGCCTCGAGTACCGCGAGAAGTTCCAGCCCAAGATCGAGGGCTTCGACCAGCAGCGCCGGGCGGCCGACGCCGCCTTCCCCTCGGCCGCGGGCGCCGGCCACGCCGCAACCCCCTCCCTGTACGACTCCCAGCAGCGCTTTGGCGCCAAGTACGACGCCTTTGACGTGCAGCCCCGGCCCGCCTCCCCCTCCTACTTTGGCAGGGACCGTAGCCCGCTGCGGCGCTCACCCACCCGTGCCGGCTACGCGGCGGTGACGCTCCCCATGGCGGCACAGCCGGCTGCCTACCGCGCGCAGCCCTCGGCCTCGCTGGGGGCCACGTACCGAGCCCAGCCCTCAGCCTCCCTGGGCGTGGCCTACCGCCCTCAGCCCACCACGGGCCAGGCGGCCGCGTACCGCGCGCAGCCCTCGGCCTCGCTGGGCAGCGCCTACCGCTCCCAGCCCGCCGTCAGTTCCCTGGGCGCTGTGGGCACTCAGCCCGCTGCCGCCAACTCCCTCGGCTCCTACGGCGCCCAGCCCGCTGCCGCCGCCTCGTACGGCGCACAGCCTGCCACCGCCAACTCCCTCAGCTCCTATGGCGTCCAGTCCGCCTCCCTGGCCTCCTCCTACGGTGCCCAGCCCGCCTCGGGCTACTCGGCGGGCTACAGTGCCCAGCCTGCCATTGCTGCCTACGGTGCCCAGCCCGCTGCTGGCTCTGCCAGCTCCTACAGCACCCAGGCCGTGGCTGTGCACGTGGCGTCCTACGGTACCCAGCTGGCCGCAGGCTCCTACGGCACCCAGCCCATGGATGGCCACGCCGGCTCCTACGGTGCCCAGCCCAGCGCCGCGCTGTCTGCCAGCTCTTACAGCGCCCAGGCCGTGGCTGGTCACGCCGCTGCTGCCTACCAGCCCGTGGCCGGCCACTCGGCCTCCTACGGTGCCCAGCCCGCCTCGGGCTACT
>JBBMKD010000194.1:12043148-12058606 GCA_037834095.1 Argya squamiceps
GCCACATGGCCTGGGACATCCCCTGGGTCACTTGGGGTCAGCTGTCCTGGCTCTGTCCCCTCCCAGCTCCCTGGGGACCCTCTGGCTGCTGGGGTGGGTGAGGAGCAGGAAAGGCTCTGGGGAAGAACTGCTCAGTGATAAAAACAGCCCTGAGTTATCAACACTGTTCTCAACACAAATCCAAACCACAGCCCCACACCAGCTTCTGTAAAGATTAACCCTACCCCCACCCAAACCACCACATCCCCAGTTTTCAGCCCTGCAGCCACAATTACAGGAGGAAAAGGAACTTGCTGTGTTTTTGGACCTTCACTGGGAACCACAAGCCCAGTGAGCCAGGGTCCCTGTCTCCTCCTCTGTGCCTGGTGAGGGCTGGGGGCCATTCTCTGCCCTGTGCTAATTTCCTCTTGGCCTCTTGCAAAGTGCTTGGGCTGTGGGAATAAAATAATGACACTGCCCACATCCTTTCCCCTTTAAGTATGTACTTTGTTCTTCCTTTAAAAATCCCCTCAAAAACCAGCAAGAAAGTGGAAAGGAAACCCAGCTCCCTTTCTTATCAGATACACCTTTAAGTTATTAAGGGTTACCTGAGGCATTTTCCCAGAGAGGGTCAGAGATTTTCAGAGCTCCTGTGAGGGCTGGGACAGGCTGAGCTCCTCCTGCTCTTCTTAGTCCTTGGCCACGATGTCCTGGTACCCACTCCAGGCACAGAAAGTTGGGGATCACCCCATCCTCATCTCAGCTGCTGAGCTCAGGCACTCCGCAGAAGGGGAGGAACCTTAAATATTTGTGCTCTGAACCCATCAGCCCTTTGCTCTGGGTGCAGTTGATCTGGGATAATTGGCAGCAGGTGTTGGCAGGGCTGTGGCAGAGCCCTCTTTGACACAAACCTCAAAGAACAGTTTTCATATTAAAGTTGCTTAGAAAACATCACCTGCTGCATGTGCTGAGATGGCAGGGAGCCCTGGAAACCTGGAAAGCTTTGAGTGCTGATACTGAGGAAAACTGCTTTGATTGGCATCTCGTGTTTCCAGAGCAGGGCTACCTGGTCTGGGAGCATCCTGTGATGGAAGAGCTGCTGGAACATTTGTTTCACGTGGGGGCAGAGAGGGGGGAAACTGCTGTGGGGCCAGAGATGGGGCAGAGATGGGGCAGAGATGGGGCCATCAGCTGCCAGCCCTGGGCATTTCATGGGAAAGCCCCACACAAAGCCTTTCCTGGCTGTGCTCCTGCTGACCTTGGTGGGGCTTTGCTTTCCCTTAGAGCTGTTTGGGCTTGCTGCTGGCAGCCAGAGGTGTTTGTCTGTCTGTGCAGGGTTCCTTGCAGCCTCCTTTGCCAAATAGAAAAGGCTCTGTGCCAGCCAGTTACCAGATGCAGCTGTTGGCAAAGACAAGGGTGATTCCCTCTGGGGTTTTAAATCTTGCTGTGGAGGAGTGGGAAAGGCTGTGCAAGAGGGCAGCAATGAGAAACTCCTCCCTGCTGTGTTTTCTGTCTGCACAGGGACCTGCTGGCAGCTCCTGGCGTGGCTGTGGCAGCACAGACTGAGCCCCCAGCTGCTCCCCCAGGGCTGTGGGGCATGGCAGGGTGTGCAGGGTGGTGCTGCCTCTTTAGATACTTTGGAAACAAGCTGGGGGTCTGTCCTTCCACACCAGGTGGGGAGAAAATGCATTCAGAGCTTTGTGCAGGCTCAGGCTGGATGGGCACTGCATCCCTGGGGCATCCAGTGTGTGTGGCCAGGCAGGTGAGGGCTCAGCTGCTCACCAAGGTGCCCTTTTGGCCCTGCCCCACACCGTGGTGCCAGGGATGTCTGCTGGGAAGGAGCAGGCTGGTTTTGCTGGTCACATTCTCCTCACCAGCTCCCATCACTCCTGCTGGGTGTGGAGCTTATTGGGTACCACTGCCAAATAATTTATATTATAGTAAACCTTGAAATCAGATTGCTACAGACACCTGCTTGTGATGCAGCTGCCCCAGCACACAGAACCGTGGTGTTATCCTGTGGCTTAGAGCCCAAGTGAGGTGTGTTGCCCTGAGTTGCAAATTTCAGAGCTTGCCCTGGGGCTGTGCTGCCTCTCCTGCCTCATCCCGGGGCACTGGATAGAAAAGGGCAGAGCTGGGGCTGTGGTGGAGCTGAAATTCCCAGCAGGGACCTGCATGGGTCAGGACAGCAGTGCCCTGGCTGTAGTGGAGGCTTTTAGGCTTTTCCCTCAATAGGTTTCAAACACAATCACCATCAGTCCCTCCACAAAGAGAAAGTCTTCATTATGCAAATTCTCATCTTAAAGCTTTATTCATGTGCTTCCTGGCAGGCTTTCCTTTAATCTCAAGAGTGAGATTGCTTGGAATTACCATACACCCTGGTTAATTGCATTAAAAAAAAAAAATCAGCAGAGGTTGTTTTTTACCATAATCAAGAGTGATTTTTGATTAGTACTTCTGAAAATCAAAATGTTTCACTGAGAATAGAGAGCAAGGACAGCAGCATTCCCTCATCCCAGCTGGGGGAATGTGTCCCACTGCTCCTTACTGGTCATGCCCTGGGCTGGGGTGATGTATCCCCATGATGTCCCACTGCTGGGAGGGATGCAGGGGGCTGCTTCTCCCACACTTTGCTCCCACCCCTTGCTCTGGGGGGCTGCTGACAGCTTGTTTGTGCAGGGCAGCAGCTGAGGAGACAGACTGGAAGTTCAGTTCTGCTTTTTCAAGGCAGAGCTGCCCTTGAGGAAGAGGAGGAGGAGGTGTGTGCTGAGGAGGCAGCCTGGCCTCTCTGCAGCTGCACAGGAGCTGCCCCAGCAGTGCAGCTCCCTGTGACAGCCCAGCTCTGAGGAGCACTGCTCTCCCTGCACACATGGAGCTGTGCTTTGGCCTCAGCAGTCAGCAAGGATTTGGGATTTGCAAGGAAATTTCCCACACATTTGGCACTGGCTGGGGCCAGCGGTGGTGGAGAGGTTGGGGAGTGTGAGGCTGTGCTCTGTGCTGACAGGGATCTGCTCTGTGCCATCACCTGCACCAGGACACTTCCCTGGGGACACTGAGTGCTGCCCAGGCACCCAACTGCTGCAGGGCAGAGCCATGCCCATGGAGGAGCAGCCACTTACTCCCTACAGGCTTGTGGGGCTGTGTCTGTGCTGAGATGGCAGAAAAACCCCACTGTGAGGGGGCAGAAACCCCACTGTGAGGGTGCAGAAAACCCCACTGTGAGGGTGCACAAACCCCACTGTGAGGGTGCAGAAAACCCCACTATGAGGGGGCAGAAAACCCCACTGTGAGGGTGCACAAACCCAAACCCCACGGTGAGGATGCACAAACCCCACTATGAGGGTGCAGAAAACCCCACTATGAGGGGGCAGAAAACCCCACTGTGAGGGGGCAGAAAACCCCACTGTGAGGGGGCAGAAAACCCCACTGTGAGGGGGCAGAAAACCAAACCCCACAGTGAGGATGCAGCCCAGAGGTCCAGCAACACAGCCCTGCTCCCAAAGCCCTCCTTCCCCAGGCCCCTGCCCAGAGGTGCCAGCAGGGCTGTGGGTGCCCAGGCTCAGGGATAACCTGGAGCCAAAAAGATGAGCTTGGTCACTGGGGACACCCTTTTTGGCCACCACAGTAGCTGCTCTCCTGCTTTCCTCCTGCTTTGCTCCTAAGGTGGATGTATAAAAGTCAGGCAGTTGGAATTACTTTCTGCTGCCCTTGTACCTGCTTTGCATTCTCCCCTAATCTCCCAGGCTGTCAATCTGGTACCATTGCAGGCTCTCTATTCCCAGGGAAGCCAAACACATCTATATTGAACAAAGAGATCCGTGGGCTGGTGCTAAAAATGGAGCACACCTCTCCCCAGTGCTGCAGACGGCCTGGCAATGTACTGGGTGTGAATTATGATACTGTAATTCAAGCTTTGTCAAACATTGGGGCTTAATTAGAATATATATATAATTGTAAAAACTAAAAAGCTGACGAGTACAATTGTGTGTTTGAGCTGCCTGCTACAGAAAATAATGAGGAGAGAATACATTAAGGCACAAAACCCTTCTACCTTCAAAGAGCAGCCAGCTCTGATTAAAAATACCCCCAGCAAGGCAAGGGGACTCAGCAAGAGGTGGGGGGAGTCTGCAGTGCTGGCTTGGCCATAACTCTCTGCCCTGTTCTACAGCCTCTGCTGGACACAGCTGCAGCCTTGCACCTCCCCACTCTGGCTTTGGGGGATTCATTTTGGGGATTTATTTTGTCCCAGCTTGGTCTCTGATTAAATAAAAATAAATATATGGAAAATACATTCTAAAAATTAAATAAATATATTTTAAAAATAAATAAAAATATGGAAAAATGTATCTCCTTTGCCTATTCCCCCCTTATCACAGAGCTGCAGTGCCATGGGTGCTCCACTTGGCTGGTGGCACACAGGGCTGGAATTGCCCCCCGTTGCCCCAGGGGATGTGCATTTTCTCCCAGCAGCCAAAGAGCAGAGTTCCTCCAAAGACCCAGTGCAAGGGTGGGGAAAAACATGACCCCAACCATCCCAACAAGGATCCCATGCTGCTCCCCAGCACTGGGCAACCAGCAAAGGGGGTTTTGCAAATCCCTGCTGCTGTGGGATTTGTTGTGGGTGGGGGTGTCCTGCAGGGAGGGGACATGTCAGGACATGCACAGCCCTGACTCTGCTTCACGGGCATTATTCAAACTCTGCTGCAGCTCAGCAGCTTGTGGGTGCTGATGTGTAGGAATGGGAACCAACCTCTCCTGAAAAGTATAAATCTGTGAGATACTCTGTGCTGTGCATGGGTTCCCATCAGAGGATGGGCTTTGGGAGCTCCACTCCTCCTGGGATTGTGGAGCAATGTCAGGAGCAAAGGGATTGCACAGGACAGGGCAAGGGAGCAGCAGTGCTGCCTCCAAAAAACCTGCATGTGCATGGTAAACATGCCTACCAAGAGCTGGAGGGGTTTTCAGTGCCTGGCCATGAAGTACCAGATTTGTTACCACAATATAACAATAACAGAGTAAAACAATGAGGAGAGCATTCCATTCTTATCTGTTGGAGTGAGCAGGGGAGTCTGTGTGATGGCAGTGCTGGGTTATTGATCTATGAAAGCTCTCCTACATCTCTGTAACACCCTTTGCATGAAATAGAGATGTTGTCAGCTTCAATTATCTGGCAGTCGCCGAGGCCTGGGGGAATGTTGGAACAGGATGTTTGCCATGGGCAGCGTTGGGAAAGCCCTGGGTAAGGGGCTGTGCCAAGCACTGCCACTCCTTGAAAGGTTTTACTGGGCAATTCAGTGCATCCATTGTTTTCCCAACCCTCCCTTGGGCGGCATTCCCACCTCTCCTGGGAAAGCCCCCGGGATGCAGCTCCAGCCCAGGACTCTTTAGCAGTTTTTGTTTACCTCAGCCCCATGAGGATGGAGGGCCCGGAGCACCTTTCTCCCCCCTTGGCCCCCTGATGTGGCAGCTGGCTCTCTGGGGAGTGGTTTTGGAAGGGGCACCCTCCTCTCGTCCTGCAGGGAGAGTTCCAAGGGGAGCTGTCACCAAACCCAGCGAGGTTGAGGGTCCTTCTCAGCTGGCAGTGAGCCCCCCCAAAGCCAGGGGTGGGGAGCCCACTTTTGGGACACTGTTTTCCCTGCCAGGTCCATGTCCCCACTCTGGGGACATCTCTGTGCAGCCCCACAACCCCTGATTAGAAGGTGTGAGCTGCACACACCCCACAGCTGCCCAGCCCTCCACGGGGTGTTTGTGCTCCTGCACCAAAGCCTGGGGAGGATACACCGACACAGCAAGTCACTGCCTCAATATTGACTCAATCCTGGAGAGCAGAGGGAGTGAGGGAGAGGGAAGGGAGGGCTCCTGGCATGTTGCTGTGAGCTGGTGCTGCCACCACATCCCTCCTGCCAGCTCACACGGTGACAGAACTTCCTCTTTCAGGTTGGCAACGCTCCTCATCCCACCAGAGACACAACGTGGGTTTCCCCTCCTGCCTATTTTTAAGCACAGAAGTAAATAGACAGACACAAAAGTGCTGGAGGCCTGGTAGTTCCTGGAAATCCAGTAAAGACTTGTGAGAAAGCCATTCTGGGCAAGGAAAGCTGCACCAAATTGTCAGACTGACAGGGCTGGGGCAGTTGGCCAGCACAGTGATGGGTGTGTTGAGTCTCAGCAGGGATGTTGGTGGTTTGGCAGACCCCCTGTGCAAGCCCTGGAGCTGGGCAGGTGTTCTGCAGCACTGTGGATTGCCTTGCACGTTTCTGAATTTCCTCCTTCTCACTGACAGACTGCTTGTTAACCCTGCAGCCTCAGCCAGGCTGTCAGAGCAGGAGAGCACTGCCTGTCCCACAGTGCCAATGTTCCACCAGCAAAAAGAGGGAAAGGTTTTGGGAAGGGAGGCTGAGGGTGGCAGACACTGCCCTGCTGTGCTGAGCAAGAGGTTCTCCCTGTGGATTTCACAGGGATTTCCCCTACAGGGGAGCCTTGGCATCATCCAGCTCGGTGAGGAACACAGCCTGGGACACTCCTCCTGCACACACCCCCTCCAGCAGGGCCTAATTTCGAGCCTTTTCCAGGGGGGAGAAGCCCACAGCCACTTCCCAGCCCCTGCATCACATACATCACCCTCAGGGCTGCTGAGTGTGCCTTTAACAGGCAGCAAACGAGATGAGAGGTGATGTGTGAGTAAGTGGGAGCAGAGCTGCAGCTGTTGCAGTACTTAGTGACCACTCTGAGTAGAAGTTTTTTTCACTGAAAGGCTGATACCTGCTCTCTGATGGACTGCTGCCTCCCCATTGTTATTGTCCTTGTCAGTAAAGCTTTAAATTTATTCATGAAGCACACTGGAGCTCAGGTGGCAATAGCTAAATCCATTTAGCAGTAGGAATAAGAGGAAAGCCATTTTAATGTTCTCTTGCAGTGCTGCAGTACTTAGCAAACCCAAAGGATATTAATTACTCAGCGTGCTCCGAGATGTAAAAGCATGAATTTATCAAGACAAATACATTCAGAACTAGGGTAAGTCAACAGTAATTAATGCCATGCAAAAAAGAGATGGAGAAAGGAAGGATTAGCTGGCCCTGTTGCAGGAGAACATGATGTAGCCCTGAGTTATCCCTGGAATATGGGACTGGAGTTGTGGTGAGGCATCTCTAACAAAAATATCTGCCTGTGCCTGTCACATGTATCCTTGGGATGGGAGTTTGGTCCTGGTTCACATTTCCAAGGCAGAATGATGCAGGCAGCCTCTGAAATGCTA
This sequence comes from Argya squamiceps, assembly GCA_037834095.1. Taxonomy (NCBI): domain Eukaryota; kingdom Metazoa; phylum Chordata; class Aves; order Passeriformes; family Leiothrichidae; genus Argya; species Argya squamiceps. The sequence goes on from JBBMKD010000194.1 coordinate 12,050,383, forward strand.
AGTCGTGCTTGGCAGCCAGCAACAGCTTTTTCATGCAAAACCTTTGATGTTGGAAGGCACTTGAGAAGAAGAAGGGCACGGGGCTTTTTTGTTTGCCACTGAATTTGTCTGCACTGTCCCAATGTTTTCATGGTGTTTAGCAATCATATAATGGTGAGCACAGCCAGAGATGAGTGGCAGCTCAAGAGATGAATTGCTAGGCTCTCCTGGACAAATTTAAGCACTACATGTGTCTTTATACCATGTCCATTAGGGCAGACAAATGGAAAATCCAGAGATGACTGCCCTGCATTTAACAGTCACAGCATTTGGAGAGGGCTGATGCCTTCCTCATCCCCAGTGTTGGGTTGGACTTGGAAAGAAACAGCAAAAAAACTAAAGCAATTTGAGCAAACAAGTCTAACCATACCTTATTTAAAGGTGGTTGGAGCGAGCACAGCCCAGTGCTGATTTTTTGTCTCCAGGTCATGGGGATGATGCAGATGACTTCAACCTGGAGGATGCCCTGTTGGACCCTGTCACCAGGAGACGTAAGTCACATTCCTGCATGGCTTTAAAGAGGAGAAAACAAAGAGATGTAAAGAGATGTGGTTTGTTCTTTGGGATCTGATGCTGCTGGGAGGGTGGCAGAGGTTATGACTGCCCCATCCTGTCTGCCTGGGAGACACAGGGGCTGGGTTTGCACACAGGAGACAGTCCTGGAGACTGTGAGGAGCCACAGGGGCACAGCACACCTGTGCCCTGAGGTGGGAATGGCACTGAACCTGCCCTTTGGGCTTCCTCCATCCCTCAGTAACTCCTGCCACCAGGCCTGGCCCAGCTCTCCTGCAGGGTGCCAGGACAGGCCATGGGGTATCAGGCTTGGTCACAGGGCTGATGCAGCTCATTAGGATTTTGCAAAAGCCCTTTAATGCAGCACGTGAGGAGACCTGGTTAGAAATGACTGATGTGGAGGGAAAGTGGTGTTCCCCAGGCTGGAGTCCCTGCAGTGAGGGAAGGGAAGAGGCAGCACTGTCCCCCTGGCCTCCCCAAGAGCTGCATCCCACTCTGGATTCATCCTGTCAGCCCCAGAAAAAAGCCAGCCAAGGGTCTGGAGCTGGGTCACATCAAACCATACCCAACACACTGGGAATGAAGGCCAGCAGCACCACTCCAGTGTAATGGAAATTAATGGGAATGGAGCAGCCACAGCTCTTGCTCATAATTTATTCATATACTTGGTAATGCCAGCCACTATTAATAGGCAGTGGTTTCCATATTGCTCCTTCCCTTCCTCCCCCATCAATGGCTGCCTGTAGCTTGTTTTAGCCCAGGAGCAGCCAGGAGGGCTGGGATCTGAGTCTCAGGGTGTCACTGAAAGCTCCCCAGCTGACAGGGAACCTCCTGTGCATGACACAGCACAGGAAATGATCTGTCACTGCACTGACTGACCAGGCCAGGGACACCAAAACATGGGCACCTCACTGCTGCTTTCTGCACTGCTCTGTGCACTGTCTGCTGCTGCATCCTTAGAGCAGATGGCTGCACTCCCTGCTCCCCACCAGCTGGGATGGGGTGGGATGGGGTGCTGCCTCAGCTCAGGGCAGCAGTGCCCTGTGGAGCTCCATTTTCACCCCTGGGCAATCCTGATCCCTGTGGCCACACACTGTGTGCAGGGTGTTCACCCCCCTGAGTTTACAAATGCAGATGTCAGAAAGTCGTGGTGAAATCTTTGTCATTCATTCCCAATCCAGAAGGTGACATTTTTGGTGATGCCTGTGACTAACACTTTTCCTCCCCCTCTGTTTTGTCACAGCCACTCCCAAGGGCCCCAGGAAGCCAGCAGGTGGGACAGGTGGGGCAGGTGAGACCTTCTTGCACGCACATCATCTCAGCTCAGTGTGGGGTGAAATTCCCATGGGATTGGGAACTGTGTGAGCCCCTGTGGGCTGCCCCTGTGGGGCTGAGTGCTGCTGCCTCAGCAGCTGCTTTGGGACCCCTTTCCCTGCAGTTCTGTTGGCTGCTCTGTTCCTGTGCAGCCAAAGAAATGCAATATTGATATTTCTGTCCATGCTGAAGGTGAGTGGCAGTGGAGCATTTACAACCAAGGCAGAATTTTGCACACTTTGCAGTATTCTAATGGAGAAGACACAAATCACTGCTCAGCCACACAAGGGCTTTTGTTCCTGTCTGCCTGGCACCTGCTAGCTTTCCTTCCAGGAGGAAGCCCAGAGGATATTTTCCTTCCTTTTTTTGTTCTAAAATATCCCCAGCCCCCATGGGAAGTCCCATCTTGGTGACTCCAGGGGAGAATGGGCCTCTGACTGCTGGTGCACATCCAATGTGCTGGCTGGCCAGCTCCCAGCAGTGCCACAGTTGAGGAACCTCCCTTAAATTCACACCAGGTTTGCTGCCAGCAGCTCCCCTGGCTCAGTTCTGCTCAAAGAGTCCTTGTTAAAAACACACATGCTCACAGGAGTTAAGGGTTGCTCAGCCCTGCTAGAGGAGCTCTCACAAGTAAATCCTCTCACCCCTGCATGAGGATCTTGGCACAAATTTAGGCAAATTCAGCTGTCTGGCTCCTTGGCCACCATGGTCTGTGCTAGGGACAAGAAAAGCCAAGTGCCAGAGGCACAGGCAGGGCTTCAGTGTTTGGATCACAGCCCAGACCAGAGGCTGTTTGACCCAGTAAACTCCCCCTGGGAAATGGACACGTGGGGGCTGAGGCTTTGTCTCAGCCAGTTGCTTCTTCCCCAGGGAGTGTTTTTTGGATGAACAGATTAGTAGATGCCCTGGCCCCTCTGTGTGCATGCCCTGCTCAGCCCAAGGTCACTCAGCTGCACAGGGAGCAGTGTCCCAGCCACTGCCTCAGTCCCACAGCTCCTTCTCAATCTGCCCCAGCTCTCAGGAGATGCTGCAGGCACCAGCAGGACTCCCCCAAAAGTGAATTATTTTGGGATTGCTGGGGCTGGGCAGCAGCCACAGCTTGGCTGGGGAGACTGAAGTAGTGGCCAGGCTTTTCTGAAGCCTTTGTGATGGGTCACCACTGAGCAGCAAAGTGGCTGGATGCCCTTTTCCAGCTCCAGCCTGGTGTGGGAGGCCCTGGCAGTGGTGCAGCACCATTGCACAACACCCACAGAGAGCAGGGAGTGTGCCAACAGCCTTGTGCTGTCCCCACAAACTGCAGTGTGACAGTCCCTTCTCTCCTGCAGACTTGGATTTGGCTGATTTCTTTGACACTCCTGTGGAGACCACCACCAAAGCAGCCAAGCCAACCCCCAGACCCTTCCCCAGGCCAGGGAAACCAGGTAATGCAGAGCTCCCTGCAGGCTGGGGCATCCCCAGGGCTCCCAGTGCCAGCTGAAATTGTAAATAAAGAGCTGAAATTGCCAGTAAAGAGCCCTGAGCTGGCCCAGTGCAGCCCCAGCCTGCAGCAGGGTGGGGGTTTCACCTGAACCCACATTCACATTTTTGGTCTTTTTATTTTTTTCCCTCCCTCCAGACAGTGGCTTGTGGGATGTCATTCGTACCACCACGACCAAGCAGCCCAAAACTACAAGAGCTCCTCCTAAACACAACCCAGGTGAGCAACATCTCCACAGCTCCTGCTGCTTCACCCCAGCTCTGCTGCTGGCACAGGGGGAGGATTTGGGGTGTGCCAGGATGGTGGCACTGCCCTCACCCTGCTATTTCCAGCCTCTGGTCTGTGTGTGCTCACCTCAGACACCTTGGAAAATAACAAATATCAAAAGCCACAGAGAGGGCAGGGCATCTGAACATTACCCTGCATTTCCTGCAGGACCTCAGTGTTTTCTGGACCTTGTTCCATTCCTGTGCCTGCTGGAAGGCTGTGGGGTGGTTGTGACACCCAGAGGCTCAGGGTGTCACCCTGTCAGCTGGGCATTTTGCTGCCTGCCCAGGTCTGGATCAGGATAAGCTCAGGAGTGCACTGGTGGGAGGGCTGAGGAGCTCAGCTGGCTCTGTGCTGGGATTTTAGCTGCTGTTTATCTGAGACAATATCCTCTGTCAGAGCCAGGCAGCTCGTGGGACCAACTGAGCACTCACAGAGGAAAATAACTGCAAGGAATCAAGTCACAGGCACGTGAGCATGGTACAGCCACCTCCCTCCCTTCCATTGCCCGGGCCCTCAGGGCACCAGTCTGGCTCTGACTTTTCCTGCTGGCCTCACTGATCTGGTTGCCTGGCACTCCAGCTGTGGGGACACTGTTTCTGCAGGAAGGACATGGCATTTCCCACCACAGCAGTGGGAGGGAATAGAACTGGATGGGTGTAGAAGATCTGCCACAAGTCCCCACAGCAGAATTTGGAAATGCTTGTGTCAAGAGCTTCATCTCTTTCAACAGTGTTTTTCCCTGATTAATTAATGAATTAATTGCAGAGCTCCTCGGCCTCACCACACTGCTAACCCTGGTCTTGTTTTCCAGCAAAGGATCCTATGGATCTCGACTTGGCTGATGCCCTTGATGAAAAGAACGACAGGAAAGACCCTGGGAGGCCAGACCTGAGGCCAGGTGAAGGTAGGCTGGCCTCTCCTCTCTGTCCTGCTTGCCACCAGCCCTGCTGCTCCCTGGGACCTGCAGGAGATCCTTCACAGCCTGACACCATTCCCACCAAGTGATGGGATAAAGAGAAACAGGTCCAGTGTCCTGCCCACTGCAGCATCCACCCCCCTGTCCTGCCTGCTCAGAGTGGGGACATCTCCACAGGCAGCTTCATCCTGGGCAAGGAAGGAGCCTCCTCCTCAATGGTCCCTGGCAGAGAGGAGCTCTTCCTAACAACTTGTTCCCTGTCTGTGTGCAGGTTTTTCCCCCCAGGGTCTCTTCTGATCCATGAAGTTGTGGTGGTTGTGTTGAGTTCCCCCATCCCTGAACCCAAGAGCTCTTTAACCAGGGGCTGCTGGGGTTCAGAGTCACTGCCAAGGTGTAAATCCAGAGCAGGCTCAGCTCCTGGCCTGACACACCCTCTGGGCTGGGAGGGTTCTTTTTCCAGCCCTGAAATACTCTGGTGAATGAATCATTTGTCTGTGAGGATTGTTCCCCTGGGCCCTGGGGCTGGGAAGCAGACTTTGCAGGCTGCTTTATTGATGTCAGGATGGTTGTACACCCTGCTCACGTGCCTAATTAACAGGCAGGTATTTTATGACATTGTATTAACTAGCTGACTTGTCTGCACTTCGCTGTTCTGGGCTTGCTGACTTTTCAGGCTCCTGCAGGAAAGGTTGAGGTGCTGAACTGCTGGAATGTGGCCACAAACCAGCACACACATTCCCCCAGCACTGCTGTGCTCCCTGCACTGCCTGGGACCTCTCCGGGCTCTGCCATAGTCAGGGCTTTCCTTCTTTTCACACTCATTACTAAGCCCATAAATCTGGTGGGTTTTTTTGTGGTAAGCTGATGAATAAGGCAGTCTCCTCCAAAGGAAATCCTTCCCAGTGCACAGCATCAGAGGAGGAACCTTCTGCTGTCTCTGCTGCCATCACTCCCCTTGCTGCACCCCAGGGCTCCCTCTGGGCCTGGAGCTGAGACATTCCACAGCACCACTCATTCCAGATTCACAGACCCTGTTTCTCTGTATTATCCTGCATTAATTAGACTTGCCCACTACAAAGTAACTTTTTCAGGTGCACCAAAACATGCTGGTGCTCAGTTTTTCCCCTGGACTGTTCTGTCCCTCTGGGGAGGATGAGGGTCAGCCCCTGCCTGCAGGACCCCAGGCCCAGCTGGTGCATGGCCATGGCACACACAAACCACTTCTTCCTGCCTCCTCCACTCCCAGCCAGGGCTGACCACCAAAACATTTAATGAACTCTCCAATTATCAGCCATTTGTGATTATCAGCCATCATCACTCTTAAAAATCAATCATTTCAGTTAAAAAACAATACAGTAGCATTAAAACTAGTCAGTTATTACCTCTTCTATGACCTTAAAGTAATTCAGGGTTAACATCTGGTAGTTGTGAGAGAAGCAGTACTGCTTTCTGACCAGTCCTAGCTCCCCAGTGGGGATGGAGCAGCCCATGACCCCAACCTCTGGCACAGCTGTGGCTCCCTCAGGTGCCAACCACTCTTTGTTCCTTTTAAAGGATTTTCAGATGATGACCTGGCCAGCATTGTGGATGGTGGCTACAGCCCAGACAAGAAGAAGGGTGAGTGGTGACCTCTGTGGGGTTGTTTTCTTTAGCAGTCCTGGCTCAGGGTTCCTGGAGAGAGCCCTGAGCACAGCAGTGCTCACCTCCATGGCAGGGGCAGGAGGGGTCTGGGCCATGGAGCCAAGGGAAAAGTTGGGATAAAGTGATGGGATAAAGAGAAACCAAAAACCTCTGGTGCCAGCCATTGGAGGTGCTTGGTTTGGATTCCATGGAGGCCCCAGCCACGAGGGCAGACAGGACCTGTGTCTCCCCTGTCACCTGGTGCCATGTGTGGGCACCTGCCTTTGTTTGCCTTCCCCCACACAACCACCAATGTCTGCAACAAGGGGGAAACCCAGCAACAATCAGATCAGCCCTTCACAAGGATCCACAGCATTAAATATTGAAAGCAGCCACATAAAGAGCTGAACACCACCAGCCTAATCAACATTTAATAAATCCCTGTGCCAAGGACAAGATGCATCAGAGGCATTAATACAATGCTGACCTGCTTCCATAAATTCAGGGTGTAAGTGACTGGGCAAGGACTGCAGCTTCCAGTGGGGGCAGCTTCTCCTCCCAGCCCAGTTTCTCCAGGGAAGGTGATGCCAAAACAGACTTCAAGCCAATGGAGGGTTGGTTCCCTGACATGATGGGAGGTCACCTCCCTGTGACAGCACCCACGTGCTGTGTAACACTCTGGCAGCCCCTCAGGTTCCCTTGACACTCAGCAGTGGGGTGAGGGGAATTGTCAGACACAGGCAGAGGTGTCCTATGCAGAGGACCCCCCAAAACTCCCCCATGCCCACACAGAGGGAGAGGAGCAGCTCCAAAGCCCTCAGGAGCAAGGCAGGCAGCCCAGTGGAGTGTGGGGCAGCAGAAATGCTGCATCCCACGGACATATCTGCCCACCCCCAGGCCAGGGCTGCCCTGCCAGCCCTCCTGTGTCTGTCCCCTCCCTCCCAGCACAGCAGAGGGGTGCAGGGCAGTGACAGGGTCACTGACACAGGATTGTGTCTCTGCAGGTGCCAGCGGCAACACCGACAACAATGACTACGGCGGAGGTGGGTGTCACGGGGGGGGGTGACAGGGGAGGGGTGCTCTGTGTGTGTGTGCCTGTCACAAAGCTCTCTCTGTGCCCCACAGTGAAAGGTGACACAGGAGGGGTGCTCTGTGTGTGTGCCCCACAGTGAAAGGTGACACAGGAGGGGTGCTCTGTGTGTGTGCCCCACAGTGAAAGGTGACAGGGCAAGGGTGCTCTGTGTGTGTGCCAAGCTCTCTGTGCCCCTCAGTGGAAGGTGACACAGGAGGGGTGCTGTGTGTGCTCTGACCAAGCTCTCTCTGTGCCCCACAGTGGGAGGTGACACAGGAAGGGTGCTCTGTGTGTGTGCCAAGCTCTCTCTGTGCCCCACAGTGAATGGTGACATGTGAGGCATGCTCTGTGTGTGTGTCCGTGTGCCAGTCACAAAGCTCTGTCTGTGCCCCACAGTGGAAGGTGACACGGGAAGAGTGCTCTGTGTGTGCCCCTCACCAAGCTCTCCCTGTGTATCCCACAGTAAATGGTGACACAGGAGGGGTAGGAGGGGTGCTTTGTGTGTGTGTGTGCCCTGACCAGCTCTCTCTGTGTCCCACAGTGGAAGGTGACACAGGAGGGGTAGGAGGGGTGCTCTCTGTGTGTGTATGCCTGTCACAAAGCTCTCTCTGTGCCCCACAGTGGCAGGTGACATGTGAGGAATGCTCTGTGTGTGTGTGTGCCCATCACCAAGCTCTCCCTGTGTATCCCACAGTAAATGGCGACACAGGAGGGGTAGGAGGGGTGCTCTGTGTGTGTGTGTGCCCTGACCAGCTCTCTCTGTGTCCCACAGTGGAAGGTGACACAGGAGGGGTGCTCTGTGTGTGTGTGTGCCCTGACCAAGCTCTCTCTGTGTCCCACAGTGGAAGGTGACACAGGAGGGGTGCTGTGTGTGTGTGTGTGTGCCCTGACCAAGCTCTCTCTGTGCCCCACAGTGGAAGGTGACTCAGGAGGGGTAGGAGGGGTGCTCTCTGTGTGTGTATGCCTGTCACAAAGCTCTCTCTGTGCCCCACAGTGGCAGGTG